>JABUIW010000031.1:657127-759207 GCA_013363375.1 Menidia beryllina | reverse complement strand
GAATAGAATAGAATAGAATAGAATAGAATAGAATAGAATAGAATAGAATAGAATAGAATAGAATAGAATAGAATAGAATAGAATAGAATAGGTAATGGCCTGTTGGATGTTGCATTGTATGTTTTTACATCTGTCAAGGATTTTCTAAACACATTTCCACATATACTTTTGTTGCAGCATGTCTTCTGACAATAAGCATACAGCATACATTTATGAGGGCATGTCTGGCAAAGTAGATTGAATGCTTACTGATCTCTGACTGCAGCCTGATATTATTTTTAATGGTCTTTTCCTTTGCCTATACAACAGACCGCAAAAACCTTGTGTTCCTTATTTATGATTGACCTTTATCAACTCTGCTATCTTCTGTTACATGTCTGCTGCTCGCCTCTCTCTTTCGGTCACCTTTCCCCCTTTATTTCTTTGGTCGCTCTTTATGGTCACATCTGAGGATTACAGAGCTCTGTCTACCTCTCTTTGTCGATGACTGGTAACAGAATGATGGTTACGTGGGCACCTGTGCCATCTTTGGAGAGTGGACGTGAATATAAAGTATAAATATACACATACACACCTTCACTGCATCTATGATGCTGCTGTGATGGGTGCTGATGCCACAGATTGAAGCCTGAGAGGCATTTGGGCATAATCTGAAGTCTGCTGAGCTCCTCTGGAAATCTAATTCTAAAGTTGTTGGCTCAGCCGGGTTAGCCACAGCAGCACAATTGTCAGCTCGGGTTGGAAAAAGGCATGGATTTAAGATGAGTCTGGAGATAACTTCACCTGCTGGCCCTTTGCTTTGACTAATGTGCAGCAGAGGAAGTTTTTAGAGCCACAAGCAAAAGTATTCTTAGATCATCTAAATTGGTGAGAATTTGTCCATCAGTCAATATTTCAGTCTATGCTTTCCTGATCCTTTCCTGCTTGGCAACTCTTTCAAAAAATGCAATCTACAGATTTAGAGTTGAAGACACCAAGCCTTTATATTTTGACTAGCTTCACAAAGCTTTAAGATAATAGGTGTGCAACAGAGGGACGGAGGACGTGGCAATAATCCAACAGCTGTGTTTGTTCCCTTTAAAGTTTCCATTAATTTTTACTTTTAACCATGAATCTTACCCACGAGCAGGACTTCATGATATGTATAATTTCTAATGTTAAATATGTAAATGACAGTCATAATGTGCACTGCTAAACACAGGATGAAGCAAACTGATTGTGCATGTGCAATGTGATGCAAGGGCATTTTGAAATAGAGTAAATAAGAAAAAATAATAGTGCAAGAATGTCCATATTAAACAGCAAATGTTGTAAATGAATTTTGTGTCTGTTCTTCTTGTGTCTTATGTTGTGTCTTGTTCAACGCTCATTAAATGACCACAATATTTTTCAAGTTTTTAAATATGAAAAGAGCAGCATGACCGTCCTCTGACCCCTAACAGGAGTGCAGATGCAACACTAATTCAGTAAGCTTCTTTTTTTTAAGAACATAAAAACAATGTTTTTGTGTATAGATCTTTAGCACAATCTGCCCTTCCCTCTGTACATACATGCTGCCGCTCTCTTAATGGAAATTGATGCAGATGTAAAAAATCTAATTTATGTGTTGTATTAGGGGAAGGATTGGACCACAAGAATGAGCAATGATTGCTAAACCCAGCTCCAGTTAAACGGGTATTACGTCATAGATAGGATTGTCACTGTGTATGAGTGTGTGTGTTTGTGTGAATGTGTGTTGGTCCTATTTGTACGTGCAGAGACTGCGTTGTTTTAACTGACTGTCCTGCATTGTGACGGGATACAGCTGATTCATTCAGCTTCAAGCAGCCACACCAGGTTTTCTCTTCAGGTCAGTCTTTTGTACAAGTGCCACACTGTGTATCACTATTTCTTAAAGAACAAAAAAGAAAAAATCCCTTTTGAATAAAACCAATCACATCTTTTGGGAAAAAAATGGTATTTAAGGAAATATTTGTTTGAAGATTTCTGGGCACTAAATATCTTTAATGGAATAACAACTATGTGTGTGTTTTTTTTGTGTGTGTGGGACTTACATAATGTTAGAAGATAAATTATTGTACACAGCAATGCATTAATCAAAGCATTAAGAGGTGTGAGCAATCAGAAACTTGTTTCTTGTTGTTTTTGGAGGAACAAATTATCCCTAACCATAAAGTGTTCACATAAACTCTCATTTCAACTGTGAATACATCTAATTTGGTCAGTAAGGATTAAATCTGCACAAATACCACTACCACTATCTTTTAAAAAAATTTTAAAAATAAAATTATTACTAAGCTTCAAAGTTGAGGTTTAAATTAGATCATGTGAAATGTGATCATCCATTGCATGTAGTCACTAAATAGCAAACTCCATTTGACATTCACCCTGATGTATTTACGTCATACATCAGGAAGCATCTGCTATACAAAAAACGGGGATCATGACACAGACCCTCCAGATACCTCCAGTTTTTTTGTTTTTTTTTGTCATGGGCATGAGTGCACGTATCCCCTGGCTGTGTCTCCTCAGCAGTCTTCTGGCCTTGCTGCCTTCCAAAGGTAACAGAAGGTGTGGCTGTCCTGAGGGTATGAGATTGTCCAATGACTCTGTAAGATCTGAACGCTTCTCCCACTCAGGAGCACAAAAAAACAAAGACGGGCCCTGAAGAATTTTCTGTGTAAATAAATTGTGACTTGTTTTCTGCCATTTTTTCTAGAAGGTGATACACATACAAACCTGGTGCTGTAAATACACCAAATAGAAGGGTAAACACTGGGATGCCAAGTTGGAGACACGCCTTTTAAAAGATTTACAAAAAAGATTACATGCACAGCAAAATGTTGTTGTCATGAATTAAAAACGACAGGATTGGCTTACCAAATAATATGAATGCTGTTCATCACTGTTCATCAACTGTTTGTTGCTCTCATTTCCCTTTATTGATAAATTTATGCAAGACATCAGGTTCCTATCACAGTACTTTCCTGAACAGCAAAACAATGGACGCATGACCGACCAGTGGGAGGAAAAAGAGAGGCCCTGTTTCAGTTCAAAATCCACTTGGAAAAACAATGATGAAAGAAAATAATATGGCTGCATCAGTACAGGCAACCTTTAGCCCGTTAGCGTCAGCAGCAGTGACAGACATGTGCAGTATCACAGTGACAAGTTCTTATCCCCCTTAGAAATGATTAGCTGGATATATACTGGAGTAATTTCTCACAGAGCAGACTCTGATGACTGAGCACACAAAGTGACAGAACATAATGTCAGTGGAGAGATGGGCTGTTTGAATCATACACACCAGGATGATGTGTATGAAATTCAGTTCATTATGATCGCTGCTGGTTTCCTCTGTGATGGACAGGAGGTGGGTGGATGCCGGGAGACTTCTCTGACAGAAAAAGGGAAACTTAAGAGAAATATGTTGAAACACAACAGCTTTATGGTCACTTCAGTCATTTGTAACATCATCGTAACATCTCGCCATTTATAATTGCAACAGCAGTTTATTAATAAAAATAGTATTTAAATAGATTTGATCACTCTGCACAGTGAGTTGTGTTAGCATTAAAATAAGTTGGGGAAAATCTAAGACAAATCTATTGAGCAGCCAGGAGTCCCGCATCCCTTCTCGTCTCATTCTAAAGGCAAATCCTACGAATGTATACAGTAAATGTGCTATTGGTTAAAAAGACACAAGAGGAGTGATCTGTTGTGCATTTATTCAGAAAGGACTAATCTTATTCTCTGTAAGGGTGCATTGGAAATGTGAATATCATAGAATATTCTTTTAATTTCAGGGCCCTGTCTGCCAGCTATTTAGACCAAATGACGTCTTATTTCAATGACAGGGCTGGCCCCAATTCTGTTCCATTAGCATGATTATAATTTAATAGGATGGTAGAAAAGAGCAGTACTTTTTAAAAAGGTCCGTTCTAAAATCTAATCCTGAGTTTTTCTTGGCCAGGTAAACTCTTCTGAACAGTGATAAGGGTTAATCTGATGTCATTTAAATGTACTCCTTTTACAATGCTGTTTCATTTTAGTCTTTCAAAAAGTTAAGAAGAATTTTGAGGGAAAACTTATTATTTATAAACAACAGTTCCAATCTCCTTTCTGCATTACATTAAACAGAATTTGGTTATTGGTTACTTGGTATTTGGTTTTCTTTGATAATGACAACAAAGCAAAAACGTGTGTTTTGTGGTCTATTCTATTTCTGTTTTTTGGGATTACATTTCACTGTTCTTGTCTAACATTTGAATGTTAGGTAAGGAAATAAACTGGCACCTGACCCTGGCACCTTGAAGGCAGGTCACATAGAGTATGAGGAGAGTGGACCATCATAAAAGAGTAACCGGTGGGAAAGGGCTCAAGTGTCATTTCCTGGTTGGATTGCGGCGAGTGGTGGACGTGTGAGTTTCACATGTTAAATTCCTTACCAGGGCAGAATTTTAGAAGGAGAATAAAAGCAAAAAAATCTCAGCCACATGAAAATCAAAGTTTAGGATTCAGGATTCAGTTCTTCTCCATGTCATCGACAATGGGGGTGTTATAACTCTGGAAAAGCGGCTGCATGAAGAGGCCCAGTGTACCGACCACACACACAAATACAAAGATCCACAAGAAGAGACGGTCAATCACCATGGCCACATATTTCCAGTCTTCAATGATCTGCAGAGAGACAGGAAAGTCACACCTTAAATATTGACATTGCATGTTATTATAATGAAGCATGTGAAGCATGTTATTATAATTCACATCAACTTATTCACTGTCTTAAGTCAATTAACTTTGAAGAGGCAGAAATTCTTTAATCTCTGAATCAAATTTTCTGATGAATTGCTCTGATGACAGAATCGCCATTGTAACTGCTATGTTTGTTGCTCATTTATGTTTTATGACATTCCTAAAGTAAGGAAATTTCACAAAGTTCAGAAGACAAAAAGGATTTGCCACATCTCCAGAACTAGAGCCTATCCCAGCTGTCATTGGGTGAGAGATGGAGAACACCATGGACAGTTTGCCAGATGCTCCTATATGCTATAAAAATCTTTGAAGATTAAAACCAAAAACTGCATCATAGTGACATTTGTTGCAGCTAACATCTGCGGATGCTTCTTCCAAACACCTACCCCCTCATCATCATCCTCACTCTTCATCTTCTCAGCAATGTATCGCACTCCATCCACTGCATCCTCCACATTAATGCTGCCCTTCAGAGTCATCCTCCTTCTGAACTCTGTGTTTTCTGGCAAGTCACTGATCCTCCAGCCGTGGCGTTTGGCTGAGTCCTCATTGACAAAGAACGATGACGCCGAATCTGCAATTCCCGATGTACCTCCGATCCCACCTTCGGCTCCACACAGCCTCTGGTCTGCATACTTCTGTTTTTGGTGTTTTTTCCGGAATCGTTCTCGGATGTTGGAGCTTCCAGGTCGCCGCATGAAGAGGAAAGAGGGGAGCCGGTACAGGAAGACACGCTTCACCCAGGGCGGCATGGTGTGCGTGCTGGGGGAGCGATGGTGCACATTGAGAACGCAAACACTCGTGACGATGGAAAAGGTGACTAGCACCATCGTAAACATCAAGTACTTTCCAATCAGAGGCACTGCTAAAGATGTTGGTGGCACTATCTTGGAGATTAGGAGTAAAAACACAGTCAGGGCCAGGAGGACGGAGATGCAAAGGGTCATCTTCTCACCACAGTCTGACGGCAGGTAGAACACCAGTATAGCTAGCGATGTGATGAGGATGCAGGGTATGATCAGGTTGATGGTGTAGAACAGAGGTTTTCTCCTGATAATGAAGTCATAGGTGATGTCCAGGTATCTGATGTCATTAGGGTCTTCATTCTTGCGTCCAGGGAGTGAAACAATATCCCACTCACCGCTGGGTTTGAAGTCATCACGTGAGGCATAATCACTGAGGAGGATCAGATCAATCTCTGTGTGGTCGTACGTCCAAGAGCGAAACTTGAGGGTGCAGTTCTGTTGGTCAAAGGGAAAGTCCCGCACTTCAATTTTGCAGGCTGATTTGTAGATTGCTGGTGGAAGCCAGGCGACTTCGCCGTTGTTGGAGACCACAGCATTGGAGTAGAAGGACACTTCATATGTCCCATCGGCACTGAAGAAAAGTAAGAGATGAGAGGGACAAAAGGAAAGGTACTACAAAGACAGAATGAGGCAAAGTGTCATGTTCACCTTAAACCTGAGCAAACTTCCTTGCTCAGTGAAAATCATCATCCCTCCACCACCATGGAGGGATAATGATGAAACAACAAAGTGATGAAACAATAGAATGTGCTCCACATTGTGCATCCAGTCAGGAGATATTTTCTCTCCTCTGACTCTTTGTTTAATTTTTGCAGACAACATCACTTCAATGTTCACTCATCCACATGTGCATTCTCACCACTGTTTACATTAATTACCACATCTCATCCATCCATCTATTTTTTACAACCACTTAATCCAATTCACCCTCATGGGAGCACCTTAGCTTATCCCACCTGTCACTGGGTATGCACCCTGGACAGGTTGCCAGGGCATCTGTCACACACACTGACAGTCAATCAGCAGCAATTTAGAATCATAAAAACACAATGACTGAAAGTACTGAAAAACTGTAATTTTCTTGTTGGATTAAACATGCATTTATTCACAGCCCCAACTTGGCAGGTAGGTCCATATCTCTGAACATTGGTAACTATGATCTCCTGGGTTGACGCATGCGTCAAATGAATTAAAAGAATGTACATATCATCTTAAGGGAAAAAGCTTGACCAGGTACACAGGACAGCAAATTACTAGCAAAGTTAAAATCTGCAGACATTGACTTTTCTTCTTCACCTGTCTAAGGTGGCAAGTGATGTATTATAAATCAGTCTCCTGTCAATTATTAAATAGGCCAGGAATCACACTTAGTGTCTAATGTTTTGGGGCTGCTGTGTGTAGGGAAATCAAAAATGCAGTAGTCCCACCTGTTTAGAGTGATTTCTGGTGTCCCAAATTAAGTCAGATTTGCCAACCTGAAGTCACGAGGTTGTACTGATCATCTATTAACACTTTATGTACAAACTAGTCATGGTTACACAATGTCTTTCGGCTGACCAGCAGTTAGGCTGAACACTTACATGCAGAGCAATAATACTTTGAGGCATTGCTGTGACATAAACGAACTGTGTAGATCATCTGGATCACTTTGAAATATTGCTGAGCATAAATATGATTCACTTGTGTTATTTTGTCATTTTTTTCGTATGTCACAATACTCATTTTAAACAAGCTGAGTCACACTCATACTTACACAATACTTACTTATACCTATTATATGTCTAATACACATGCAGATGTTTAGTCTTACATAGACCAAGGAAGCAGGGGCTCCTGTCCTCACCACATTTTGTGGTAAAAACATTTTTATAAAAAAATTAGCAGTAAATGTTACACAATTAACTAGCAGATGGAAAAGAGACACAGGTGTTGGCCTACATGGCTGACAGATGAGGTGAGGTCCAAAAGCCTTCATCTACGTCAGCTAACACTCCTGTGAATAGATTCAGCAGAACTTCCTCCTTGATTTGACAGCCTCGCCTATTTCAGCCACTGTGATTTCATGCAGCGTATACCGAGGTCTTCAGTTGTGTACAAATGTCAGAATGTCCAGGTCAGTGTTTTGCTAGCTCTGCCCTGTATGCAAAACTACGTTTTCAGCTATTTTGACTAACTCTTTACATTAATTGCATGTGAATTACATGAGCAAGGGTCCAGTGAGCAAAATCTTTATGCTAATAAACTTTCCTTTGTCCCTCTGTAGAATAAAAACCAGCAGAAGTGTGTTACTGGCACAGTTTTTCACTACATTTCAGTCTCTTTGGGTTTGAAAATATTAACTATTTTTGGAGATGCATATGTTTAGCAGAAGACACCCCAAAGT
Organism: Menidia beryllina; assembly: GCA_013363375.1. Lineage (NCBI taxonomy): Eukaryota > Metazoa > Chordata > Actinopteri > Atheriniformes > Atherinopsidae > Menidia > Menidia beryllina. The sequence continues at coordinate 751,263 of JABUIW010000031.1, read as the reverse complement.
AGCATTCACTATTTCAAAAATTAAGTTGTACAAGCTTTCTTGCTGCTTCTACAAAACTCAGTAACACACACGCAGACTTTCTGTGATGTAATCGTCATACTTGTTATAGAGGACGATGTCTGGAAGCCAGATGTGTTGTGACGGGAGTCGAATTTTTTTTATTCCCTCATATTCATCAGGATCCCATGTTAATCTGTAGTCGTTCCATCCCTGAAGTAAAAGTATAAGCAGACACAGACAAACACATGCTTAACACTAAGGTTAACCTTTTAAGTGCAGTCCACCATCTTCTCAGGCTAATCCATTGGACCGGCTGTGTGTCTTTGCACATTTTTCTACAAAACACTGCACCACAAAAAAGCTAAATGTGTGTGTATACAAGTAATACAACATGGATACTTCCTTTGCCCCCTAAACATTTGTACATCAACATGCACTCAACCTGACAAAGAAAAGACTTCAAGGGAATGGGTATGAACACAAACCTGTGTGAGCCAACAGTTTGTGGTCATAATCTGCTCCCTCTCATTCTGAAACACAGATAAACAAGGCTGAAGGCTTTACAGAGCTAACTCTCATTTGCGTTCACAATTATTTGAGTTAAGAATAAGGTGCAGTAAGTTTGCCTGCTTCCTCACCACATTGATCAGCTGGGCAAGAGACACCAGGATGTAAATGGTGACCTGCTGGCTGTTGTTAACCGCTGGTCTGATAAGCTTGTTGTAACGCTCCGGTGACAATAGGTGATTCACTAGCCGCTCCTCCACCTCCGCACACAAGGCAGCTGGAGAAAGAGGAAAAAGAAAATCAATTAAATAAAAAAGGAGGTAGGTCCTGAGCTTGGATAAAACTAGAATGGCAGATTTTGGCAATCAAGGCAAACGCAACGTTCAATGTAAAATCAGTACCTCTGATTATCTGTAGGACACCATCCCCACAGTGCAACATTGTAGTGTGAGCTGATTAAAGACCCATAGTGCTGCAGGGATGTCAGTTTACCAGAGTTATTGGGAAATTGGACAGAACCGACGACATTTACGCTAAATTCAGAAAATGCTGCCAGGGGAAACCTAGCAGTCCTCTAAAGACATTGCCTAAGATTGAGACAAGGAACGTAATATTTATAAAAGCTTCACTTTTGTTAGATTTTTTTGTTTGTTTTTTGTTATCCATAATCCCTAAAAATACTGATTCACCAAAGGGACATAACTAAAAACACTCATGCATTCATTTCTTTTCATCAATTGCTTCTGGCCATCAATTTTTCTCCACAAATCTACTTGCTTGAATGTTTTCACATAGCCTGGCTACTGCCAAACTCCCCATTGTGCATCTGGCTGAGAATCACTTGTTTAGTAGGTCAATCACAGAGTTTAAATATATAATATTAATTTTCTCCAACTTGTTCTTAACTTTTTGTTTTGTTTAAAATTTTCAGTTTAAATATCTGTTAAATTCTCTGTTAGCTGACATACTGTAAATCCTTATTTATATCCTGTGGTCAGCAGGAAGACAGCATCAGAAATCCACCCACACCTTGGCCTCTAACAGCTGAAGCATTGTTAAAACCTCGTGTTGTGCAGTCTGACCGATGCTGCGCTGTCGTGATGAAGCGTGCCGAATGTACTCAGCTGTGATGAGTGTGTAATGAGAGCAATGAAATCAATGTTGTGTTTAGTGACAGACCAAGTCACATCACACGGACACACGTTATCTACCTATTCACTTCCCACGCATCTCATCGTACACGCCAGGGATGCAATGTGTAGTTCATGAGAGTGTAATGGATTACAAATTGTATAAAGCAGACGTGAGAGAGAGCGCTGCTGAAGAGCAGATTTTGATGTATCTGTACATACAAGATAGTTCAAATGAATTCAGTTGTTATCACCAATTTCAAATATTTTAAAACCCATCACAGCAATATCTCTGGAATTTTTGTTTTTTTTAAAACTAAGTGTGATATGCACCTAGTTGAAAAATGCCTGGTCACTTTAAAAATTTCTTCAGTTTGTTAGTTAAACGGGAGTGATGAAAATAAACAATTATTTGGTAATTAAAATTAGGTGAGTTATTTTAGTTTACTGTAAGCTGCAATCTAAGTTGTAAATAGTTATCCTTCATTACTTAGTTTAAAAACGAATATTAATATTTTATCTAATTCTGTTTTTGTTTTTTTGTTTTTTTGCTCTTTGTAACTAATCTAACAGCTATCAAAAGATAATGAGGCAGCAGCATAATGAATAAGGATCTTACTGTCTGTCTTGTGTTTTGTGGCCAACTCAAAGTGGTATATTGTTGCCAAACAGCAATGTCACAAAAATAAAAATGAAGCCCTTGTTTACAAGGCCAAGCCACAATTAGCTCACAAAATACAAGTAAATCCTAACAATAACAACAAAACAAAAAGAATATTAATTGCTACATTTTTTTTCATAATGCCAGTCATAAAGAGTACCAAGAGATACTTACATAGAAAAGAAGTTTAAACTGAAATAGTTTTGCAAGCACTTCTGAACTGACATTAAAAGCTGTGTAGTTCAAGCCATGATTTTTTATTATTTTAGTCTCACATATTACACTGATATATATCAGCATTTAGTCATGACAGCTCAAAATGTCATGTCAAGAAAAAACTGAGATGAGTACTGCTGAGTTTTAAAAAGGCAGGGTCACTAATGAGAGGTGTACTCATCACATGGTCACCATACAGTAACACTCAGTAAGGCTCTGTCTGAAGAGGACACAGGAGATGAGTCTGATGCCAGAGCATCTGTGTGATGACAATATACCCTGAGGGGTCGACATCCTCACAGGCACAAAGATCTTCCCGTCAGGATCAGATAGAAACATGTCCATGAAGAGCAGAACAGAACACAATAAAAAACACAATAAAAAATAGAAAAGTTCATTATATTTATCTGCTTCTGTTGTCCGGTTTCAAATGTTCCTTTTAAATCTGTCAAAATCTAAATGTATAAATTGTTGATCAAACAATACTATCATGCTTATAAAATCACTTACATTGTTATCAGTTAGTTTCTCTGTCAACTTCATTCATCTCCAAAAAGGCTAAATAAGCTTTAAACCAACCCAAACTTCACTTCAGAAACCTTGTCTCTTCAGATTACCGAAACATGTTTGTGTCAGTGTAATCTTTTAGTTTCCAACTTTAATGTGTCCTTTATTATTCATAATACTTTTTAACATCATTTTTTAATGGTTATCCATGCAAATATACTTTTTCTGCCACTTATGAACCACATTATCTGGTCAACACCCATAGATCATGACCATAGATAAGGGCATGAAGGGGGCTGGACTGATAAATGTATCTGCTCACCTGTCAGCTCAGCTGTCACTTCCCCACAGGACAGTGATGTAGCAACAGTCAAGCCTGACTGAACAACCCACTCAGCCACATGTACGTTGTACCTCCACACCTGTATATAACCATGAGATACTGCATATGTTCCTCATGAGGCAGCAAGCCATCCCTGACCCTGAGAACATGTCCACAGACTCACTGTCATCTTATTCTGAATGTTTTTTCATTGGTCTTGAATGACTCCAGTTGCCTGCTGGAGGTATCAGTTTACTGACTACAAAATCATCTGCAAAATCTACTGATGAAGGCCCAAGACAATGACCAAGAATTCACTCAGCACCTCCAGTTTGGCAGATGTCCTTCCCCCATCCCACAGAGTGAGGCCACTCAAATTGTAAAGGGACCAAATGGCCAGTGAAAAAGACCCGGCTGAAGCATCACCCACAATACTCTAAAAGTAACACAGCTGTACAAAGTCATGTCCACTAAAGTCATGAAAGATTGGTTGGAGAAGCTCAAGAAAGGTTAAAAAGCTGGTCCTCTGCTCCATGAGGAAGAAAACCCCATTGTTCATCCTGAATCCAGGGCTCCAACACCATTCATTCAGTTCTGAACCATTAACTTTCATCCCATTGGGAAATGTTAATGTGATGCAGACCAATCGTTTTTATCTGAATTTTTTAATGAATAAAATTCAAATCGGTGCATGTACCGAGACACAAAGATACACTGTGTGTACTGTGACCACGCTTGTGATTGTTTTGTACAAAATCATAGTTTAAGGGTTGTTGTGTAATGTTTAAATACACTAAGTCATAGTTAGGGAAGTAGTTTAATAATAGTGAGCGACATTTTAAATACACGTCACTGTAATGGTCAGACCTGCAAAGTGGCTCCAGCAAACGTTGGTGTGTCCACCCTTTGTTTTTCCAAGACTGTTAAATGCTCGAGTGAAATGGAGGTTGTATTTTTTTCTTAAAAATCTAAAAGGGACAGTACAAAAATAAGCCCAGCACAAAAAATGAATGAACTGAGAAACGAAAAAGACTTGGCATGAAGACACTTAGGATGGGAAGTATGGAAAGAAGCGAGGAGATATCTTTGACAGGAGATGAGAATAAAATGAGATGTGTAGAAGTCTGACATAAGTCAAGATGAAGCAGTGGGGAGTCTACCAGCAGGCCTCATCACACACACACACACACATACACAGACGCTCCTGTCTGCCTCACTGCACTCACCACACCTCAATAATTCATGTTCGCTAAAATAAAAATACCATCATCTTTGATGCACACAGACTCAAACACAATCACAGATTACCCTCCAAGTCATTCCCACCCACATGGAATCAACACAGCCCTCATCATACACACCAGCAATGCAAAAAAAATCAAATAAACAATGGTCCAGATATGGGGATGATCTATAAGGTCAGTCCAGTGTGGACAGAATAAAATAAAAATCAGATTATGCATTCTGTGGGTCTCTTTTAGGGATGCTGAATTATTCAGTGCATTACCATCTGTGGTGGACCAAAAGAATTCAGGCCTGTGCTGTCTTCAGCTTTACTCAGTACTCTGCCCTAATCGGTCATGCTATCAGAGACACTCGTGCCTTTCATATGTGAGCCCATGTGGTCAAATTCCAACTTTGATTCAAATGAACATGAAAGATTTCATGTTCCTGTTATATGATGAGGATTCTGTTGGTTTCTTGGGAAAATGATATCTAAAAGCATTTATCTTATCCTATCTGTCATGACCTCTCCCATGGCACTCTCTGCCCCGATTTGCTCTTTCTTGTGCAGAGTAGCAGATACAAGGGAGAGACGACAGAATTTAAGGAAAGAGTTTTTTCCCACTCTTTTCTATTCACAAAATCTTAGTTTTAACAGATCTTCAGATTACCTCTGCCTAATGTAGTCTCGGATGTTTGGGATGAGCACTTACTGGTCATTGTTCCTGCCTGTTTATCTCCTTCAAAGAGTTTCATCCAAACAAGTTTCCCTGTGGTTTACTATAAGGTGCCCTCTCAAGGTTTCAGAGCCCTGATCATTTGTGGAAAAAAATAACTTAGTTTTCATACTATAAGAAATGGAATCTTTAGAATAAAACCTGTGGCAAAATGTTACATATTTCTCCCCGCCCACATATGAAGTCATGATAAATGGAGACGATTTAAGAAGCTGGCACACACTTCCATGCATTTAACAAAAATAAATAACATAAAGCTACATTTAAAGTCCACAGAATTCAGCTCACTGAAAAAGACAGAGAAAGCAAAAGGCAAAACAAGTGGGATACAGACGGCAGCATGTCAGAGAATTCAAAGCCGAATGGAAGTCTTCAACGATAATGTACAGAGGAAGGCAAAAAGCATGATGTGAATGAGAGTCAAAAGGAATGGGAGCTAACCCAAGACATAAAGAGACACAGAGCAAACAAACCCCCACAAAGTGGCTGACTAGATTTAATCTTTTTGCCTGCATGAAGTTTGACTGATGTAACAAAGCAACAGTGGCTTTGTAACTGCAGACACAGCACAGGTCACAATGGAGGAGCCATGAAAAGGAATCAAAGCTTAATCTGTGCACATACAAACCACTCAACAAATAAGAACTGCTCTGCTTTTAATTCAATTTCACCTAACAATCAAAGAATTAAGCTAATTTTCCTTTAGGTCTTCATTTATATTATCCACCACAGTGAGGACTAATACCAATGTCCTCAAGCTGGTAACAAATAAACTTTATTTGTGTTGCAAAAGCTGATTAAAGAAGATTTAAAAGAAGGCCTGTTGGTTTAAACTTTTTTTTCAGTTGGAATTATCTGAATGCCATCATAAGGAATTTGAATCTGAGCATGGCTGGAAAATATTTTGTTGGATTTAATCGTATTAGATCTAATTATTTCAATTTGATTTAATTTAACTGTAGTGGTAAAACGTGTTTATTTCAGTTTGTTCACTTTCTCTTTAAAATGACCTGAGATCATCTTTGCTACGTAATGCCCACCCCCCCCCCCCCCCCTTCTTTTTTTGTGGCTCTTCATTTTACTTTTTTTTCTGTGTACTTTTCCTGTGATGTACCTGTGAGTTCAACTGGACATACAGTGATGGAAATGTAGTGACAGGAAAATGTCAAAGGTTACGCATGCATTGATGCACTACAAGGGCCACATAAGTAAAAAATGAAAATGTTTTGTCCCATTTTGTTTTTCTTACTATTGAGTTCTTTAATGAGCCAAATCAAAAGCAAACTAGAGCATTCTCAAAAAGCAACACACCTATGTTAAATGTCCGACCTGTGCCAATGCTCATGCAGGACGAGTGGTTTGTTGTTCAAAGAGGAGCCAGTTGATTGAGTGGTGTTAAAATCACGTGTTTTAACGCCTGACAGAATAAAACGCTACTACCGATCCTCACCGGCCTCTTTCCCGGTGTCCGGTGCAGTGCATAAGGTAAAAGCATGGCATTAATGTTTCTCCACAAATAAACGAATACATAAACAACACACTGCTTATGGTCAGTGAGAAGAGACTGCATGTGTGGCTGTGTCACTTCCAGCTGCAAAACAAAGAACTTGTCGGACTTAATAACCTGAAAACCAAAGATAGTTTAATTTAAACCACATCTAAAAGTGTTACAGCCCTGTCCCGTCCCGTAGGAGGGTTTGAAAAGATTACTCACTTGCCACGGTGAGAACCAGGACAGCCAGCGCTGTTTTCACCGGGACTGCCATCGCTTCCTCCCCTCCAGTGCGACGCGCTCGAAAAACTTCCGTCGGGAGGATCTGTCGCGTCGTCTTGTTTTGTGCTCTCGATTTGTAGGGAAGTAAAAACGAGAGACAGTTAAGTAAAAAAAAGTCGGGATGAATCAGAGCGGTTTCATTGCGCCAGACTCGGTGGACGAGAGCCGGTAATTGAGGGCTGGAGGCATGTGGAGGAGCGCAGACTGTTGACTGAGCCGTGAGATGAGGAGGTTGGATGCTTTCTGCTAGAGCGCACCGACTCCAGCGCTGGTCCTGATGCTGAGTGCGCGCAGCGGCGACCGGCAGACGAGATCAGAGCCCCCTTGATTCTTTTTCAGCAATGCGAGCAGCTATCCGGGGAAATAGTAGTCTGGAGCTAGTGGGGATACTGCAATCCTGTTATCACCAAAGCGGCCATTCTTCAGATGAAATATTTAAGCGCACAGGTCCGCTCTTTGCCCTTCCTGCCCAGCGCGCTCAGCGACGGTCGCCAGTTTCACTGTTCGCCGTCTTGATGGACAAAGTTTGACGCGTGAGACAAAAAACAGGAGGCGATTACAGTTAGAGATCCCTCTGGGACGACCTTTAACCAGCCTAATCTCCTCCAATTAAGTGAGCTTTCCCTCAAAGGAGTTTTCTTTTAAACTTGATCAAAACTGCTCATTATGAAGGCCTGCCTCAAGAATCTGCCCTTTTTTAATTGTAATCTTTAATGGGGAAAAAATCTAAAATTATTTTAGAATAACCATGAAAAATGCAGTCAGTAATTTATAAACAGAACTTGTTAACAGCAATATAAACAACTCGTTCTTTTTCAGTGCTGTCGAGACTCAATGAGCTTGTAGGACATGGAGAGCAGAGGCTTAGGGCATGACATTGTTTTGTGCTGGGAACATGAAAGCCTTTGGCTTGATGATAGGCCCGTAATTCAGAAATTGCATCAGATATTACATTGATTATAGAGGCTGCCTGTCCATTGATTCCTTCTATGTCCATCAGAAGATCAAAGGTCGCAGTAAGCCACAGACATCATGAAATACTGCAAGCGTAGACAGGGGCAGAACAGGAGACTGCTGTTCCAAAAAAAAACGAAACAAATGCAGCAACTGATTTCAACATGAGCTGCAGCAGTGATGCACAAAGCAGCAGCAAATGAACCGTTATCTTTTTTTTAAGTACCAATGAAAAACCAGGGAGAACAAATTTGTTGTGAACTTACCACAAAATCTTTAACAAAGGGATTTTTTTTAACATTTCAAAACATACCTCCTGCAACACACTCATGATGCATGAGTGAGTGCACATGCTTGTGTGCACATGTGTGCGTGTGTGTGGGTGTGCACACATAGAAGGCTACAAAACCTCCATTTAGATAGGTTTGGTTATTTGATTGCTTGATAAAACTACTCCAGCTAATACAAAAGAGTAACAAATATGAATAAAAATGCATAGAATGGATATTCTTTTTTTTTTAAATGGTTGAGAATTGATAGAGAATTCTGTGGAAAAAACATTTGCTTTTGAGGAAATGTAACATATGTCATATCCTGGAGCTCATAGTTTGTTAGCAGATAGAAGACAGGCACATCTACCAGTAAAAGTAGCTAAACTAGATATCTAAACTAGATAGAAACCTATGGTAATGAATCCTTTTACCCACTTTGAATTGGAACAACTGAAAACCATGGCTTAATATCCAGTGTATTAGCTTTGCTGCACATATCATTTAACTGTGACAGAACGCATTTTAGAATTTCATTGTTTGTAATTGTGTGACATTTCATTAGACATGTTTGTTTAAAGTTTAAAAAATGCTTGGAATCCCCAAAGAAGTGTCACCGTTAAATGTTCTTTTATTACATGTTTTGATGTGTTCAGCCACAGTCTAATCAAATTGTACTGTATCACATTCATTTTGATTAAACGTTGTATTTAAATTATTTTCAAATAGAGCTCTTCCCCAAGGTCATACTTCTTGCATTTAGTCATCACCCAAGGAGCAGTGATAAATAATAACTAAGGGAGAAAGTGGTGAGTGGAAGGCATTTAAAATGGTTGCCGTCTCCAGCTTCACCATCAGATCGCAGTTCGAAAAAATGTCTGTACTGGCATCCCTTTCAGGGTCTCTGACCCCTTACTGATGGACAGATAGAGGCTTTTTCAGACGACCGTCTCTGATTGATAAACCAAATTTTGAAATATTATCCCGACTCCAACTCCCACGAGCAGTGGTGAAAACTAATTTTACCCAGGTGCCTTAAACTATTACAACATTTTCTAAGCCAATGCAGTTTTATGCATGACATCTCAAACGTTTACAACCACCATAAGTTGAAGAGGCCTGCTCCGAAGTTAAGTGTTCCCCCATTCCGTCATACAACCAAAGCATTTCACAGCATACGTGCAGGAACACACACTCTATAGAATAGCCATAGCTCCAGTTTCAACCTAATTATGTTATCCCCCCATTACACCCTGTTACAGCCACACTTGAGCAACATGCAAGCATCAGCCTAGTAAAGCCCCCACCCGTCTCTACTAATAAACATTATCTCTGCATCCTGAAAGCAGTGGAGAGGAGCAGAGGGAGGCCAGATTTAATCAGAGCTACTTAAAGCTCACTGTGGGGTCTGCAGAGGAGCCAGCCAGCAAACACACAAGCACACAGCACAAGATCCTTTCTGTCAAGCTTTTTTTGCATACTGTGAACTACAATTGAGTCACATGTAAGACCTTGAGAACTACTCTGGCCAGCTGGGTAGTAGTCTGCAACATCTTTCACCATTGCATGAAAGTTGACGCACACATAGGCCCTGCTAGGACAAACAAACCAGCTTTCTGGGAGTATAGTCTCAACCCAACAGGGAGTCAGCCATGGTGGTGTGGTGGTTAGCACCATCGCCTCACAGCAAGAGGGTTCTGGGTTCAAGTGCCCAGGGGGAACCAGGACCTTTCTGTGTGAAAGTTGTATGTTCTCTCTTTGTGCGTGGTTTTTCTCCAGATACTCCGGCTTCCTCCCACTGTCCAAAAACATGCATGTTAGGTTAACATTCTAAATTGATGTTATGAGTGAGTGTGCATGGTTGTTCATCTTTGTGTGGACCTGTGATGGACTGGCAGACTGTCCAGGGTGTACCCCGCCTCTCACCCATACTGGGATAGGCTCCAGTCCCCCTGTGACCCCTTTAGGGAATAAGCGGTTACGATAATGGATGGATGGATGGTTGACAGACAGTTCCGGAAAGTCAGTGTTTTGTCACTGTGATTGCTCCAGACAGTTTTTGATAAAAGTGGCCAACTGATCACATGTGCATGTCGGTATTGACTGATACCACCTTCACATTATCACTGAATATCTGCTGGAAGGACAGGACACATCCTTCAAAAGGTTCTGTGACATCCAGAGGCCCCGCCAGGATGCAACGGCCTTTATCTGTTGCAGCTTTAGTTATGACTGTTGTGGTACAAACTGTGTATTGTAAGCAAATAAAAAATGAAACAAATGAGAATCCTAACCATGTGAATGCACAGCTTTGGATTGATTGAACACAGTTTTACTCATGAAGCTACACTCAGTGATATACACTACAATATCACACCTTTCCATTGGCTACAGCAACATCAGCATCCATTTCCCAGCAGCTGCATTATGTTTTCTTATGTGAATTGATTACATATGCTTAGTTACCTCCTTTCAGCAGAGCCTTCTCACCAGCCTTGTGTTCTTTACAATTGCCTCCAGGCAGCACAATAAGCGACCGATCCTCCTGCTGTAATATTGTTGACATAAATTCACATCACTAGGGGACATCTTCGTCTTGGACTGACAGTATGAGATGAGGCTCTCTAAGTTCCAGTCTGGTAACCTGTCACAGCTTATCATGGTCATGTCCGCCTGAGACAGAATCAGAATGATGGGATCTCATCTTGTCGCATCTCGTCATCTGATGTTCCTGTTGCAGCTTTATTGTTCTTTGCTATCATCAATAGCCACCAGTCTTCATTATTCTCTTTCACTCCTAGCCCTTTTCAGCCATTATTGCGTCCACTTTCTCTTTTATATGTTGCCTATCTCCTCCAGCACCTCCGCTCCTTCTTTTAATTGCTCTTCTTGAACCCTTCACTCACTGTGGCACCTTCCTCTAATCTTGCTCATAGCAAGCAGACATAAAGAAAGCTTCCTTCTGAGCTCCCAGTAGGTCTGAGAAAAACATCGGACATGACATAGATGGCTCCGATGGCTGAACTCAATTAAATGCTGGTGAGCACTCTGCACATACCTTTGCGTGGGTCACAACATCCAGCTTAAGTCTGAATAATAGTTGCTTTGAATTTTTAGGATCTTCGATCATAAGAGATGCTAAGATTTGAGCACCCCAAATCAATAATTTAATTTATTTTAGAGGCCAAACAAGTGCAGAAAAAAGCACAAAGATGACAGTTGGTTGGAGGTTCTTTTTAGCATACACTTGTTGAGGCTGAAATGTTTCATGTTACATTCAATGATTCACTGTAAAAGTTGCCTCTGTTAAGTTGCGTATCTGAACACCTCTGATATCACGGAAAGGTTCATATTTAAACATCATTTGGAGCTTAGTTGTCTATTCAGCAAGAGATTTTGTCCAGTGGTCCCCAGACAATTGCATGCAATGCAATCGCAAAAATACTGTTGATGGTAGCACCCAAACCCTCACAGGCTGTGCAGCTTTTGGTGATGAGGCAATTCACCTCACAATGCACGATTTCAGCCATGCAAATGTGTGTAGGTTAATCAAATTTTAAAGTGTCATTACAGGATGACACTTTCAGGAATGCGCAGGGTGATGTGCATGCACTCCCACTCTGTCTGTGGCAGCCGTCCTCCACAGAATCCCTCTCATAGCATCTTTGCGACAGGCCAGGAAGGGCTCTGCTATCCAGAGGCAAGAGAAATGTGACAGGCATGAACCCAGCGCACACAGAAATATGACAGCATTACACATTCCAGCATGCTTCTGTGACACAGACACGTTCCCATCCAGCAGGAGGGAGGAGGACAGGTTGAGGAAGCAGCTGAAGGTTGAAATGCTTGAAAATAATTGTTCTGATACAACAAGACAAAGAATCATTTCATTAAAAATAGTTTTTATTTATCTTTATTCAGTTTACTTACCAACCAAGACACACACTGTGGAATTGTTTATTTTGGATCATTTTAAATGGATGCATTTGGCAAACTATCTATATTATGCCCTTATTACTTTTCAAACAACAAATAATTTATTAGTGTATCATTGTACTTGTTACACATTGTTGTCACTCATAATTTACTTTAGTAAAAATCTGGTGTTTGTGGGTGTGTGTCGAAAAGGACTATGTGTCAGTACAGGTGTGGCTTTACATTCTGTATCCCTGTGGTGCCCTCACATGAGCATGAACTCTCATGAATAATAAAAAGCTCCATGGAGCCTCTCCTGGAATGACTCCCACAACCACAACATGTATGACTATCTCCACTTCGGGTTACTGACTCACTACCAAAGAACTAAACATTTCTGATTTCTATTTTTAGAGAATTAATGAGCATCTACGGGTTCATTATAGAACTGTACAGATACTTATCTATCTTTTGTACAGGTCTTATTCATTGTCCGTTGACACTTTACTAAACCTTTCCTAATGATGAAAAAGCAGGAAAACAAAGCTGTTGCTACGAGGCAGAAATAAGAGGAGCTCTCATGGAGAGCAGCTGCATCTGTTCACCTCTTACAGGGTCAACCAGTTAGCGTGAAGAATAAGACTAGATGTAATTATCTGGGACAGAACATAGAGTGTCTCTGATCACATGAGCCTCATGAAACAGGTGGAAGCAGGAACATGAAGGGTTGCCACTGCGGCTCAAGTCCGAGCAGAAAACCAGCAGTGCACTTGCAGGAAGCTCGTGGTCACAAGGGCTTTAATGTTTTCACTCATGTTCACACTGAAGTCACCTCACAACAATCTTTTATTCACAGCATTGCCAAGCTTTTTTTTTTACATTTAGCAACTGACTTGATTACAAGGGTGTAAATCCGTGTCTTGCAAGGGATCTTTGAGAATGTAGAGACAGAGCAACAAAACATAATTACACTTACATGTTGTTTACTGGGGGAATTTTTTGTAGATAGCACCATGTAACATGCAACAGACAGATGGCTAATTTCAGTGGCTATTCGTCTCTGAAACAACTCATTATCCAGTGAAATTATGTCAAAAACAAAAACTCCTCTCTATGTCTGGGAATGATACACGAAGAAGCCTTTTGACATACATAGAGCAAATTAACAAAAAATACTTATATTGTTCTTTTTTTATAAAAAGCATTTAAATTAATAAGGTGATGGAGAAGTCCGGTTTGGGAGGGGCAGGCTTTTCTTCACTTTTCACAGTGGTAACTTCAGCCGTAATCTGATTTTGAAAACAGAGAAGAACTGAACTTGTTCATCTAAAGCTGCCTCGTTGCAAGTTTGGGACACTTCCCACCACTTTCACCGTTTTGTATGTCAAAATTCGGAAAGCAACGGTGGTCATGCTCGAGCTCAGAGCAAGTCTCCAGGAAATGAACGCATATTCCTGTAATACCTTTTGAGGTCTAAAAACAAACGACCATGTGCTGTTTGCCCTCTGCAGACTGTTACATCACAATGACTCAGTCAGTGGTTGACCTCAGCAAACCTTCTGGGTTGACGTCCACAGCCAATACCTAATCTTAAAAGAAGAAAAGCAAATACAGCTCCTTGGTTTATGTACGCTTCAAAATGTGGATGGTGGACACTCGCAGGTAGAAATCATACCTTTCTATTGTCTCAAACTGTGCCTTGAAACCCTCTTTTGAACAAAGCAATAAATAGTGCTTCTGGTCTAAACAGCCTGAACAGACAATAACGGCTAAACGAACCCATAACCCTGACTAAATCATTCTGTAAGCTGACGTCAGGTGTGATGTAACTCCTCTGCAACAGAGGCTTGAAAGTGATAACCAGCAAAAACAAAATGGCAGCTAAACCGATGATGAAAAGATTTTTTTTGATTAAATATAATCTAAACATAAGGTTTAAAAATAAGTCACATTACATAAAATGTTCTCTCACCAGATTTTAAACAAATTTAAGGTAAGGGGGTCAAAAGTGAAAAGCCATGGGTTCCTGCTTTCTAGAGACAATGATAAACTGGCAGCTCAGTTGAAAGGTGGGTGATGTCCAAGAAAATCCTAGTTTTACTGTAAATCCATCTGGGTCATGCATGAAGCCCGCAGCCTGCTGGCGGCCGGCCTACTGCGAAATGATGTAACACAGGGGTGCTTTTGCCCCCGTCTCATAACCATATCTGAGACGTGCAGCTATCGTGATTAAAAAGTAATATTCATGAGCCCAAGCTCGCTATGTGGTCCTCACTCCACATTCCACAGAAATAGTTAAATAAATGGCAGGTTTAGTGGCTTTTCTAAATGGGCCGTAAGTGTGGGTATCCAGAGCTGTTTATCTGTGTGATGGACGGGCAACCTCTCCAAAGTGTGTGCTGATGCTCGCCTCATGGCAGCTGGGACCCAGCCCCCCTGCGTGACTTATTTGCTTTGAACTGACACTCTTGTGATAAAGAATTAAATCCAGCAAACAATTGCTTCTACTTTGATAATAATAAATAAATAAACTTTACCCCTCTCTTTGTGGTTCACCAACTCCCTGAGGAGGGAATTATGCAGAAGACTGAGAAGATGACCAGAGGGTTCCTGTGTGTGTGCCGCTGCGTACGGTGCAGCACAGAGTGTGCACAGGCAGGACATTACAAACCAGATGACGCGCTCTGCATTCCAGTTTGCCTTTCCTCACCTTCACCGTGCAAAATTGAAGGCCCTTTCCTACCTCCGCCACTTCCCCATGGAGCCCTGAGAATTCCCCCGCTCACTTTCCTCCCCGCACGGACACACACTTGTGTCTCTGTTTCCAACGCACCTCGTGTTGCACGAGTGACAGTGATGTCCTCTGACAGCACACGACATGAGAGCGCGGCCTGCAGTCATCCGGCATGGAGGGAGGGGAATCCCTATGAAATAAATATAATCCACATTTCACTCAGGGAGACGGGAAGGGAGCAACGAACCTCACTGACGCGTGCATAGTTAATCCTCACTGTCCTGAGAAAGAAAAGGGAAAATATATGAGAAGATGTGGATAAAGGATGCAGAGACAGAAAGATGTAAATTGTGAATGTAAGTGATGCAGGCAAAGCTAGATGGCCTCACCTTCTTTTTATACACTAGCAGAATGGAGAATCCGTGTATCCTGTCAGTGTAGGACAGCCTTCTTAACACACATGCTCTCACACTCACAACACTGCAGTTTTTCCTTCACACACAAGTGGAGACAGTAGTTGCATTAAAGCCTCTGGTAAGAAGGAATTCTGTCTTTCAAACTGCAGAGGGTATGGCATCAGAAATTGACTCATATCTTTGTAAAACATCACTTATTATGCTGATAATGAAGACTTCATCCATATGGCTCACATGCAGTATCGTGGGGACACTTCACTGTCCACTGCAGGGCACAGAGCAGCTTTCTCTGTAACACAGCCGATGGCCTTCACAAGGTTCACTTAGGTTGTTAAAGTTCTTCTTAGACATGAATTTCTCACACTTTGAAGAAAATTCCTCCTCTTCACAGACACTGTAAGACCAGCTGGCTGTACCATGTTACCAGTTCGGGCACAGCCCCAAGACAGGACTGAGAGCAACGCACACGAGTGGCTGGACTGCGACCATCCAACCAAACAGGACATTCAATTCAGGACTTTTACCAGTGGGACCCCTCTCGGCTAACTGCAGTTTCGTATTTGGAAAAAAAAAGGATAAATACTCTATGTGTAAATGCAAAAAGACGTACTTAGATGTTGCAGAGTAAAACGGACTTTGCCAAGCACTGAGCAAAGAGTTGGAGTCAACAGAATCGCACTTCAAAATAGAATATTCACAATCAAAGTTTGAACAACTTTGCACAACCCTGCTCGAGAAATGTTAAATGGGGTGAGTTGGAAAAAGAAAGCAAGACAAGGCAAATCATGCGTTCCGAGGAAGTAAGTGGGCCGACAGCTTCAGACAGAAATCCCCATCGCTTCCACTTCAGTGCAGTGGAACCAGGTTAAAGGAGTGGGTGGTGATCACAGCAGAAGCAAAGAGCCAGAGGAGGTTGGAAGGAAAGATGCATAAGTGAAAAGGCAGCAGAGAGGAAGAAAGCGGGGAGAGCAGATAGCTGAAGGAGAGGAGAAAAAACAGGACAGTGCAGGAGAACCAGTACTGAGGGTAAGGACTGGGATTAAAGAGGAGGTGACAGAACAGAAGACTTCAGTGTAAGATGAACGGAAAAGGAGGTGGAAACAAGACAAGTACAACAAACAATATTTGAAGAAAGGTGAGAAGATATAGTCAACTTGACAAATTGGAGAGGAGAGTCAGGCCTCTGATATCATGAGCGAAAATCTTTCATTGAAGTTTGAGGAACCCCAAACATTCTGGGAGAGCCAAAAATAACTCTGCAGCCACAAGATGAATAAGGAGTTCAGCAGCAGACGGAGGTCCCCAAATACCTCAAATACCAGGAAACAATTAAAGAAACCTCTGTACATATTTGATATTTAAGACATACAAAATGCACTTCACTGAACAGTATTTTCCCTCCACAGTCAGAACATATTTTTCCTAAGTGCCCTTTAAACAATAACAAAAGTAAATCGGGACCTGTAAAAGTAAGCTTTAAGAGAGCAGATATGGAGAAATGAACGCTCTACGCACCCCGTCACAGCCTTTTGAGACGAGCTCTGTAGACTGCACCCAGTAAAAAACAATGACATTTGTGTTCAATGCACCTCAAGCATCTCCATGCAAATTTGTGCAGCAAAGCCTGGAGGAGGCATCTGGCATTTGAAAGCAAAGAGTAGATGTTGTGTTAGTATGTACAGTAACGCAGCATAGTTCTTCAACAGAAGGCACAGGACAACCTGACTAAGAGCAGATGTGTACGTCAACAACTGGTTGACACAAACTGAATGCAGAGACCTGTCAGTTTAAAGTGTTTTACTTAGAATTCATGCTCATTCATTTTACTGAACGCTACAGATCCAATTAGATCTGCTTTGCTCCAATAGGATTGACAAGCATTTTAAATCTTAGTTTATGTTCTCAATAGTTTATGTTCTCAATACTAAGTTTAACTGCTTAGAAATTCATCTACTGTTTTAGAAATATTCCCCCTCCCCCAAGGTTATTGTTATAACAATAACCTGGATTTATGAGAATCCAGAGCAACACACAAAACAGATTCTCACAGAGTAATATCTGTTCCACATCCTTGTAATGTCCAACACTCAGTCCGGGTCATGAATGCCTGTTGAACCTTCTTACAAACATCATTTTAATGTCTGTATATTGTCACAATAACATTGCACTGAGCAACCACGGAAGTGTAAACAAGTCAGCGGTCCAAACTGGGCACTTCTAGAAGAGCTCTAGCACCACAGAGTGGTCAGCTGAGGCCGTTGCACCAACTTCACCAAATACTGAAAGATGGAATAGCATTCTGCAGGAAGCTCCGTGTTTTATAACACCAAAACTTTATATAATGCAAAAACAAAATGCAGCACACACAAACCCGTTTGTCTCCAATTACAGTTAGAGGAGAGAAATATATATACATACAAAATACTGAGTTTAAAAAGTTCATATCAAGCGTTTTATTAAGTATACAGATATTTTGTAGATTTATACAGTATGTATATAGATATATATGTAACATGTGCCACTGCAAAAATCACAGACAAACTTGTTTTTGTTTGGAAAAGAAAAGAAAGGAAAAAGAAAACGTGCTGAGTCTAAAAGAAGTGCTATAAAGCGCTTATAATGAGTGACCGGAATGATGAGGTAACTGCCGGGCAGGAAAGCAATCATTTATACAGTTTCAACAACAACAATAATAATAATAATAATAATAATAATAATAATAATGTACTGAAACAAAATCAATCAAACAGGCAAATGAGAACTACAGTGGCAGCATGGACCCTTAGTGTCAAAAAAAGAGAAGAAGATTAAGTTTTCGGCATACACACACACACACAGTATGCATACCATCAGTGCATAAACATACAAACAGGAAGTTAAGTCACTCGTGACAGCAAAGGCTCTCATCTTGTTACTTTTATCTGATACACAACCAACTTAAAAAAAAAAAAAAAAAAAAAAAAAAAAAAAAAAAACTCAGGCATGCTCTAGGACATCTAAAAATCTCTCACACAGCTAGAGGCACGCATACTGAAAACACACACACAGTCTTGTACCAAAGCTCTGCATTACTGGGTTGACCAAGAAAATGCTTGCAGAGTTGTGGTGCATGCACATCTGTATACACACACGCACACACACACATATATGTACGTGTACACATATGTATGTGGGTATATACATACATACATACACACACATATATATATATATATCTAAATATTCAGGAAGGAGGGTCATTCACTGAGAAGGTGAAGACCTTATGTGCATGGAACAGGAAAGAATCAAGCGATAGGGAAGACGTTTGATGACAGTCACATCAAATTTGCGATTCTTTTAGCCAAGAAAGAAATGGCCACAAAGGAAGAGAGTGCTGCACAAACATTTAAAGTAATGCTCTGTGTGTGTTTGCGTGTGTGCACGCACATGTGCATCAATTTATCAGGAGCAGGCAGTGCTGGACGAGTTTGAAGAGACAGCAGGGAGAGTCTGACTCCCTCCTGTGGTCACTCTGAGTCTCTCTGGACCTCTGAGGCATCCGCTCGACAAATAGGACACGTCCTGTTGGCCTGAGGACGGAGAGAAGGCGCAACTAATTAGGCTTCAGAGGACGTTCATATCAGCAGCCATGACGTCAGTGATGACAGAATTTTAAATTTAAATCATCACCGCACCAAAACAAAACTCAGCGGTTTTAAGGCTGAGTCTCTGGGTCCTGCCTCTTGTCTATAGGCTGGTTTATGATTAACATGATACTCAAACTCCTCTAGCATCTTTTAGCATTTTCAGAGAAGAGATCACGTTCGGAAGATGGTCCCCTCCTGGGATGACTATGGCTCATATTTCTGACAGAACAGTAACTCATGAACAGTTTTGTCAACATTACTCCTACTATTAGACCTTAAAGCAGATCTGTTTGTCTGTGCATTTGACTTAGGTAGGTTATCAAAAGATTTGCTCAGAAACAGATAAATTGGCAGCTATATTGATTTATAAAAAATACAAATCTAGTAACTTCAAGTGAGCCGGAAACTAAGTAAATTTTAAGAAATAATACTTTAATTCCAAAGGTCTTCAAGATATTTAACATTATAAAATAGCAACATGTGTATGAAGCTAAACAATAACAACAGTCTGAGTAGATTGTAGGTTAGTGGTCTTCATATTCTGCTGACTCACCCTCAGCCACTTGTCGACACACTTCCCGTGGAACTCGTGGCTGCAGGGAAGGACTCGCAGCAGTTGGCGAGACTCAAAATCACTCATACATACCACACACCTACAAATAGACGTAGTTTAGTTAATTTACACAGAAAAACTGCTGTTTAAACACACTGTCCACCTCCCAAAGTGGACATTCAATCATGTCTCGCTTGACCAATAACTGAAAACATTAACGCCAATATCTGAAGAGGGCATGTCTCATTTGCATGTTAAGAAATTGGGATTCTTTAAGGGTAGAGAACTGTCGGCGAAGTTTGAGCTTATTACCACCTTTCATGCATCACTTGTAAGAAAATCCCAAAATGTATCAGGATTTTCAGAAACTGTTCAAAATATCAAAATCAAAACTAATTAAACTGTCAAAAAGTCCAGAAGCATAATTCCTCCACACCTGAACAGTGAATCCAATGTTCTGATGGTCAGTACTCACAGTGTTTGTTCAGACTGATGGTTATTTGGATTGAACCGATAGGAGGGAAGCTGTTCAATGTCTCCCTTGGTCAGTCCTCGTAATTTGGCCTCTCCCAGACGCTCAGCAAGGTTCAGGAGGGCCTTTAAGAGAAAAAGACAGCAGGCACACAACAATGAAGAGTTGGCCTTCAACAGCACAGAAGACAACATAAAAGCTGAGAGCAGACCTCATAATTCTCCACCTCTCCATCATCTACATCCAGCTCGAGGCTGATCGCAGGACCTGTGGGCTGGACTGGCAGCATTGACCTGCAGAAAGGTTGTTTGTTTTTTTAAATGTAATAAACTATTTAAGATGTGATGAATAAGAATGTGTAACGAGCTGAGACTGCAATCAATAAAACAGAAAATTAAAAAAACAACTTGCATGTAAAGTACAGAGTGAAACCACCAAAAATATGTATTCTTAAAGAAACTATCCAATGGACCTATTCATTTTTGTTTATTAAAATAAATGTCTGCTTGTTTTGCAGATGACAGACAATTAATGGAACCTCTACTTAAAACACCAGGCTGTCTGCAGAACAAAATATCAACACAAGATAATTTGCTGTCTTAGTGAGTGATTTTTTTCCAGTCTGCTTACAGGAAGTAAGGCAGGAGGCTGGGATGGTAAGGCGAAGGTGGCAGCTGCTGCGAACGGTACCGTCGCCCAGGGAGACGTCGAGGAATAAAGTTTGGATAAGACTACAGAAAAAAAGTCACAACATGTACATGTCAAACAGTGGCTCTGAGCATTGCGCTGTTCCATACAGCTTTCTAACTATCAAACTTAACACTCACCACTCCAAAGAACTCCTGTGGCAGAGGATCATGGGAGAGGAAGTGGAGCTGTGTGGAGTGTGGCGTGAGGGCAGGGTGGGTAGCAGGGGAATAATGGAGCCCTGCACCCAGAGACAGGTGCTCTCCGAGCAGCTCCACATCATTCTCAATCCTCTGTAAAGGCTGCACAGGTGTGGGGGAGAGGGGTGGAAAAATGAAAAGAAAAATGACAAGCTGCTACAGAAGAGTTACTCTTCCAATCACATAACAATTACAAGAGAATTTCAACTGCTGTGGAAGTAAAAAAAAAATTTAAAAATGAAGCGGATGAAGTAGTATCAGCCTTTAACTCCTGTAAAGATGTCCTTAAAAAAAAAAAGAATTTAATGTTGCTGAAAGCATAATGAAAATCAAATATTTGTCTCTGACACCGGTTAGTTTTCAGTTCCTGGGACGCTGCTTCTATGAAGCAGCGCGTTTTTAATCAGTGTGAAAAGGCGTACAAAGAAGATGTCGTACCACAGCAGCCCGCACGTTTCCGTTATGGTTAGATTAAAATTGTTCCTACCAGCCACTGTCAGTCCAACGATCAGCACATGACAACTTATTCGTAGAGATGTGTGGCACTAGTGGGGGTGAGTCCTCACTCCCAATAGTGCACTTTAAGTTCTTACAGTCAGTGAAGATCTTGTTGCAAAAACAAGACAAACAAAGTACACAGGAGCACCTATTTGATGTGATTGTAAAGTGTAACAATTCTGGAGGACTTGCAGCATCATAGAAAAGTTTCAGCTTGAGAATAACAAAACAACCTGTATGAGCAAGCAGAAGGTGAAAACATTTGCAACGTGTCTGCAAACTCACAAATTATGCCCAACACTGGTTTAGTCTTCAGCTTCATCACCATCACACAAATGTCCATTTTCTCACACGGAGAAAAACACATTTGTGACCAATAATGCCTCGGAAGTAAAACAAAAAAAAGACAGGACACTGGCAGCTGAGAGACAGAACAGGAAGCAAAAGAAAGTTATTGTCTGCCTACAAGCTGAATCATTTGTTCCCATTTCCCACCTCGGGTCATGTGAGGCCCTGCACAGACAGGCAACCTGGCTGTTTGATCCGGACCAGCTTTTGTCAAATTTCACACAACTGATGGTACAAGCTATGATCCTCACTCATTCACTTTTGTTTTACAACTTCATTCATATCTTAAGGGGGTTGATCAAATGTTGGAAGCACAGTCTCTACTCAAATGTTGTTTCTATTTTTCAAACATCAAACAAGAGATCACATTCATGTTAAAGGCATTTACTATGTAAGGGGAAGATTATTTTCTTCTTCTTTTATCAGTAATGTTGGAAAGTTGTAAATAAATAGCTAAATACAGTCTATTAACCCCATAATCTGTTCTCTGATGCCAGCTCAACAAAAGCCGGGATGCGCGTTTTGCGTGTGATTCTACTCACTGATCGCGCCTGCTGCGCCGGATAGGGCCCAAACTGTCCAGGCTGCGGCAGGTGAGGTGGGTGATGGGAAAGGTGTGTGGGAGGGTGGGTGAGATGAGGAGGGGGAATCAAGAAGGCTGGGTCACTGGACAGTAATGATGGGAATGGGTATGGCATGGGTAAGTGTTGGACAGAACAAGTCTGAAGGACCTAGCAGGAAAACACAGAAATAATTCATTCAACCTCAATAAAGGATTTTTATAAAAGATCCTTCAAACAAACTGAAAAATACACTAACAGGAGGCGGGACACTGCAGACGGGATAGTGTTGTCCACTAAAGACCACGGAGCACGCTGGGATCTGTTGTGGAGCCGTGCGAGGGGGGAGCCCTGGTGGAGCCCCCGGAGGAGACATGGAGTACGATACTGGAGCTGAACCCTGAACGTCATGGAAACCAGCAGAGCAGAGGAGTGGAGGGCGGGGGACACATGCACAGACAAAATTATTCAAGAAATATTCTGCAAAAAATTTCATGAGATGAAAATGCAGTCAGTGGGACCCATCTGTGCGTGGGAATCATTTGAATGTATATTTTCCAGTCAATGTTAACTGAGTGAAACCTGAAAAGACCTGCTTCTATGTAAACAGTACCCATCCCCGGTCCATTAACTGAGTCTCTCTCTCTCTCTATATATATATTTATATATGAGATTCACACCATTTGTAGAGCAGAAGAAAGCCATCTAAACCTTGCATTCAGAAATACATCGATAAACCAATGACTTTAACTTTACCAGTACATACAAGTCTGTATCTGAGTTTCACCGCTAAAGTGAAGGTGAAATAGGTGCTCTGACCTCTGGGGTATGTTCAGATTCTTTTTTTTGTTTATCATCACACAGAACCCACCTGCTCATGGAGGTCCAGCACCATACTGCTCTGCTGCTGGGACGGGTGTGGGTGCTGCGGGTGGGCCCCAGGGTGCAGCAGCCGGGGAGACAGGTTGGGCGACTGGTGAAGGGGCCTCGGGGAGGGATTTGGGGGATGGTAGCCAGTGCGCTCTTCATGCCCCTGTCCTGGGCCGCGGGGAGGCTGCTGACTGTAGGGTGGGTAACCCTGAGGAGGAGCTGGGTGGCGGTAGTTTTCGTCCTGATGGCCCGGTGAAGGGCCGTGGTGAGAATGCAAGTGGTGGTGGTGATGGTGATGAGCACCAGGGTGGTGATGGTGGTGGTGACTGCTGTTGCTGTTGTAGTGGTGGTGGTTGCTGTTGTTGTGCGTGTTGTGGTGGTGGTGGCGTGTCAGACGGTCTCTTCGACCACGCTGACGTCTCATTGGAGGGCTGAGGTGGAAGAAAAAAGGAAAAAACTAAAGAAGAAGCAGAAGAAATTATGTTGACATCGTCTTATGAAAGAAAATGTTAATGGATAAAAATATCTGAAAATGTTAAGAATCTTATTATCCAACATTATTTGAATCATACTTCAACTGACCCACACACACACACACGTTTAAAATAAATAAATTAATAATCAGGTTTTGGACTAAAAGTTTGATTTCTGTGACCATGTACACAGAAATCCAAAAAAAAAAATTCTTACATAAAATTATCACTCAAACTTCAACGTATCAGAAACACATTTTCACTTTTATGATAATCTAGCAGTCAAAATAAGAAAATACATTCAGCATTGAACATTGAAATCAAACTGACAAATGCTGAAATTACATTATATATTATTTGTTTGTTTTTCCATTTTCATGAATAGATGCAAATTCAAGTAAACATCTGCAAAATCATTGTGCCAGTTTGAAAAGAAGAAGGAGCCGATCAGTCCTGTAAATAACTGCCTGTGTGTTTGTGTTCAAAACATACCTGCGGCGGTTTCTCACAGGTGTGTGGCATCTCTCTGGCATGTAGTGGGGGTGTGGTCTGCGACTAGGAGGCAACTCCCAGGGACGAATTGGAGAGGAGGGAGTAGAGGGAGGGGCGGAGCTAAGATCTAACATGGACTGTTGGGAAAGACGTTGCCTTTTTGGGCTTGGGCTGTCCTCCATCTGTATATCCAGAAGAGGGTGGGACCAGAGGAAAACAGAAGGGGGGGGGTTACATAAGACAACAATAAAAGAAGTACAAATTCTATTCAAACCAGGAGCATAGCAGACAACTGGCAGGGGTCCTCTTTCATACATACTTTGTCCCGATCATCGCTGCACACATTATCTGGATGAAAATGCAGCACACCTCCTGCAGGCCGGATAAGAAAAGACAAATCAGGGAAGAAAAGGGCTGAATAAAAAAAAAAACATCAAAATACCAAGACACAAGGACATGTTTGCTTTGCAAACAAAAGCACAGAACCACCACACACACACAGAGACAGCTGGCAGATTTCATCTTTCGGTCTTAAAAAAAATAAATAACACACAGGACGCCAAAAAACACACTTTATCTTGATCCAGCCATAATGATTCCTTTCAACAGCCCCAAAGGCTTTACAGTGGCAACAAAAAATGTGTAATCTGATAACAAGTGACAGTCAAAGCCCCAGGTCCTCAGCAGTAGCCCGTACTGTTTTGAAATTTCCCGCTATAAACAAGGAGGCAAAAAAAATACATTCACAACGAATTACAGGCAGACACCAACCATGAAACACACATCTCGTTAGCTTTGCTTCAATAATATCTTTTTTCTCCCCCATTCTGGTAGCAGCTCATTGTTGCCATCACTTTTTATAAAATGAGCATAAAATGGTAGACGTAACAATACTTTTCACAAGCAATAAATGGGTAAACAGTTCTCAGCTTTCTGTTTGTATTAAAATAAGTTTATGTTTTGGTTTAGACTGTTTAGACGCAATAAATTTGCCAATGGCAGCCTCTGCACTGTGCTTTAAATTTGAGTGTCCCTTTGGCTTCATCAATAAATTGGATAAAATAAAAAGAGGGGAAAAAAACAAATGAATCAGTTGAAGTCTCTGTGACAGTAGTGTCTCTGAGCAAAACACTGAATCACTGCTAGCCCTGCAATTATAACTCAGTGCTGTTTGTTCCAGTCATATTTTCAAACCAATTCGATTTGAGAGAAAAAGGATCACTTTTGCATATTAGGAGAGAATTTTTAAAAAAAGAGAATGGGGTAATATGTGTAAAATGCCTGTGATGGACTGGTGACCCGTTTGGCTCTCGCCCAGTGACAGCTGGGACAGGATCCAGCCCACCTGGGACCCTGACAGGAATAAGCAAATGGATGGATGGATGTGTAAAATGAAAACCAAAAACGATTTTTAAAAATCACAACAATGAATAAAAGCACAAAATCTTAAAAGAATATCAGAAGACCAGTGCTTTTTTCATTCGTTTATCTGGCCCTCCACATGTGCACACACATATTTCAGTAGCTGAAGGTTGTCTTTCCTCTCAGCAGCCCCCCAGCCTCCAAATAAATAAATAAAGCAAAACTTTCATAACCAATAGCGAGAGTAGCTGCTCTCCAATAATGCCTTCCATTCCTTTTTCTCTGCCTCCCTCATCCAAAGAAAAATCCTTCTGCATGCTCAAAAACAACAGATCTGAAAGTATCCCCTAACCCTTTCTTGTCTTGAGACATCCCTCTACGGCTGTGTGAAGTGTGCTGATAGTGACAGCTCAAAGATGCCTTGCGAGTGGCAGCAGACAACAGAGATGGGCAACTGATTGACAATCCGACAATAGGGCCAACATGCTGGCCTGCATCTTAATTCTTTTAACCATATATTTTCACTCAGACTTCATAGGGTCCTGAGCTTCATTATCCATGAGTCTGTTATCATGGATTCTTCCCCTGGGCAAG
Organism: Menidia beryllina; assembly: GCA_013363375.1. Taxonomy (NCBI): domain Eukaryota; kingdom Metazoa; phylum Chordata; class Actinopteri; order Atheriniformes; family Atherinopsidae; genus Menidia; species Menidia beryllina. The sequence continues at coordinate 725,162 of JABUIW010000031.1, read as the reverse complement.
TGGAAAAGAAATGGCGGACCAGTACGGATGGGTCCCATTAGCTAGCAGACATGACCTTGTTTCCTCCAAGCATAGCTGCTGGGGAGAATTGACACCATTTCCTTCTCAACAGACAGTAAAGTTCGGCATGTTGGTGATTTTCAAGAGAAAGCCTTCATAATTTGTTCATGGCTTTAAATGAGACCCAATATGCAGGAGCAGAAATAGACCAGCTGTTAGAAAAGGAGTTTAACCCACAGGATTCTAGGACGTCTGATATTATGAGCAAAAATAAGTGAAAAGCTGTTTCTTATTACTTGCAGTGGGTGGGATGAAACATTGATTAGTAAAGCTTGGAATGCTAGAGTTCCTCTGTGACAGAGGAAAGGGTGAATAAAAAGGGCATTAAAACACCATCATAAACCAATGCTAACGCATACTGTATAATGTGATGCCCAAAATGTGTCACAGAGGCAGATGAAGAGTGTAAAAATAAGCACTTACATTTATTCTAAGCACTTTAGTATAGATACTTTCAAACAGAAGAATCATATACAGGCAGCAGCTAAGAGGAAAGTGGAGGCTTCTCACAATGATGGAAACATCTTTTTAGCCATCCACACAAACCCAGCTAGGGTCCGTCAGCTGGGAAGCATCTGGGCTATTTTAGGTGTTGAGGAATGGAACTGCCATTGTAACAACCATTAAAAGCCCATTTAATTCATTTAGTGCACTTAAAAATAATCTTGGCTGAAGCCTCAACTGAAATTTAACTGTCAGATTATTATGTTGTGAGCATGCAGGGTCAACTGACTAAATGGACAGCTGATATGCAGTGCAAACATTTCTGATGTGAAAAACCAAAAGACATCGCAACAACACAAATTACAAATGTTGTTGTGTCTCAACCCGCTAAAGAAAGCCATGTCGGACTGTTTTTAGGGCAATTCAGAGTTTTCTAATGGGCTGAAATTCATGTATAAGAACAGATTGTGCATCTGGTAGAGACTGAATATTCAACCCAATTAATTCAATAAACCCTGTTATAATAGTGACTTGCTGAGCTTCAGCACAATACTTTTTGCAATTTTAAGCACCAATCTTTAGGGAAATTTTGAGGCAAGACACATTTCACCTTAAACAAACGACCATGGCACACAAGAAAAGGTTCTTGCACAGCCGAGCTTCCACCCCCTTTACCATACAGCAGGCCTTTTTGCAACAGCTGGCAGGGAAAGCTCAAATCCTTTTAGTCAAATACCTAAAAGCCAGATAACCAGCGATTGGTGTGCCTGCATGCCTGGGGGGGGGGGGGGGGTGTATCCTGTGTGAATGCAGCGGGCAGCAGGCCCCGTGTGCTTTAAGCCCGCTTACCAGCCCCGGGGTGCCTGTGAGCTCCGTGTGAGGAGTGGCGGTGCACCCCTGCGGACAGGTAGCTCCCCTGGGTGTGCTGCTGCTGCTGCTGCTGTTGCTGTTGCTGCTGCTGCTGCTGCTGCTGCTGCGGGCTCTCCGGGTAGCTGCGCCCTCCGTGGTGCAGCGTCCAGCCGGGGTTGCTCTGCGGCGGGTAGCTCATCCCTCCCCCGCTGCCGTTCAGCAGGCTTCCGTTACCGATCGCGTTACCGTTCCCGTTGCTCCCAACGCTGCCGTTCATGGAGAAATGGTAGAAACCAGAACGAGACCGCGACCGAGTCCTCGGGGGGTCCATGGCCGGAGAGGAGGAGGAGGAGGGCGGTGGTGGATGGATGTGATATCAGGGCAGGAAAAATAAATCGACGACCGCTTCTCTGCACTTCCTACCCCGTTAGTTAACACTGGCGATGATGATCGTTGACTAGAAGTGGTTTTCTAAGGCATCTAAAGTGGATTTTGTATATTGTATTATCATTCAAAGTGAAAGCAGCAGGTTCAGGGAAGCACAGCCCTCATATACCGCACAAGCACCATCTGCATCGACTCTCTCCTGTCAGTGCAGGTCAACTCAACGGAAAACGCGATTTTGTTTTTTCACGCCAAAATGCTTGAACCGTTTAAGAAATAAAATAGTTATATAGCACACAGCTAGCCAAACCAACAACCAAATAGCTATTTTCTTCCTTCGCGGTCATCAGTGGTAACCTGGTTACCAGAACGGCTGAACAAGTCTTTGCTTCCCTTTTGTCTTTTCACAGTGAACACAGTCAGGGTTTCCAACGGCAGATAAAGTATTTTATAGGCACTGGTTACAAGCATTTGTCTCCTTAACACAAGAGCCAATTGCCGACACCTTCGTTAACAACCGATTAAATATAGTTTGCTCTTTCCCATGGACATCCAAGCAAGTTAAATACTTAAATCCGTCAACACAGGCAAAATGGCTAGCCGTCGAGCGTTAGCAAACTCAAAGAAGCCAGCGGTCTTTATTCTGGTTGTAAAGTAAAGTTATTAGCATAGGTTTACAAGTTAAATCTAAGTATACTGCAACGAATAGCTTCTGTGGGCAGCAAAGTTACACCCCTCTGCGTTGGCTAACTATACCTGTTAGTTCATTAGCATAATACCGATTTTCCAGCTAGCCAAAGGCTAACAGGAAGCGAAGTCTACAGGGGAAAACAAGTCAAACTGTGCCGACATTACAACCAAGCTAACGTCGCCCTGTGTCAATGTTAAGCTAGTTTTTTTGGTCGGAGAAATAAGCTGACTATCACAACCCGTACGAGAAAACAGATAGCTACCTTGTCCGTCAAGTCAAGCGGACGATATTTGTCTAATTTAAATCCCCTCTCGCATCTGCTATCGGGTGTTTTCTCTGGTCAGCGGGGAGTTGAGTGGAGATCAATCAATGGGAGTCTCGCATCTCTGACAAGTCACGATCAGTCAATGACAGAAAACGATTTAGTCTCTCGAAACCAAAATTACCAAATATAATTTGAACAAATCCTAAAACGTCAACCTACGACATGTTAAAAGTCTTACAAAATATTTGTTTGCAAAGATTATTGAACCAATACCACTGAATGACGATGTCAGGTTTGACCTTTTTTATCATACTCGATTATTTATGCCTGAAAACCTCAGGCAGCTGCTCCGCTCATTAATAATTCAGCAGCTTCACAGTAGAAATACTACGAGACAACGCTTTGACAAATCTAATGGCTTCGTACAGCCTTTCAGCTGGATGTGCCGTTAATAACCCAATATATAATAATATGTCGCTCAAATCGAGCCTCTGCTCCTCATGATTTCATCTGTCAAACGTCGCAGCATCGTGTATCTCGAGCATTACGAGTTTATGCGGAAATCTTGCTTTTAGGGACATTAAATATTTTAACACACGTTACTCTCCAACTGAAGCTGCACTAGAGGGGATAACCACAACATATTATCAGGTCGGAAGACAGATGATACTATGAATATATACACATATATTTAACAATATTTCAAAAGAATGTGGACATATTTGTAGGCCCTACTTTGCCATAAATTGTAGGCCAGAGAGCTGGAGACACTACAAAACATTCACCCCAGATTCACAAAATGGAGACGAGAAACTTTCAGATGTTTGATATCTTGCAGGTTGTTGGACACAAAATTAATAAATGCATATAAAATATATTCAACATATAGTTTAATAAAAGCTGTTTAGGAAAAATAAAAAATTGTTTTTATTCATCTCCTTCTGTGACGTACTCTTTGTTTTGGAGAGAGTAAGTTTTCACTGCCAATATCCATGTTACCATGAGGGTGCAACTCCCCACGTTTTGTCCCACCTCTCTTCCTCCACCGCTCTGCCTCCCTGCTCTTCCTTCCAGTTGCCTTGTCCCTCAATTTCTTCTCTGGTGGTGGGATGGACCGCCTGTGGCCATGGAGGACTTCTCTAAAGGGGTCCTCTGGACAAATGTCCTCATCAGAGTTGCAGCAGGACCTCCCCAGCCGTCCTCCCTCCCGCATGGCCTGGGCCTCCCTCCTGAGCTGCTTCACCGCACGCCTCTCTCGGCGCCTCTCTGGCCACGTTTTCCTCCGGTCAGCTCGGCTACTTGCTTCCTGTTTCGTTCTGCCGCTCTCATGGATTGACGCTTTCTCCTCACCGCCCTCTCTTGTTATTTCGTACAGGTGCTGTTGGTCTGATGGAGGGAAGGATCCAACGCTTGCCAATTCTGAAAACAGTAAACAATGTTACAAAGGATTTTCTGGATCATTACTACACGCCTCCTGAGTTATTAATTCCTAGACCCTTTCTTGATAACATTTTTAAAAAAGAATTAATTTGGTTTATAAATTCAGATAATTTTATAGACAATAACAAGAAATCATACCATATCTACTGTTACCCATGGCTCCTGTCTGCATGCTGCTGCCACACTGGAGAACATCCTCCAGGGTGTCATACTGGGATACATAAGGCAACGAGGCAAAAGTACCGCTGACCATCCTCCTCCTTGTGCACTCCTGACATAGACAAAGATCCGCAGATGAGAAGAAACGCAAAAGAAAAAAAAAATAACCGGGCCAATAGAGACACAGCATCAAAGAGAGAATTCTTCATATGAATGAATTACATAGCCATAATGTCCCCTTTTAGAACAGTTGTAGCAATGAGCACGGCGATACTTGTGTTTGAGACAGCAATCGCTTCTTTGTTTGAGTGGAACTTCTAGCTTGATCTAGAAAAAAAAGGACAAATTTTATTTTAAATATGTGAAATGACATCTGTTGCTATCTTTGATTTATACAAACAAATGTTTGTCAATCAAGATTAAAACAGTGTATAAAAACATCCTGATGGAATTCTTATTTTTTTCTATACTGATCTGTTTCCCCAAATCTTCTCTGTCTCTTGATCTCCGATTCCATTGTTAGGATGCATTTTGTAATAGCAAAAAAGTGGAGATGAAAATAAAATTGAACCAAACTTTAACTTACAGTCATGTGATACTGTCTCCATATATCAGGGCAAGCCTGTGGAAATTCCGAAAAGCAAAGTAAAGCAATTTCCTTTTAATAAAAGAAAGATTTAGTTTATTTGTGTCCACATATTCAAGCATAAAGTGGCAGAATCTGACAACACTAATCTGATAGATCCTTTCTACAGTTCCTTCAGTGGGGAGCAAGCCTTTTAGGAGCTGATGGTGAAACTCACATCTGACAGGTGGCCGGTCATCTGACAGCGGTGGCAGTGCTGCCTCCAAACGGGGGGCACTTTGCAGGGACCGGGGCCATGTGAGGGCAGTCCACAGCTGGAGCATGGGCGGCCCGGACAGTTCTTCTGGATGTGGCCTCGGATACCACAAAGGACGCAGACAGGACTCTTCTGCTGACAGTGAGGGAGAAAAAAAAAAAGCTGGACGCTGTGAATTTGCAATCGGTCTCATTGTGATTAGGCAGATGAGCAGTGCCTTACTTTATGGAAGTAGCAGCTTTTGGCACTGTGCCCTGTCCGGTTACAGATGTGACAGAGTGAAATGTAACCAGGCACAAAGTAGCGGCTTGTTAGGGACTGAACAGCACCAAACTACAAGGGAGCAAAGAACAAACATATTTTAAAAGCAACCATTGTAATTCTTGAGCAAAGATAAGCCAAATCTAACTGGTACCTTGTCTTTGTCTGATACAGCCCAGGAATCTGTTACTGGACAAGAGACACTGGTCCCATCTGTGTTGGAGATAGTGATCACAGAAACTGTTGTTATACAATAAAGTACACCTCACTGCTATGAGAGGAATAATTGAAGTGCCTTTACAAAGCAAAGCAAAGGGAAAACTCCTTCAAACCGGACGGGTGTTGCTGACAAACAGCTATATGCTGTAGCACACTTACTTTTCTTTTTCTATGACAAAGACAGACATACTGTAATGTTCACACTGATATTGATGAAGCTTAGGCCCACCTTGATCGTCAAAGTTATCATCAGAGCTGCTCCAGTAGCTCAAGTTGAGCTGGATCCTTGAGTCCTCCTCCTGCTCCTCTCCTCCAAGGAGCATCCAATCCTCAATGGGCAGGTCACAGTCACTGTCCTCCTCTTCTTGGGCTTGTAACTCATCAGTGGAAGCCCACCAGCCCTCTTTCTCAGGCTTTGCTGAGATGGGGAACGCCAGGATGAGTTGAGGTGAGCTCTCTCTGCTGAGCTGAGCCGTTTGCTTGCTGCTCTTGTGTTTCGGGGAACCGATGTGCACATTTTCCTCATTTTCTGAGCTGTTGTAGTCCTCAATGAAGAAATAAGCTCCCCCTGCTTCTTCCTGGGCGTCATCAGCTTCTTTTGGATAGTCCATAACACAGTGTGAAAGGACCTCCGGATGAACAGCGCCCCCCAGTGGCTCCTACCAGCACTGCTGTCCAACTCAAACAACACAGCTAGCGCTCATTCACACTAACAAAGCTTTTAGAAGTTCCCCCTATAGCCCCGTGAAAGTTGTGTTTGATGAACGTCTCTTCAAATATTACGTGGGCTATCAAATCGTTTCGATTTAGCACCACGTGGTTCAGGATGCGTTGAGCTAACCCAGCGTCTGCTAGCTCTTTGGTGGAAGAAGTTGGTAGCAATTCAGCTAAAATAGATTCCAAACACAAAAAACAAAACAAACTAAAAACGAGCATTTCGGTTTCCTACTATTTTAGTAAAATATTTCAGTAACCTTCAGAACGATGCACGACGTTCATTTCTCCCGGGGAACCTTTTTAAGTTTTCTCTCTCTGCTTGTTTACATGTTTGAGCCGATTCAACCGGCGTTTCCGGAATATGTTGGCCAACTAAAACTGAACCCCGGTTAGTGTAAAGTTCAGTTTCCTGCGCTGGTGGTTCCCGACATGAGGAACAAGATTATTTACCGCAAGTGTGTTTCAAGACGGTGGAAAAGAGCCGATTTAACAAACAAAAAAAAGTTAATTTTTGCGTCCCTATGCAACATTAATTCGCTAGCTATAAACTTTACAAACGCATCATGTTGTTAAATATATCATGAAAAAAAAACATTAAATATTTCAATTCGCCTTTTCATTCCGTGGCTCTATTTGTAGTCGTTCAAACACGGATTTGTTTAAGAATTTATAGAAGGAAAGACAGTACCAAACTTGAAATTGAATAACATGAACGTGTTATGTGGATTTGTTTGCTTTTTGCCCAAAGTTCTGTGGGGTTTTTAGTCCGTTTTTTTTTCTTTTTTTCTTTTTGTAGCTTATTCCAAAGAAAGCCTAATTAATTTTACCAAGCAACGTTTGGAGTCGCAACAACAAACGTGAGTCCGAGTGTGATGTGGGTGTATTCATCTTCTACTCGTGAGGTTCGTGCAGACATTTAACTCTGGGTTATAGTAAGCCTGGCTCATATGTAGTGTCTGAAGCTCCCAGTTAAGCACAGACTGTTCTGTTCGTAGAGCATAAACAGTTGGGAAATCACATTCCTAAAGTAGAGTGTAGGGAGAATGTTTATGATATGGATAAAATATATTCTATCTGCACGCCTGGATGGAGACGGCCTGACGGAAGACAACATGTGAATGTTTATGATATGGATCAACTATATTCTGGCTACACGCCTGGATGGAAACAGCCTGGTGTAAAACCAAAAGTACAGATACGGGATTACCAAATATAAGGGCAGGCGCCCCCAGAGTTAGGCAGAGTTTTCTCTGACACCGGGTGATGAGACCTCTCCAGACTTGATGCATCAATCTGTACTTCTGACTCGGACTTGGCTGACATCAAAATCCTCTTTGCTGGACAGAGTCTTCCTCAGCAGAGTTTTTTTTCCCGAAGCACATTCGTCCCATCACTCAGCGCACGTTCCTCCGTGGATGTGGGTGCACGTGGCCATGCCTTTCGAGCGGAGCTGCTCTGACCCGCTCCGGCTCCCGGGACACGGCGGGGTGAACCAGCTCGGCGGGGTCTTCATCAACGGGCACCCGCTGCCGCACGCGCTCAGGCAGCGCATCGTGGAGCTCTCGCAGCAGGGCGCGCGCCCCAGCGAGATCTCCCGCCGCCTGCGCGTCAGCCACGGCTGCGTCAGCAAAATACTCAACAGGTAAACGGACCGCGCATCCAGAAATGAATGCCAAGCAGCGGATTTTGTGTCGCAACCTTTTTTTAATTACCTCCTGCTGCAGCCAAGTTAAGACTTCTCCTAACAGGTTCCAGATCTATCCCTAAACAGTCATAACCGTCTTTGAAATGAGAGTAAATGCTTAGGAAGAAATCTACACTTTTAGCTTATATAGCTTAGACTGCTTTGTGTCTGTCAACTCTACCTCTTATATTAATAGATCGAGGGTAATTTAATGTGAATTAATATCTAACATATTTTGAATTCATACTCTGTCTTTTCTTAAACCTCATAGCAGAATATAACAATTCACCTTAACCGTTATTTCTATCATTTTTGCCAAATGAGCCATTATGATGTACTTACTATTTGAAGTATGATATTTCAAAAGCAAAAGTATACTAAAGTCTTAAACAATTCAGCTCCAAATACATTAATTAGTTTACTTCTAGATGTTGATTAAGTCCTTTTCTTTTGATTTTTCACTGTCCCCTACACATCACAAATGGAAGAAATACATAGTTTAGACATAAAAGGGTTATTTTTGCATTTTGAAGACTCAAAAGCATCGATCCAAGACAAAAGATCAATGAGATAAAAGTTTAAAATAAAAATCAATCAAACAGGTTGACTTACAATAAATTATCAAAGTAAATGGGCAAATGCTAGCTTTTTAAAAAGGTTCTGATGAGTAAAATGAAACACCCTGTGTTATAAACAATGGTATGTCATATTCAACACCATCCCAGTTAAACACGCTGATAGATGTCAGTTTTGCTTCTTCAGGTACAATGAGACAGGAAACGTTAGACCAGGCCTGATCGGTGGTTCGAAGCCCAAAGTTGCCACTCCCGGTGTTGTGCGGAGGATTCTGCAGCTGAAAAAGAACAATCCTGCCATGTTTGCCTGGGAGATTCGAGACAGACTGGTGTTGGAGCGAGTGTGTGGCCAGAACGGTGTACCCAGCATCAGTTCCATCAACAGGTGCAGTCGTCCTCATGTGTAGAGGATGTGTGCACACACCACAGATCCGCAAAAGTGACTGACAGTTCCTCTGTCTTTACAGGATCATCCGGAACAAGGTCAAGTCTGAGACTCATAAAGCTCGTAAGTTTTTTCATCCTACCCTCCTCCTCTCTTGATCTGTCTTCTTACCAATGTTTCGTTCTCTGTGTCACCAGCTTTATCTGTTTCCATAAAAACAGACTGTTTATCTCAGTCCATTTCTTCCATTAAAAGAATTCTGGGAATCTGAAAAATACAGCAAGCACAATGAAAGTGAGAGTGAAAAGTACTGTAGTGTCTGAAGCTCCCAGTCAAGCACAGACTGTTCCGTTCGTAGAGCATAAACATTTGGGAAAACACATTCCTTAAGTAGAGTGTAGGGAGAATGTTTATGATATGGATTAAATATATTCTGGCTGCACGCCTGGATGGAGACGGTCTGGCGGAAGACAAAAAGTGAATGTTTATGATATGGATCAACTATATTCTGGCTACACGTCTGGATGGAAACAGCCTGGTGTAAGACAAAAAGTACAGATACAGGATTAGCAAATATAAGGGCAGGTGCCCCCAGAGTTAGGCAGAGTTTTCTGACATCGGGCATAATTCGCCACAGTAGTCTGGGGAAAAGCTTGGGTTCATACAATTAGAGAAAAATGTCCACTTGCCAGAAAACAATGTTTCTCTCTGACTTGTACATTGCTTGCATATGAACATGTGCCTAAATAAAAAAAAAAGTGAGCAGCCAAATGACCTCATGCAAAATTCCTGCTGTCTTTATCTATTTTATCGAATGCCCTGAGTAAAGTAGTGTTTTAAAATAATTACCTTTCTCCACTTGCAGTTTTCAGTGTTAAAACCCTAAAAAAGTTTCCATTTATGTAAAACAGGTTTATGGGGATGTATGTATAAAAAGAGCCGACAGTGTAGTCGTTCTCTTGTCCACGCAGCAGGCTGATGCATAAAGCTGGTGGCCTTGTGTTAACATTAATCCAACTGAGACAGCTTCAGCAGCGGGAGGCCCACTCTCCTCCTTAGGTTTCCATCCTGGCAGCCAGCAGGTTCCCGCTCCTCCACGTCTTCCCTTCACCTCAGCCCCTCATTACAGGCCCGCCTACACCTCCAGCCCTATATCCTTGCAAGCATTGCAGCTAGCAGTAATAAATGTGCAGAGACTGGTAGAGATGCGCCCCTATATATGGGCTGTCTTTTTATCGTTCTTCTAATTAGAACAAGTGGAGGTTTAATGGGGGTGTCGAGCACTGAGGATCTTTTTTGTTTTCCAGGAGCAGACATTTCCCGTGGAAAGCATCAGGGCCAGCAGTGCTCCAGCTGTGGCACCAGGGGACGGTGGAACCTTTGCCTGGTCTGTCTCTCCACTCCGAACATTCAACCCCCGCTGCCAGCTAATCCTAATTCTGTCCCGTTTGGTTAGTCCACATTGATAAATGTTCGCATCTCCCTCACGTGACTTCCCCTCTGACATTCCTTTTTCTTATCTGTGACCTTGTTTAGAACAGTACTCAATACAGTAGAAGAAAAAACTCTGACAAAGCATCCATTTGAAATAGTATCCTTCTCGTGTCATGATTTACCTGCATAATTTGTAGCAAAGAGCAAACCCATGCTGTTAACTCAGATGCCTAATAGAGAACCATCAGTTCAATGTGCTACTGCTTGTCATTTTCTTCTCAGTGGATGAGAAGGAACATCATTAGGGTCCCCATGATGGAGGACGGTGACCGTTTCCTCTCCTTTGTGTGCAACTCTCTGGTTTCTCCTTAAGAAAGAAGGATTAAACTAGAAGGTGGGAGATCATGCAGGAACCAAGAGGGTAAAAAAAGCATCCATCCTGTTTGTATCTTTATATAGGCACATTTTACCAAACCTCCACAAGTTGACATTTAGATGCTAAAATCACAAACATCTTCAAAAGCTTCAAAGCCCAGATAACATGCTCTAATCTAAGATCAGTGCTTCCCAGTGCTTGAATTATTATCATTTTAATTCATTTAATTAATTATGAACAACTGAGCAAGAAACTGAGATAGAATAATGATTGGAAACAACTAAAAGAAAGGATTCAGAAAGACCTATTTCAACATTTTCAAGTGTCAGAATCCCGTCAGGAACAGAGAGATTGGTGGGTTTTCCTGCCCTCTAAGGCCTGATGATCATCACATCTGAGCCCTGATATCAATAATTTATTTTCAAACTGGACACAAAAAGAAAAATGGAACAATTCTAAATAAATACCCACTATCAAACTCTGTCTTTTATTCTTTTGTCATTTGTTTCTCATTTTAAATCAGATGAAAGAGTGTTGCCTGACATCATTTGTAATATATGGTAGTAAAACATTACCGAAGTTAAAGAAAAACTCAGGAACCAGTGAAAAACAATTGATTCAAGTGTCATAAGACAAAAGAGAGCACATCTGAACTGCCTTCATGTTACTGATCGACTCACGCTGTTTGAGTCTTGCAAATAATTAATCAGAAAACAGTCTTAAGTTCAAAGTACAAAAATACCTTTAGAATTTGGGTTTCTATTTTATACTAACTACTTCCTCCTTCATAAATCAGTGCAGAGGTTCCTCATTCTCAGACATATCAGTGCTGAGACTGAAGGAAAGGGGTCAGATAACCTTGTTATTGGAGCTTTAAAGACCTATAATCAGCTCGTATAACTCAGAAGTCAGATCTCTATGCTCACAAGGAAACACATAGGACCTAAACTTTCCCAGGACTCAGCAGGACTGCTCATGACTGTGCTGCTGGATAAACAGGAGTAGACCGAACCATAGCTGAGAAATAACCGTAGAGGAAGAAGAAGTGTGCGGATTAACCAGAGTACCGACAATGTCTGCGCACCCCAGAACTGTTCAGCAGAGAAGGCAGACTATCACCGCGCTGCCTCTCTATTATTCCGGACAGCTGCTGAAGAAAAGCGCCAAAGAGAAGGTAAAACAAAGATGGATGGAAAGCATAAACAGAGATGAGAACTACATTTAGAATTGTTGCTGCCCTTTAACACCTAGTGATGTGTAATGATTTGTAATATCAACTACAGTGATGCATCTGATTTGTGTGTCACTAGCAGTCGCTGTGCAGTGTTGAGAAAAGTAATATTCTAATATTTGCACTGATGAAGTAGCAGATTTGCTTTGAAGTGATACTTTCACAACAGAGAGATGAATTAATGAACGCTCACTTTTATCAGTATCAGCAATTTTCTAAAGCATTTCTGGCTTTAGGATTTCAGGAAGTACTTCGGAGAGCTGAGAGGGTCTTCGCTGTTTCTTTACGAAGATGACACACAGGAGACGGTAATATCACCATTAACATCCCGAATAGTCGGTAAAAAATAGTATCAAAAACTGACTAAACTCTATTTTTGGGTTATAATGCACAAACTGTAGAGCGGCACAGCTGAAGGAGTAACAAGGAGCTGGGGCCAAGCTGATTACTTGTTAATCATTCATGTCTATGGTCGTTTTCTTGGCAGTACACAGAGAAGCTGGACCTGGACCAGCTAAAATCCTTGGACTTACAGTCTCCATATCAAAAGAGGGCGCCTACGATTTTTACCCTGACTCTGCACAAAGAGGAGGTGCAGTTGAAGGTCTGTTGCACTCAAAGTGGTCCCACTCTGGACTATTCTTCATTTTAAACCATGAACTATTTTAACCATAACTGATTGCAAAGCTCCTTCTTTCTTTTTCTGTTTTTTTTTTACATTTTTTCATATTGTTTGTTTAACTTTTTAGATGGAAAATGCTGATACAGGAGAAGTGTGGAGGGGCTACATCCTCACTGTGGTCAATGTAAGAAATTTACAATCAATAAACAGTTACGCAGCGCAGTGACAACCAAACAGGCTCATACTGTGCACAAAAAAAAAAGGAGCTTTTCTGGGCGAAATGACACGATCATTCAGCACAGCGTGCCACTGCAAACGTAACCTGAAGCTGTATCGAATCTCAAGAGAGTAAGCTAAAGACACTCACTTCAGAATGGGACTTGATTTAGCTCCATAAATGAGATAGTGTTTAAAAAAATAAAACTAAAAAGATGAAGAAATCATGGAATGAAGGATAATTCTGGCACGGATGTGTATGAGAGTATCATGGAGCATCATGAAGAGGAGACGAGGAGAATCTGGGATGCATCTCTTGCAAATCTCTCACTGGGGCTCCATCCATCCGAATTCGATGGCGTTGTCAGTAATGAGCAAGTAATGTCCCTGCAGAAGGAGATCCCCAGCAAGCTGCAGCTGCTGCCGGGCCAGATGATGACGCTAGAAGAGGTTCTTTCTGAGGAGAGAAAAAGGAAAACCCAAACGCCACGCCCGCCCCTCCCGCCTCGACCCACCTTCATCGGGGTGACCACTGAGATGCCAGAGTGAGCTACGCTGCTGCACCAGGTTCAGTTTGTTCCGAGGCCTGGAAAACCTCTCTGAAAGCTAAACAGCCTCTTTTCCTTCGATCCTGCAGGTGTTTCTACGATGTGACTCGACAGGAGGCTGAACAGATGCTGACCGCACACCCAGAGTACGGAAGTATCATTCTCCGTCCATCAACTCTGCCCAATAACTACGCCCTGACCCTCAGACAACACAAACAAAGGTCTGTCAATTCAGGTGTTGACATTTAGAGCTCATGGCATGTGTATACACACAAAAAAATCATATTTAGCCATAAAAAATGGAACAACCACAAGCCAACCTTGACCCTGTTTTGTAGTATTTGAGTCAGATGGATTAGACATGGAAAAAAACTAAAGAATGAAATGACCTTTGACGTTTCAGTGCCGTGTGATTCTCATCACCTTTGCTTTGTTTCAGTGGCCCTGTCATTAAAAACTTCAGAGTGACCACTACAAAAAACGGATTTGTCATTGAGCTGGATACACCAGTAAGTCCAACAGGCCACCCTTTTTTTTCAAACAAATTTTAACCCAAGGCACTTAGATTTGAACCCACTCATGTTCCCAGAGGAACGGCAGTTGTCTAAAGTCAGCTTTTCAGTTTGCGAGCCAGGTTTTTAAAAAATAAAGCAATTACCGAAAATTACCAGTAAAGGAAAAGGTATGTGGATATTTGATTTTAATAAAAACACTAATATGGTTGTGCTTTCTAAACTGTGGGAAAAATAGGCAACCTATTTCACCAGTGTCCACCGATGTAAATCAATGAATAACTTGCAAACAAAATCACAGATCCAGTTGCCTTTTATTTTAATTGATGTCACTATATGTTAATACTATATTACTCTTAGCAGTATTCACAAAGCTGTGCAATTTTCTGATCTGATTAATAAAATGTAATAACCTGATACCTGTCCTTTGCAGGTAACCGTCTCCTCCTTGAATAATGTGGTGAATTTCTTCGTTGAGAAGACGGAGTACCGCCTTTATCCCTACATTCCATCTCAGCCCTATGACACTCACTTTGGTAGGGGAGAGCAGATTTTAATCTGTCGATTCGAGTCAAAGCACACAGTTCACCCCAGCCTCTTTTTTTCCCCTTTCAGATGTGTCACCTCCTCCAAAGTGCATTGCTCCCCCCTTACCAAGGACTAAAACTGTGCCCCAGGCTGAGGTGGCACCTTTAAAGCGGCCCCAGACCAAGGAAAAGCTTCTTCCGCCTCCAGAGGAGCCTGAAGTGAACGAATACGTGGTTCCTGATGAGGAAAGCTCTGACGACAAAGAATTGAAGTTCGGTGAATGCTTTTAATAAATAGTTCTGGTGGGGTTTCGTTGTAGGTGCATGTGGAAAATGACACATCCATGTTTTTTTTTAACTTCTAGTTAATCTGGAGAGTGAGCTCCGCCAAGCTGTAAAAGCACGAAGAGAGAACCTCTACAGTGCATCCAAGATGGACGAGGACACCTGCTATGAAAATCAAGCTCCCGGGATATCCCAGAGCGCAAAGGTGGAGTGGAAGGTCAACGTCTAAAGAGTCCGCTGCTTGAGATGTTCAGCTTTTAGCTTGTTCTGTGAGGCTGAACTCTCTGTGTGAGCTGCTCTGGACAAACTCACATCTGCAAATCAGAGTAAAAGAGTTGTGTATGTTGTGTAAAGCAGTGGCTCAAACTGTGTGGAGGCCACTGGACTCGTGCTGTCAGAGACCAAGAGAAAATGTACCGAGGGTTCACTAGTGTCTTGCGAGCCTGAATATTTGTGGTAAACATTTCAGAGGCTACAAATCAGTCATGGCTCGATAAGCAGTTATTTAGGAGCCAGTCCAAACAGTTTTAGATTAGTCAGAATGTTGTTCTAATATTCCCCCATTCTTTTAAACTGCACCAAAATAGTGGTTGAATGGATTGTAGCGTAAAAAATAACAAAGGTGATCTTAATTCTTTATTTTTCACACATAAGAGTAAGCAAACATAAAAGTTTCATATTTTATAATTGTTTCATAGGTTGTACCTTTACGTATGTATTTTTTTAAAATGTCCTCATAGTAATGGATCAAGTTGTACATTTAAAAGTTTAAGGATCAATCTTCACTCAAAGACAACAAGACTGTGAAAAATATCCATTAAAAAAAGAAAAGCAAAGACTCCCTTTTGTCTCCTCCTGTAGTTTTAGAGTAGCTCAGAGAAACTGTGTCTACTGCTTTGTTTCTGTCCATTTTCACATTTCTAAGAATCTGGTCCTTTACACTCTGTGGTAGCAGCCCTCATGTGAGAAAGACAAATAAAACCTCTGGAATAACTTAACATCTCAAGATATATAAAATAAAACTGAATAAATTAAGGTGATTGTTCCTCTAAGTGAACGCTCCGACACCTCCTGCTGCCATTGGTTTCTTTCCTGTTTTACTTTTCTGTGAGTGACAGCTGCAGGATCCTCTCCAGCTCGTCCTCCTCCTCCTTCTGCTTCCTGCACCAACGAGAAAAGTGAGGCTCACCAGTCAGAACAACATTTCCTATAAAAACAAAGAGTTTGAACTACCCTGGGTGGTTATCTGACCATGTAATGGCTTTACTGCACAAGGTGCCGCACAAGGAATTCATCTGTTTATGATACAGCAATATTACTATCAGGGGCAGTTAAATATTTTTGGTGATAACTTCAAATTAGCAGCCCGGATATGACAAAGAGAGGATCCTCAGCAGTGCCTCAAAAATTTAGATGAAGAAAAGAAAATTAAAGAAGAAAAACATATTAGAAAGCAGGCAAATTAAGTGTCTTGAAGAAATCAAATGCTCAAAAACAGAGAAAAATCCACAAAAAAATAGAATAAGCTGCATCATATGCTGTTTAGTCATTTTTAATGGATCTATTTATTTTTCACATTTTCATATTCCCAATATTTAGCTTATGGTTATCTTGCAGTTTCATGCTGCAAATATTTGTTTAGTCAAGCTTTCATCTCACCACTGGGCCATCAATCATCGGAATTTACCCACGGACTCGCACAAACACTGAGAGGCTCAAGTAGTAATGCAAATCCACCTGAGAATAATAGGTCCTCTCCTTGAATCTGGATGAGATAAGGAGATTTGCCTACATTCGCCCAGGTTTGTTTGCCATTAGCCTCGAACCCATAGAATCCTTCTGCTCTTTTACATAACCAAAAACAGAGAAGCAGAGGCTCAGCTCAGCTGGGACTGAATGAGAGGAGGCAGCAAAGTGCGAACGCGGCAGTGTGTGTCAACACGCTGTCAAAGAACGGAAGGAAAGAAATGTCTGAGCCAGTCCTGATGCACAGACGGATAAGATCAGGACTGAAATCTGTACGAGAGCAAATACACCCTGTAAACAAACAGAGCGTAATTTCCTCCTGACTGCTTTGACAGGAGAATCAAAGAGGGCCGTGCCACTTTCGGACTTTCTCTCACCTGTCCATTTCCTCCTGCTCCCGGCAGGACAGCTCCATGGCGATACGCAGCTGCTCATCAAAGCTGCTCGCCACGCCGAAGTGCCCGGAGAGACGCGGGTCAGTCACCGCATTGTAAGAGAGTGGCGAGTTGGAGGCGGGGTCCAACGGGGACACGGAGGTGGGCTGACTTTGGTCGGCCGTGTCCTCTCCCTCCCTGCTCGCCAGTGAGATGGACAGGGACTCTTGGATGGCCCTGAAACCCCACAAAAACAAAGAAATCAAGTCAAATGTCATTAAGAAGCTTCGTTCCTGAACCCTTATAGGTGACGAATGGGAACTGCCGCCCGCAAGAGAGGGTGGGATTAAAAGATAATCACTGAACTTTATTTAAATACTAGTTTAATTAAATTCCTCCTGAAGCCAAAGATTTCCCTGTAGGAGAGAGATTTTCACACTGGCATCAGTCTGACTTCCTGTTAAACCTGGTCTAATGATTACATACACAAAGGTAATCCATTTCTATTCACTTTCCTAATTACATTAGACAGGTGAGGTCAGAGGGTCAGCTCACCTCTCGAGCTGAGAGTCTTCCTCGTACAGAGGAGACTGTGGCACCGGGCGGCTGTTGGTCAGGGCCTCCCAGATGGTCACCTGAAAACCAGACGGATGCATTAAGCGGCTTTAGATGCACAAAAGGCTGCGGGTGCACTTGGTCCCTGAATGTTATCAATGAATAAGACAGAAAACCACTTAGCTGCATATGTATTGTGATAAGTTTTTTTTTCTTCCTATTTTGCCTTTAAAGTGTTAAAACATGTCTATTTGCTTTTGTGTATTTCCAAGTGAACCGTCGATGAAGACTGGCTCCATACCTCCAGCAGTTGTCAAACTGCTTTAATCTTTCTCACCTGGTCGCTCTCTGTGCCAGCGTCAAGCAGACTCTGCTGGATGGCAAACTGCAGCAGGTTGTCATCCTCATCTCTCATTGGCTCGCTTCGGCCCGGACCCAGGGTGGTGTAGTCCGGAGGGGGCTCAAATACCGAGGGGTCCACCTCACAGTGGAAGGGAGGGGGAGACTGGCCTGAGAGGAGATGGGTGTGTGGTAGTAAGACGGATTTCTCTGACACTACAGGTCAACCAAGGCGTTCAGAAACCCTTCTGCTTTAGTACAGTTATCGGATAAAACTGCATGGCTTCCCGTTTCTTATGGTCATATAGGAGACAGTTACCAGCCTCTCCAACGCTCTCTGGATTGCTAACGGTCACCGAGCTGACCGGCTCGTCGCAGCCACAAAGGTTGCTGAAGGTCACTCTGGCATTCAGCACGTGGAACAGAGGAATCTCTGGAAGAGACGAAGAAACGGAACAGCTTGAGCGGCAGTCTGCCAACAGCCGAATGCTTCAACAAACACCACACCCGTTCAGATGTCTGAAGTTAGCCAATTACCTCAAGAATAACTTTACGGAGGGATTATCAGAGCTAAGAGGGAACGCGAGAATGAGCTTCTAGAAAACCTGGAGGTTGTTTGTTTAGTTTTTTCCACTAAGTAACATTATATGCTGTCATCAGCCACTTCTACTCAAAACATGGAGAGACGTTCTGGGTCGTAACTGCACCCACCTATCTTGACAGGGAATCCTGGAGGCAGGCGCAGGGTGATGAAGTCCCGCAGCTTTGCAAAGTGGGCGTTGGAGATGGCCATGAGGTCTATGATGGGCGTCACCTGCTCGGCCAAAGACAGCGGGTGACTCTCACTCAACCACAGCGTCGCTTTAAATCTAGAGAGGAGACGGACAGAGCAGGAGGCGTGTAAGCGGTGCTGAAAGGAAAGGGGAGTGGTTTCATGTTGAGACTCCAACGGCACCTCTGGACTTTGCTGGTCAGCTCCACAGGCCGCCCGATGTCCCGGCCGTTCAGGTTGAACTCGGGGTTGAAGTACTCCTCCGCTGTAATGGCTGTGGGGTTGTGAGGACTGGCGCACTGGGACACGTTGCTCTGGCAGAAAAAAAATAAAGAAGGCACCGTCAGGGGCCTCGGAGCAGAAGCAGCCGGTGTGACGGAGACGCACCGCAGAGACACACACCCCGTTGTGAGCGGTGTGCTGCTCAGCTATCCCCAGGAAAGACTGAAGAGGCGTCTTAGATCCTGACGAGGAAAACACAGCCATTTTCATTTGTGAGAGTTTTATTCTATAGTTTAAAACAACAGGGGGGGAGACGGTCAGTAAAAAGAGGCAAACTGCTGTCAAACTATTCTTGATCAATAACACTTGTTCAACAGTCTGCTGCCACTTTCTTACAAACAGTTTCAAGCTCACAAACAGACTGTCCGTGTCAGAGGGTGGGCACGTTTTCACCTTTGCTCCTGGACTTGTCCTGGTCAGACAGATGTTCTGTCCGAGACCGGGTCACCAGCTCCACATTGGTGGCGCTGTAGACCTGAACAAACAGTCACAAAAAGCACTCATGGACACACACTTTTCAGCACCGCCTCATGCTGCCTTCATCTGCTTTAGAAAAGCACCCGTTTTCTCATGACAAATGCACATTAGTGTGCCGGCCTCTACTTTTCTGCTCGTGTCCAAATTGCTTTCGACCCCTTTCGACGGTGCAGAGAGATACCTGCAGTGTCAGCAGCTTAAAGGCAGGCATCAGAAGGACGGCCTGAGAGACACATTGCGATGTGTGTGAGAAAAACAAAAATCCCCTTTTTTCCTGTAGTTTCAGTCTGTAGGTGATATGTTACATCAAAAACATAACACAAATCCTGTCATCTTTATATCTTGAATATAAAAAGGTAATGCGAGTAGATTATTTTGAAGATTCGATTATTTCAAATTATGGACAGAATGTACATCTTTCCTTAAAGGTTGGGGAATGTCATTGCTGGACACAAAAACCATACAGTTAATAATGTACCTTAAGACACAATTTAAAATTAAATTTTTTGCCAACTTCTCTGACATACAGCACAAAACACTGCTGCACTGGTGAAAAGAGACTTTTATTTGAATGACACCCGTTGGAGAACTAAACACTGAACAAGTTTTGGACAAAGAAACAGAAAATAAGGAATGAAAGCTAACAATCTGTAAAGAAAAAAAAAGTGAAAGACCTTAGGGAGCCTGGGGAGATATTGTTCAAGACCATTTGTAAAAGCTTATAGCAAAGTCTGCAAGTGGAAAAAGAAGAAACGAAGGACCCGCTTTAAAAAAAAGTTTGTTTTTTGGGATAACAGAAGCTGATCATTCAGGCGGTGCTGAATTATCCAAATTACAAAAGTGAATCCTGGACTCGTCTGCTTTGGCCGTCACTTACCTTGGCTTCATACCCGCTGACGACCTCGCTCTTCTCAGAACGCCAGCCCCAGATCCCAGACTTGTTCCTGCAGACATGAATGAAGAAGCTGCTTCAGACATTGATGCATTCCCAGTCAGTACACCACCTGTGAGGATGTTCGACTGCCTCCATGAGACGTGTAAATAGTTCCTCAGCACTAGGCTGCCGGTTGGGGGTAAAACAGTGCGTGCTGGTTACCGTTCAAAGGCAATGTTGCGCGTGTTCAGATGCGTTGAGACGATGGGCGATGTGAGTCTCTGGGCCGTGTTCTCCTGGGATGGCTGCATGGCGGCCAGGAGCGACGGAGCATCGCGGGGGGACAACACCAGCGGCTCGGTGTACACCACCTGCTTCTCGTGGTCCACCTCCATCACCACCGCCCCGTCATCTGAGGGGATGGGCGCAGTCAGTGGAAACGGGCAGGAGAGCAGGGCCTTTAGAACCTCAGAGGCTCTGACCAACCGTAACCGTATGACCAACCTCCACCCTTGAAAATGTAGCTCCGCCGTCCTTTCAGCCAAGTCATGTGTTCGAAGCCTAGGAGGGTGGTATCCACACGGAGGCACGAGCCACTCTTCCACACCCGGTAAACGTCACTGGGACAAACCTTTGACACCAAGGGCACTGAAATGCGAGGAAGAATAGCAGCGTCACAAACAGGCAGTGGGAGGGAGGAGGAAGAAAGGAAGAATACACTGAGAGGGATTTAAAAAAAATTTATATAATAAAAGTAACTTGCTTAGAGGGCATCTTTCAAAGGGAGCCAAAGCCTACTGGTTTTCAGGAAAATACTTGATTTGTAAAACTTTTCTAATGCTTCTACAATTTTCTCCGCCTTATTGATGACTGTTTAATAATATCATAGCCCTCTAAGTTTGTTAAGTTCTGAGACACTTATAAAGTGTGTCCTGGCTTATAGCGTATCCTCTCTGAAATAAAAAAAGTCCCACAAAGTAAAACGTCTGTGATCTTGATGACAACACTTTTAAATGTCTCATATATTGAAAGAAACATTAGAATCTGTTGCAGATTAAAGCAAGCAGACGCAACGGCAGAAACATTTTGCAATTGGTCCCTGAAACAGTGGTGCTTCATTCATACACAGCAGGAATCGTTTTTAAATCAAGTGTCAACGTGTACAGGTTAAAGTGGGCTGCTGTAGGAGCTGTCCATCCACCGTGGTGCTGAAACAGACCCCTCTGAAAACAAAATTACATTACATTTTCTTTTAAAACAACAACAAATAACACTCACCCCAGCTGGTGAACTCCCACTTCATCTCCACATAAAAGTCTTGTGCCTGCAGAGACAGAGGTTTTTTTTGGTTGGTTTTTAGAGTGGAATAAATCAAGAACCTCCTATCCGGTGACGGCTGTCCTATTCTGGCTCCTGAAAGCTCCTTATCTCAGCACGGCTGATCCATCGACAACTCATCGAAATCAGGAACTTTTACCCGTCTCAGTTTGCTCAGCAGCTCGGGGATCCCTGCCAGTCTCTCGGTGGCTCTCTTGAAGTCTCTGTACTGAAGCACCAGCTGCACCAGCTCAGGGTCCCCGGTGCTCACCGCCTCCTGCAAGACTGAGACACGCATCCGCATTTAAAGACAGGGGGTGCCCCTCATTCCCTCAGCAGCCTGAGGACATGAAGCTGAGAGCAGCAGCAGCAGCAGAACACTCACTGGTCCAGCCCTGAGCGTTGCAGTATGTTGGGTCAGCAGTGTGCCTGAGCAGCACCCGGGCTGACTCCAGGTGGCCCAGACACACAGCCAGCTCCAGCGGGGTGCGCCCTCTGGGATCCAGACGCTCCACATCCCGCTGCAGAAAACCAAACACATAAGCAGCAGCGGCAGCATCAGCAGCGCAATGCAGTGTGAAAAAAACGCGCATCCGCAAAGCACCCGCCGCAAAGCCAGCCTCCACACTCACCTCCTTGCTCTGCAGCTCTCGGTCAAGCTCGAGGTACTGATTGTTCCAGACGAGAGAATGCAAAGGAAACGCCTCTTGAGCCATGGCTGTCGTTGACAGTTAACACACAAGTTAGGCTACGATTTCTGCAGCGACGCCGCCGCAAAATGAAGCGGTGCGCTGCTCTGCACAGCTGCTTAGCTAGCCGCTCCGCCTCGACAACAGCAGGGAACCGAGCCACCCCGGAAAGCTTTAGCACTGGAAAATCCTCTAGAGGGGACTTTTTGCAGCAGCTACCATTAGGAAGCAAAACTATTAGAGTGCTGTGTGTGTTGACTTCAATTAGTGGGCTGAGTTAGCCAGGCTAACTCAGCCCACTAACCTGATGCAGACGACTAGCTGCTAGCTGAGCTAACGTTAGCTAACTGGATAACAACATTGTTCACAGCTCCTGTTGGCACCTGGTTTCCATTCTAAAGAATGAAAGTGAAGTACTTCGACTGGGCAATAATGAGCCCCGACGTCCGGTGATTTGAAATAGTGTTTTTTTTTTCAAAAAACGCTCCCCAGGGAGTAGAAAAAAAAACAAAAGTAAATTTAAAAAAAAAAAAAAACACGGGGTCTTAAAAGTTAGCTAGCTTCCCTGGAACAGCTGTAACCATCCCGTGGCCATCGCAGGGTTGTTATCGTCTGTCAAAATACAGCAAAGACACGGCCTTTATTCCAGTTTCACATCCAGGTCATTTGAGTTCAGGGCGTCGGAGGAGATGCTGCTGCCCAGAGCCGCTTCCAGCAGGACACATCTGCCAGCCTGCTCCGGACCCGAGATGCACGGAGCCTGGCCACAACGACGAATCATTCCAGCTGCACCGCCTTATTTATTTATTTTGAGGTGGCTTTGTTTCCAGGTTATGGAGGGATGCTGGGTGGAGCCAGGGGGAGCGGATGTTTGTTGTGGTCCTGCCATGCATTCAACGAACGCCTCTCTCTCCAAGTTGTTTCTCTTTTTTTTAATTTTTTTATTGAAAAATAACACAAATAACATGAAGTGAAAAAAGCTTCAGAGAATACTTACAATGCTACAGAATTCCCGTTTTTATAATCTAAAAGAGGAAAAACACATTTACACAAAAGTAAATATTTATATTTATATACTTATATTCACTCTGAGGGATATGGCCAGGAGAGCAGTCTGAGACCTTTGATACAGAGCCATAACACTTTGAAGGAACAAAGAAACGAGCAAAGCCCTCATCGAAACCTCACATCTCTACACCGAAATGACGTGAAAGAAGACCACACATTTTTCATCCATCGAAAAAAAATAGAAAGAAAAAAGTTTATCAAATAGGGTCTGGGAACAGTTTCACCTCTAATATTTAGCTGTAAATGTTTGTCTCTGTACAAAAACAAAGAAATAAGAGTTTGGAAATTATAGCACCTGAAGTTAAACTGTCATTTGAAAAATGCATCCTTGTCCTTGGCTTATCCCCCACATTTAATGCAACCTGCCCTTTGTTGGGGTGAGGTCTCGTTGCTGTGTTGATTGCCCACTCACGCTGTCTTTGTACCTTCTTAAAACACTCACATATACACCACTGAACTAATCTTTCATTTAATGACTTTGAAAGCTCTATGCACAACTGGTAAACATGGCCATTCCAGTAGTCTGACGAGAAAGTCTTTTCAGCTTCGTCTTAAAAAAATAAAAAAAATCTCCACACATAGCTGTTGTGCATAAAGCGCAAGTCACCTAACAACTTAACAGTTTCTCCCTGACAAAAACAAAACAAAAAAACATCCGTCCACTTGATGCACCCAAATGTGTCACATGGCAAATAAGAACTTATGGTGGATCAGCCGAACTGAACAATAGTATCAGAGCACTTTCTCTCTCTTTACTTGTGACTTCCTCATGGTGTGAGCTTATGAGAGGAATTAAGACTTAAATCTGTCCAAAAAATAGTTGAGAAAAGTTGTTATCCACAGGATGTGAAGTCTAATATAGCTAATTAATTATTCTTCCACTCCCGTGGACTAAAAAAAAAAAAAGATGTGTTTTTCCCCCACACATTAAATGTCAAATGAACAGAAAAAAACTCCTGAGTCTCTTCGTAGGTATGCAGAAGAAAAAAAAAAACAAAGAAAACCCACCTCGGTCCAGCAGCTGGAGCCGTTCCCCCCCACACACCAGTGAGCAAGCCCTCTGTTTTAGACCCCACCCATCCTAACCCATCTTATAGCACCCCGCCACAGACAGCGCTGGCTAGTGACTAAGATATCCTCTGGATCAGTTTCTCATCTGATAGGCAGTAGAGTGTGTTGACTGACAGTTCAGAGATGAAGGCCTCACAAGCTTTTCTGGAGACTCCTTTACAGCCCCGCAGGTCCAGCAGTGAGATGCACGAGAGGCGACGGAGGTACTTCAAACATGTGTCCGTCAGTTTACTGCAGCCTGGAAAACACAAAGAACCCAAACCTAAACTCCACTGAAAAAAATACAGGTGTTGTGAGCTCCTGAAAAGAAGCTTTGCATCCTGCCTGTTTGCCCTTCAACTATGTCTCACCTCCCAGGTTGAGTTCCGTAAGTGTGTTCCGGGTGGATGAGCCCACTGCAGTGAGCAGGTTGATGGAGTGGTCAGTGAGGCTGTTGCAGTGGGAGAGATCCAATTTGGTTAGATGGGGCATGTGGCGGATCACCAGACGCAGAGTGGAGTCGCTGATGTCCAAGCCTGCCAACCGCAAACACTGCATGCTCCGCAGCTGGCTGCGATTGTCACAGCCTGAACCAGAAGGACCAGTAAAGAAGAGAAGTTTTAGTAAGAGGGCAAAATTAATCAATTATTGGTAAAAAAAAACAAAACAAAAGAAAAAAACAGCCGATGTGACACTACTCTACTCTTTGGCTGATCTGCACTCACCTGGAGGAGTGACCAGGTCCCTGATCTGCGAGTCTTTGACCCCATCCGCATACCGCAGGTCCAGAGAGCGGAGGAGAGGGCAAGCAGAGGAGCAAAGCGCTGAAACGGACGACCAGGAACAACCTGCCAGCATCAGATCCTTCAGCCCTGCAAAAACAGATAACGTTTATCTGAATCTATCATACAGACTCAGTCAAAGCTCAATAAAACTCATAAATACAATCATTTGTGCGCGTGCATGTACCTGGCAAGCGACCAACAAGCCAATTGAGCTGTTTTTTGGAAATATTGGTCCAGGAGAGGTCTAGTGTGACCGGCTGTCTCTTTATGATGCCTGTCAGGGCCTGAGGAGTAACAGTGCGTTTGATGCTCAGGTCAATCCGAGACCAAAGCCGCTTGTCTAAACACCTACAGATCAACACACATACACTCAGTTAACACGGCCATTCTTCCAGTTATCTACATGCTGACATTACCAAAACAAATATTCTGATTACAAATTCTAGGGCTTCAGAGGATGGAGTTTGACTTCATTGCTGGAAAAACCAAAACCAGCATTTTATTAGTTTAGAAAATCTAAAGCCGTTGATGGTCACAAAGAATACATTTCAGCATTAACAGTTTGCATTTTAGTGTCCACAACCTGAATAAAACATCAGAATGACCTATTTAGCACGGCATGTGAAACACTTTATGTACAGCTAATAGTTTACAAACTACTGAATTAAGATGCAGGAAATATGCAACAAACTGTCTGAGCAGAAGATGTAATAGCAAGAAATGATGGTGAGTCTGGTGTTTTTTCATTCCAAACATAATACTTGCTATTTTTTGTCTATTTGATTAAAACGTTTTCATTTGCTTTACACTTTGTACAAAAACCATTCAGTTCTGATGACATCGAACCTCATTTGGTTTATTCCCCTGTGGTTTATGTACAGCCTGAATATAAAATGCTATTAACCTTTGTCCGATGTGATACAGCCACAGAATCAGTGACGCATCACAGAGTGCCGGAAGATCGGCCCAAATCCACAGAAGCAGGTGTGTTGTGGGAAGGAAGAATTATAACTCTAAAAAAACAAATCAATAAATAATATGAAAACAATCTTACCATTTGTACCAGTTCTTGCAGACGGCCATGCAGACGCATAAATCTGTTCGGCTCAAGTAGCGAAAGACAGACACCCACACCTCCCTCTCACAGCTCGGGCCGCTGCCGCCGCTCTCCCTGTCTGCCTCGCCCCCCCCCTTCCTGCAGGGCTGACAGGGGCACTCTAAGGTGGGGATGCTCTGATGAAGAGGAGGAAGCACCATTGCTTAATTTGGCAGGCCTGCTCAGTCTGGTCCTTTTTGAGGCCTCGAGTCTTTCAGGGTGGGATGTGCAAGAGTTTTTGTGCCTACTACGAGTGTGTGGTGGCGTGTGCCTGTTTGAGCGATGATCAATAAAATTTCTAATGGGGGGTCTGACAAGGGCCCTGCCCTGACTGTGTATTGTGGGAGCAGCCGTTTGAGGGGAGATGGCCTCTAGTTTTGGAACAATGGCTGAGGGGTCCTGTTTTGCTCTGGTTGGCCGCTGCAGTGTCACTTTAATACACGCGCCGTCTACGTCCCCTTTTGGACAGTCCTGCTCCATTTCCGCCTCCTCATCCTCCTCAGTTCCATTTTGGTGAGCACCTTCATTCCCAGTGTTCTCTCGTTCTTTAACCGTCTTTCCTCCTTGCCTTAACTGTGGCTGATTCTCTTTGTCCCCTCCTCTCCCATTGTTCAGCTCGCTCTCCTCTTCCTCCTCATCCTCGCTGCTGCTGCTGCTGGTTGTACTGCTGCTGCTGCTGCTGTCCTCGCTCTCCTCCTCCAACTCAGCACGACTTCCTCCACCTCTGATGCCTCGTCCTGCACCGCCTCCTCGCAGTCTCACACCTCTGCCCCTCCCTCTGCGGGGATCCCCTTTTGGCTCAAGGGCCAGAGGCTGCTCCTGCTCCATGGACCCAGCTCCACTCGGACCACTCTTGTAAAGCATGCTACCCGTCCACGTGGAGCTCCGGCCTCGACCCTGAGGTAGTCGGCTCACTGGTGAGCGCATCCTGGAGCTCAGCAGCCTGTGAGAGCGATCCAAAGACGATTGTTTCTAAAGACAACGGGCAGACGAGACCAATGTAATTCATGTTTTCAACCAAAACACATGGAAGAGCCATTCGTTTATATACATAATAAAAAAAACAACACTTACTGATAAGAGTTTGCTTCTCTCCAGTTTTATCTACAAAAGAGGAAGAAGTTGGAAAACAAGATGAACTTCACAGTGAAAGAAAAATAAATCAAACAAAACATTAGCATAAACCTTTTGAGGACCATGTACATGAAACTTTTGTTTCACATACACCAGAGACACAAATTCAAAGGTAAAGTTTTATGGAGGTAAATCTTGGAATCCTGGAAACATCTTCAGACAAGAACTACTACTAGAAATAATAATACAACACCACTTTCCGAGAACTTTGTTTCTGTCATCTCTCCTCAGTTGCGAGACATACATGTTTGGTTACTGAAAACCTTTAGATCCATTCCAGATAAAATAATCCCACTACTTTTTCTGAAAGGTAGGGACAAAGCTGGAATGGTTTGAAGCACTTAGAGCAGGTGGAGCTCACCCTCTTCTTCAGTGTGAGTTCCAGTGCACTTGCTCTTTTGCGGCTCTGTTGATGCTGGAGTAGCAGTTTCTGGGAGGGGGGTGGAGCCATTGGTCGGCCCGTGGGTCTGCTCCGTCGCCCTCGTCTTGCAGCCTCACCTAATCCAGCGCTTTCTTGGTACAGTTTGGACTGCGACATGGATGTGGAATCCTCTGACTCTCCACTTTCCTCTTCACTGGAGGACTGAAGAGAAGGTGTCAGTTCATTTGTGTGGAATTTACCACAGAGCATCTACAAGTTACTGATAAAAGTAACTTTTCTGAGAAAAGGCCTCTTAAAAAGATAGAAGTTATGGCCAATAAGGACAAAGAAGTTGTGACTTTTGTACCTCTGATTCTGAGCCTTTGCCCTGGTAACATTTAGGACATTCCCAGCAGCTGGGGAGGTCCTTGTTGATCTTTCCCTCGCCTGGATCCTGAAAGAAAAGAGTTTAAAGTCTGAAACACAAACTATGAAATTTGACCTATAAATACAAACTGGATAAGTATCTCATTGTGAAAGTTTGACACATTTATGCTACAGACTAAAATAAACTGTAAATGTTCTATTTAAGTTTTACATTACAGCTACAACATAGCAAAACGTTTTTCTTCAGCAGAATGTTGTAAACTCAAAACTTCACACTTAAAAAAATTAGAAGTACAGAAATCAGCTGAAACTTACATATACCTAACAAAGACTAACCTTCACACACTGGCGATGGACAATCTGTGAACAGACGGTGCACTCCATGAGAGAGTGGGTGCTTGGGTTTGATTCATCAAACTCTCCCTGTCCACATGTGGCACATCGCGCTGTGTTCGGCAACGCAGGCTGGAAACAGGTTAAGCAATATTAAAAATTTGGATGCCATAATAATGAGTACTAAAGAGTAATGAAAAAGCCAGTTTGATTACTATTCTCATCTGGGAAAAATAATGCATTGTAGGTTACAAGTTAGTAACACACACTTAGTATGATTAAATGGTTTCACTTATGATGAACCTTTCCTGTTTCCAGTTCTTTTTGCTCTTTAGAGCAGTGAATTAAAAGATGTAAAAGAAGATTTAAAATAAACAAAAAACTGATGTACTGACAGTGCTTTTCTGTTTGAAACACAGATGTGGTGACATTTGTGCCATCTTACCGCCAGACATTGTCTCATGACGCAGCTCTTCTTCATACGCCCTGGTCCTCCAAATTTCCTCATGTCATGGCAGTACTGGCAGTTTCCACACTCCTTCCTGCAGCAGGCGGCGCAGCGCTTGCACCGCACCCGTCTGCGCCTCAGAGCAGAGATGGAGGAGCGTTTCGCTAACCTCTGATGCTTGTGGAGGGAGGGTCCCAAGCGTGGACGATAAATAACAGGTGGAGGAGGAGTGGGGGGCTGGTACCACGAAGGCTGTACCAATAAAAAGTTTAAAAAAAACCTTCAAATCAAGACTATGTGATAAGCTGTAAATGAATCAATTTGCTGGTAGGATATTGTAGGCACTGAAGTGTTTCTATTCACTCCCGACAAGCTAAAACTCAAAGCATTTCCGTCCTTGACTCACCCTTTTAGGCCATTTGACAATAGGCTCTCCAGTGTAGGCTAGCTTGGGGTCATCATTCATACACTGCCTCAAAACAGTCTGGACAAAAAAATGAGGTGAAAAGGAGAAAAAAAAAACATTCACATCTGTTAATTGATAGTTTCACTGTGATCTTGGAAAAAAAAATCCAGTCAGACCCACCTTCATGTCATCCAGCAGAGCTGCAGCATTCCTGACCCCTGCAGGGACACACTTTTTGTGGGCCGGCAGCTCCTCCAACTTCCCTAACAGGTTCCACAGTCCATCCAGCTCAAAAGAGGTTAGAGCACGCTGAGGTGTGAGAACTCGGGTTGTGGGTTCTTCTTCTTTAACTTCTTCCTCCTTGACTTTCATCTCATTTTCTACATCACTGTCAACTCCATTGGAGGTGCCATTCCCAGAGTGATTACTGATTTCAATGTCAGCAGGAGTAAGTCCTGACAAAAGAGGAACATATTGTAAGGTTGGGTGTGGAGAGGAGACGGAAAGTCAAGGCAGAAAAGTGTTCCTGTGTTAATTCTTACCAACACCGAGTGAATATTTTTGGAATTCTGGTGTGAGGTGGGAGATGTTGGTCAGGCAGAAGAGGTACCTCTCCAGGACATACCAGCACATCTCATAGTAAAATGGGTAGCGGAACTTTGCTGGCACCTGCAGAACAGCAAGGCAGATGAGTAGACATATAGATACACTTTATCAAATGAAACTCTGAGACTAAAAAATAAACACACACTGAGTTTAATACAGCGCAACATTATTTGGGTTGTTAAAATGAACATTTCTTGCCCATCAGAAATACATTTTTCATTTGTCTCAATTCTATGACACTTTTTCAAATGAGAAATGTATCCTCCTCTGGTGTACAACAACAGAAAAAAGAACAAACTTATTTCTTTAATTGTCTTTCTGTGAGAAAAAACAGTGTTTCTCACCCGTGTGCGGTCCTCAATGTTATAGATGTTGAGCTGCATGGGGATGTTAAAGCTATGAAGGAAATTCCCCCCAAATACCAAAGTGTCTTCTGGTGTGTAAACTGCATGGATCCACCCTACAACACAGAAAACACAGAATGATGAAGCAGTGCAGTGGTCACGTGAGTTTGTGACAATTAAAAGTGGGTATATGAGAGTGAGCATAATGTGACGTGTGATGGATGCACTATCTCAAACCTGATGGGATTATGAAGGTATAGCCCTGCTTGAGCTCTACTCTCTGACAGTCATGACATTTGTCTCCAAGGAAAATGTCTCCCTGTTTTCCTGATAGAACCCAGTTTTCATACATCTCCAGGTTTTGGGGAGAAGGTGGAATAAGCCAAAATACCTGCATAAAGGTGAGGTAAACAATCACATGTGAGGCTATAGATCAGTCAACAGACAAATTACACACTTATTCTTCAGGTTAGATAAGCTCTGCTGGCTTGTTATCGTAATCAAATGTATTTTTGGAAAAAAAAGAAAACAATTGGTCACCACAAGCACTCAAACTTTCAAGGCTAGTGTAACAAAAACTGTAAAGCTACCTTTCCTCCTCGCAGAATGTGGTACCACACAGAAGTACCCCCAAAGTCTATGTGGAAATCTGTAAAGCAGCCCTGCACACTCATGAGGCAGTACCTGAAGACAGACAAGGGATTGAAAACACATTGTGAGTTTAAGTAAAAACACGATTAAAGTTCAAACTCAGAGCCCGAGCTGAGATTGAATGAACATGTTCACTAGTGTATGAGATATGAGGAACACCACATTTAATAGTTGTTAAACTTACTTCTGCACTTTGGGATAATGCATGTCAATGATGGCATTAGTGGAGTCTCTCTGTCTCTCCTTGAGATGTCGAGGCCACATGTTGTCCACCCAATCAATGAGGTCGACCTGGATGAAGAAAGGAAGACTTTCAAACATTCAAACTGCCAGCTCAAAATCTTCAGGCTTTTGTTTTCAAGCCGTTTCTATATTTGGAAAAACTGTCCATACATCCTGGTACCTGCTGCAATGAATGCTTCCCCAATAGAAACATGATGACTAGACAATATTTTGCCACATTATTAAGAGACGGCAAGTACAATATTCTGTCAATTCTCACCGATGCAGGCCTTTTCACCAGATTTTCCAACCTGGTGTGGCTGAACTCCAGGCTTATTACATTGTAAAGTTTTTCTCTCTCTGATGGAGGGGTCTCATAGTAGCGCCGCCACTGAGCCATCGACATCTCAATTCCCTTTTGAGTGTTCACGTCCATAACGTCTACAATTCGCCGGCTACCTATAATGGCATCAGCAAAGGTTCAACATTTAAAATCAAATCTCAATTTATTGTCGTCATACTGTACATATCTAATACCAATCATATCAAGTCCAAAACCATTTTTTGCCAAGTTAAAATAATCAGATAACCTTAAATCATGTTAAACTATGTGCTTTGGGAAGTAGTTATTTGCTTGTAGAAATTAATCACAATCCCTTACATTTGTCTGCTTTTGTGGAACTTACCAACAAACAACTTGACATCACTCACACTGAAATCAGAATCTGGCATTCTGTAAGAGAGAACATTTGTGGTATTTATACATTCCGTAAATACTTTAGCAACTGGGAGTTTCATGCTAAATAAATTTGCAACATGTGTTAAAAGGAGAAAATCCTGTGAGAAAACAGTTTTACTGTTACTTACTGAATACCAAGCCCATCAGCCGTCTTAAAAATAATAGGGTCCCTGAGCCCTTCCCTCTGTATGTATTCATACGTAAAATCTAGAGAGGAGAAAAGAAACACAATGATCAAAAAATAAAACCTTAAAAAACTATCCTTAAATTATTAAGCTTAATTTCCCTTATATGATGCAAGATGCTTGATCGACAAATATTTTATTTACTTTTGTAAATGTACTTGTACACCTTTACCTTTACCATCCATGTGTTTGATCAAGTCAGAGGAAAACCTCCCACACTGCAGTTTCTCATCCAAGTCAAACATGCGTTTCCCTTCAATTTCATCATCTGAGATCCCATCGTCCTGGTAGCGGCGACGTGTACCTGTGCGCTGAGGCCAAGAGAAAGAATTCTTTTTAACCTTGAGCAACAAATCAAATGATTGGCAGTGACAATAAGAACAAGACAGGAAGACTGGGAAGTCACAGATTTGGCTTGGTGGACTGCATCTTTTAATGCAACTACTGGACAATACACCAGATATTTTAAGCTTTTCCATCCATGTTATGTCCCTCGAGATAATTTATGTGATATACTACTGGTGCTAGATATACAAGACTTCACTGAACTACTCCAGCCAATGTACATGAGGCAAAAAAACAGACATGATTAAACAGAGATGTGAAGCAAACCCATTGTCAATGAAAATGTGAGACTAATACAGGAAGGTAAACATTATGTATGCCGTAAATTATCATTTCCCCTAAAAAAAAAACTATTTTGAACCTTGGATTATTTTTATCAAACATTAAACTAGAGGTAGATGTGAACAACAAACCTACCCATCTACATGTAAGAAACTTTTACATATATTTACAGGTCCATCATAAAAACCAAAAGCAACAGCAGCTGAATGGTAGAAACACGAAAATGAAAGAAACCTTTGCAAAATGACTTCATGTATTCAAAAGTTCTTTCAGGGGGCAAGTCACTAACACATTTGGTGACTCCAGTAGGCAATATTTGTTGCTTCTGAACAGTGCCAATATCCTTTCTGTCTTCACAGTCAAGGATAAAATTCATAATAAATCAACCCAATCTGAACAGTCAACCTGCCATCAAATCACATCAAGCACCACAATGGCAGGGGTTAATCTCCTCCAGATTTCCCCCTCCTTTCCCCCTCCCTTTGCCATTGCCCCCTTACCCAGAAGTGCTCGGCTAGACAGATGGATCAAGCACAACAGCCCTGCAATCAGATGTCCCCACCCCCATCTCTTTGCCACAACAAATGAACTATTATCTAAACACCAATGCTCCTTATTTTCTTAACTGGGGGCTTATGCAAGGAAAGAACACATTTCCTTTAGACTGAAACAAAAACTACTTTAGGAAACAAGAGTGTGTTCATTCTTAGATTTTTAAAAATGTATAAAACAACAAAGGATTTTTTTTAATCTACAAAAGGGAACCATTCAATGCATGCTTGTAATAACATTTCAAAGTGTCTGACAATAAAACCAATTGAAAACCTGCAGGAAAACATTGTTATATTCATACAGATATAGATCATTTCGAACACCAATATTGAATTAAGTATTTGCATGTTTTAATAATGGTAGGTCGAAAATGTAGTCATTTAAAGCTATGGGGGAAAGTGTTTAAGCAATTCAAGCGCAGTCGCAGAACAAATTCCGTCAGGATAGACGGTGAACTTGACCTTTTCTTGAACTCAGGGTCTTTAAACAAGTTCATTACCGATAATGGGTGGCAACACACAACAGTAGTGACTACCTTTACTCAATGAACCAACCAAACAGGCCGTTTAATCAAACACAACACGATTCACTAATTAAACGGATTCGTGGTCACTGAAAAACTGACTTTACATACCCTCAATGGATGGAAAAAACACAATTTAGTCGCATAGTAAACATAAAGCAAGTCCGAGAAGTAGCACTTTGGTAAAGTTACTCACCAGGCGTTTGCTGTAACGTGTGTGAGAATCCTCCATCGTCTGCTGACAAGAAATACAGTTACTAGTAGTGCATTAAGACGAAAAAACCCAGTGGCTGCGGCAATATTTTTGCCTTATTCAAATTTGTAGTGCAAAGGCACACACCTCTCTTGGCAGAGCGAATCTAGCTAGCGTTGCTAACGTTAGCCAACAGTGTTGCATTAGCCAGGGAGCTACGGTTAGCACCACATACAAAATTGCAAACATTTATGTTAAGCGTTCGTCATTACGCATATAGCAGTGGCAGTGCGAGCAGCTACAACATTAAATTTATGTTCGGAGTCAACATATCTATTTGCATCCGATATTTAACTGGCGTTATCAGCTAGCGTTAACTAGCTCAGCTGACAATCCCTTTCTTAAGTCTGCTACCGTTGACGCTAGCTAGCTGACGTTAACCAGCATACGGTAGTTGTAAGCTTCTCGTGATTACCTTTACGTTTTAACTCCGTTCAGACGTAACGGTCAATGTAACGTGTCCAAGCTAGAGCGTCTGAAGCCTCCCGGTAAAGTTACTCCCCATGTTACACGACAAGAGCTCTGAATATTGTTGTGTTGATTATTGTGCGATAAAGTTAGGACGCTTAGACGCTCCGGGCCGCCATTTCAGCTGGTCACATACACAAACCTAAAAAAAAGAAAAAAAGGGAAACGCTCAGGCCCCGCCCCCAACCCCGTTTCACTCGTCTGAAAAAATGCCCAGGGCCACTCTCATTGGACACAGCAGGTGCTATTTAAAGCAGATTAGGCTGCATTAACATACAGGCGTGCTTGTTTGTCTTCTCCGGTTTAGCGTCAGGCGGTGATAAAGAGGGATTCAATGTTTGTACCTGTGGTGGAGCAAGTGTTCACAGCATCATTACATTATAAACACCCATCCATCCGTTTTCTATTCCGCGTTTTCGCAACGGGCATTGTAGAGATGGGAAAATGACAATAATAAAGATTTGATGGATATTTTTTTTATTGCAAAGAGTACGAAAAAGAAAGGTTATAGGTGAAACACGTCTTATAATGCAGTAGATGGTTAAAAAAATGTTTTTAAACCATCATTCAAAGAAAAATAATTTAATTAAACTTTGTTGTATTCATACTTAAACCCTCACATGTGCTTTGCTATCTTTAGGTTATAAATACTAACCTTTGCAGTAGATTCAGTGCTATTTATTCTAATTTTTTAAATATTGTTGTTGCAACGGCCAAAAATTTAGAATTCACATGAAACCTATTGTAACTTTGATTTAAAACAAAATGTATAAGACTAGCGTACAAATGTTCAAGTGTTAATCTTTAATAATGTATTTTCATCTTTAAATTTAATATTGAATGGTAATTAATATTCAAACTGTACTGTTGAAACAGTGGCAAAATGGCCACGTAGGGAGACGGTAGATTAAAAAAAAAAGACACGGACTCAAATCATCAAAACATTTCTACATATGATTATCCTCTCAGTCTGGGTTCTCTGTTCACGCGGTTTTGTAAGCCGTGCATTACAACATTGTTGGAACTGTTTTCTCTGCACTCCTGCCCTTTTTCTTACGTTACACAAATCCACACGGTCTTCTGGATCTACTGCAGTAAAACGAGCGCACCCTTGTGGACACTCCGCCCCACGCAGCGCCGATGGGCGGCTCCCCCAGAACAGCAGAGAGGGGCGGAACCAGCGAGGCCTGAAATGAGGTCAGCTCGGCTCCCGGGGGCTCGCCGCCATACGTGAGGCTCGCGTTGAGGCTCGGGAGCCTGATGGTCCGCGTCCCGGGTGTCGGGGCAAACGCAGGGTGTTCTCCCGTGCAAACAGACGATCAGCAGAGCGGTGCAGAAAACACGAGCAAGGGAGGCGTGCACAGTACAACACACACCAACGGTTTATTACATAACAGGCTTTACTGAGTTAACACAGCCAGAGACAGACAGCCGCTGTTACAGCGAACAAACGTCTCAGCAGCACACTCGTACAAACAGACCACACGCCCACACAAACAAAAACAGATTTTTACTGATGTTATGACAACTAACAAGTCAGAATTGACTACCTAACGCGGGCCTCTTTTTTTAAATTCATACGGCGCAAGCATTAACCCTTTCTGGGGTTTTTCCAAGCACAACTGATTCCTTAGAAATATCATTTTGATACACACCTTTCTTAAAAGTAATGGACCACCAGGGGACGCTGGATGGTGTTTGACAAATGAAATCCCTAAGTTTTTTTTGTTTTGTTTTTTTAAAGGTTCACATCTGTCTGACAATAAGCAAACTTGAGAAAAATCTACACAATAATAACACATTTCAAACACTCTATGCAGAGAGGAGATCAAGTGAAATCTTTAACAGATGGGAAAGCCGAAAGGGAGGGTGTGGCACCTTTTTTTCAAATAGATTTTTAAAATAAGATTCAAATTACAGTTAGGAAGAAAAAAAACATTTAAAAAAGAAATCCAAAGCCTCATGAAATGCTCTGAAGACCTCTGTTTCCCTGTAAAGAACACAAAGACAGAAAAACAAATGTAACAAAACAATGCTGAAACAATGAATTCTGCAAGTAGAGAATGTGTAGGTTGATGTTTCACCTGTGAATAATCTTTTATGAGAAGAAGCTGTAGAGATAGGAGAAGCCAACAATACCAATGATGGCACAGCACAACGTAATCATCATCTTTTTCTACAGATTCAATCCAAAAAAGGGGGGGGGGGCGGTTAAAGCACAGTCATTTAACAGACAAAATTGTGCATTCTTTTGCATTTATGGGCACTGTTTAAAGGAAATGATGAGGAAAGGAGAACAAAGGGTTACAGACATTGGTGTGTGTGTGTCTATGTAAAGAGAAAGGAAAGGTGGCACAACTTACCTCCTCTTTTACACTTTTGCACCAGTTTGAAAAGAAAATTTGTACTTTGCAACCTCGTGGTTAGCATGAGGCGTCAGCCATCTGCTGACAGCAGCTACTGAGCTGTAAAACCGTCACGCGGCCTCTTACGGACGTGCAGTCATCGAAAAGAGCTCAAATTCTGTTACACATTTACAGCCCAAAAACCGCAGGACAGACAGTCTTTACAAAACAAGGGATCTTTAATTCTCTGACAATTGACATTTAACTTAAAACAGTATACAAAGCTTTCAATTTTCTGCTCCCACTGTCTGTGCTGAGGAGGGCTGTGTTTCCAAAACAAACAAAAAGAGGGAAAAAAACTTTTGGAAGGCAGTTCATTTTCAAGCACGTAATGCACAGCAATGATACACACCACGGGTTAAATAACTTCCTCTCTTTTTTTATGTCCAGTGGGTGCTTTATTGAAGCAGTAGAGCTGTGGTTGTCAGCATGTGGTTCTGTAAACTGTCACATTTCCACAGATCATGAAACGATAGCAATCAGCCAGAGCAGCTCAGTAATCAGTTTATCTCCCGAATTGCTGTGAATTTGCAGAGCCCTGCAATAAACCTGTTATTGCCCGCTTTCCTTCTCTTTCACCCAGCTTTAAGTGGTTTTTCTTTGACAGGAGATTGTTTGCATCTACTCCCCTTTTAAGAGGCATTCCTAACATATCGTAGTGGGAGTGTTCTTTGGGTCTACAGTTGGCGAATATGCAGGTATGTCCAGACACCTCAAGAGGTTCTGAGCAAATATAATTACAGCCATTCCTCCCAAATGCTTTGCTGTTCCCCCGTATTTATTAGCTAGTGGATGAACCGTGTTCCCATGAACAATTGACATTCACATTTTAATGGCACTCTAAGAGAGAACAAACATCGGTCTAGTTAAGTCGAAGAGCTGGGATACCATCAGGATAAAATATTCATTCTACTATTTACATTTTCATTCTACAATCTTGGACTAAATCACATAGTCTTACAGTGAAAGTGCTGAAACACCCCAAAACAACAAGATCCCAGGTGCTAGTTTGATGTGGTGAAATGTGCCGGGCTCAGGACAGGTTGGGGTCGCTCACATCAGGGAGGGGGCGTTGCCTCTACGGGGTTCACCAAACTGACATAAAACACCAGAGGTGAGACTTTGGCATCGATTGACGAACAATGAAATGCTCGGTGACACTGGAGTGACGCAATGATCAGTTACTTCTCCCCATTTCCCTTTTGGCCTTCACGGCAGTGCAACAGGTACGCTGACCCGGTTCCTCATTCGCAGCAGCACATCCCCAAAAACGATCGTGAAAAAAAAAAAAGCTTCTCAACTTCTCTTCCAAGTGGTCAGACCGAACCCAGTTTTTGTTTTGGAAGCTTTTTAAATCTGCAGACCTCCACACAGAGTGATGGGTGTGAGAGGCAGATGGAGATGGGGCTGTGCAGGCTGATGATGGAAGCAAGAGGCAGTCAAACTATAACGTCTGGGTGAGGATGATGATGAGGATTATGACGACGAGCACAGCACAGACGACACCAATGATGATCATCTTCTACAGGGGGGGAGACACAGACAGGAGGAGGAAGGTTAATGAGTGCGTGAGCTTTGAAATGAGCCCAGAGACCAAACACCAGCTGAAACTGCGTGCCGCTAACTCCCCACTAACACCACTTTGTTTGTTCGCCAGGTAACCAGAGGCCAGTGATGCAGAATGGCCCAAGGAGGAAAAACCACACCCGAGAACATCAAACACGCCTACTCTAAGCTTCCTGGAAAGAGAGAAAGCCCTCCTGCGACCCGGAGGCAGCCGTCTACACATGCACACTACAGAGGATATCTGGAAAAAAAGCTACTCACCCTTTACTCTTCTCTGACTTAAATATGTCATCAGTTTTTATTCAATCCTACCGACAACCCGATTATGAGAGCAATTATGGCCAGCAAGATCAGCACAGCAACCACTATTATCACCACTTTCTGTAGGGAATAACCAGTGACACACAGTCAGGTTGGGCCCATATCTCAGCATACAGTATGCTGCAGACTCTCCAGGCATCTGAGAGTCTGTCCCCTTAGAAAGAGGTCCGCTAATGAAATACAGGTGAAGATATGACAGGTTATCTTTGCAGCCTGGTAACCACACAAACTGCTCATTAGAACTGCTCAGGTCCCTCCTTGAATTGTCATTTCAGGTCAATAAAACAGCAACAAGTAAAACAGTATCTTTGCGTAAAGCTAAAGGACAAAGAGCAAGACTCTTATTAAAGAACAACATCAAAGTTAAAGTTGAGGAGTAAGGAAAGAGAGAAAGCTGTTAAAAGAGAGAGTAAGTGTGTGTTTCACAGGGAGGGGGTGGGCTGGCCTTGACCCAGGTTCTTGGGGGGGGGGTCACAGCAGTTTTTAAAGCACAGGGATCCACAAGGCACAGGATGGAGGGCTTGGTAACAAAAGAAGCAGGACTGATGGGAATGGTCACCAGTCTGGATGGAGAGAAGGGTCTTCATGTTGCCAAGAGGGTTTCCCAAAAGCATTTTGGTGTTACCTCCAGTCAGTTACAGCGCACAAAGCATTGCTCTGACCCTGTGTCCTGATGGTAGAGGCTAACCTTCTCAGGCTCAAGAATGGTTGCAAAACAGCAGAACTGTAACAACTTAATCATTATTTAGGTCTACCCTACACTTTTATCGGAAATT
The DNA here is from genome assembly GCA_013363375.1 of Menidia beryllina. Classification (NCBI taxonomy): domain Eukaryota; kingdom Metazoa; phylum Chordata; class Actinopteri; order Atheriniformes; family Atherinopsidae; genus Menidia; species Menidia beryllina. The sequence continues at coordinate 685,705 of JABUIW010000031.1, read as the reverse complement.
TGGTCTCATATCTTTAAAAATAGCTTCTTTTTGGTGGGGTCCTGTGCAGACGGCCTGCTGTTGGATTCAGAGGGCTCTTACTGGAACAGATCAGCAGGTTTCATGCAGTGCCGTTTAATACCCAAGCACTGAACATGGAGAAAAATGTTGCTTGTTGAAGCATGTTAAGCATCCGTAACCTTGGGGTCACAGTGGTACGAACTCTCCGGAATGAAAAAGGCCTCTAATACATGTAAAATATTTAATCTGACTTATTCTACAATTTCGCTTACATAGCTCGTCATATCGTGGGCCTCTTATTGTGAGTCTCCTTCTAAACAGAACAGAGGTATGCCGTTTGCTTTTGGGAAACCGGGCCCTGGCGCTTGACCAGGCACTCACACGGCGAGCCTCCTGCTGAAACTTGGCGGCTTTCTTAGTGTCTGCGACGGCGCGCTCCACAAAGCCCACAGACTGGTCCATGTTGCTCTCGATCCTCTCAATCATGCCGCCCTGACGGGAACGGTGTCAGTGGCAGAGGAGGCAGCAAAGGGAGTTAAGTAACAGAACAGAGAAGGGAAAACAGACGCTGAGGCACGCAGAGAGCGTGGGTTCTGTGCGAGTGGAAATGGGTGAAGATGAACCTGCAGGTATCGTTTTAAGATGTGTGAGAACAGAAGTGAAGCAGTGTATCAGAAGAAGAGCGACAGAGGGAGGAGGTCATGGCAAAAATGGCTGAAGGACTTTACCTTGCGTGCTTTGGTCTGGTACCTTATGGCTTTTTTGGTCTGTTCCTTTGCCTGGATTATGTGGTCCACTGATTGAGATACATTTTGCTCTATGTTGTCAACTATGTCACCCTGGAAAATATACAAAACACAGTCAGAGGAAAAGCAACCCAGCCCCAGAAAACATGGGATAACAATTCAGATCATTTTTCTTCAATCTTCAAATGGGGGAAAAGCATAAGAGAATAGGACACAACAGACAGCAACGGGGAGCGCTTACCTCTGTTAGACATTTTCCTCAGAGTGCATGAGCAGCAAGAAATAGGTAGTTACACTCAATTTATTTATGTATAAAGTGGCTGCGTGTTGAAAAATGTTTGTAACGACTATAGTTTTCTGATAACTATCTTACTAAATGCATTGGTGTTCGATTAATGTTTGGGGATGAGATGGAGGTGGCAGAAGAGACATGCAAGAAAAGCATTGAGCTGGAATAGAGAAAACAGGCAGACTGAAAGTCAAACCATAGCAAAGGCAGAGAGACACAATCAAGAAAGACAGAATGAAATGGTCCAAATGGGCTGACAGGTGACTGGAATGCTAAGGGATGGACTTACAGAATGGTTAAATGAATTACTTTTACTACAAAAACCAAGTAAACTGGAGAACAGGGGTGTACCTGGCTCTCCACCAGCATGGCGATGTCTACAAACATGTCGTGCAGCTCCTTGATACTACTTTCCAGGCGGACGATGTCTTTATGTCTGGATTCAATCTCACTCAAGGCTTGTTTTGAGATTCCAGAATCCACAATCTGGAAAGAGGAGTGTTAAAAAGAGGCTAAATATAAACAATGTGCTTTATATTTTTTCTCATAATTTAGGAAAAGAATATGACCCAATATAGTCTCATAACAGGAATTTTTCTTTTGTGGTTGTTGTGACTTTTGTCATTTCTGTGAGCAAAGAAAATTCCTAAGATGAAAACTACGTAAGGCAAAGTAAGGAAAACAATTATGTCGATGGAATAAGAGGAATCTTCATGTTTAAGTTCGAACAGAGGAACACTGTAATAACACACTTACAAAATAAGGACAAACACACTCTTACCCCTGCAGTGAACACAGCAGCATTTCCACTCTCCAACATCTCCTCCAGCTCTTCATCTGTTGTCGCTTTTCCAGCTAAAAAGGAGAGATAAAGTGAGGGGTCACCAACACATCCACACCTCTGCACCGCACCAGCTCTTCACTGTGGTGTTGGCAGGTGTAACTTTGCAGCTTACTGATCTCTAGCTGCCTCTGAATGCGCCCTTTACTCCTCTCCCTGAAGTCCACCTGAGCTTCATTATACTTTGTCATTACCTCCACAAACTTCCTGGACAGCACAGCATGCTGGGAGACAGAAAAACAGTACATGCTCACACGAGTAGTCAGTGACAACTAAACCAAAGTCAGCACGAAAAAATAGACAAAAATGAATAGAAAATAGAAAAAACAAGAGTAGGTTCCCACTAGAATGATTAATCCAAAGGCCACTGGAAGAATTTACCTGTGATTTCCGTATCCGCATATCAGCCGACACCCTCTCCTCCTGTTCCGACTCCAGGTTCCTCTCGATGGCTGAGAAATGGTCCAATTTACAGATTCATCACCTCAGCTCCAGTTCATTACATATCAAATCAGATTTAATGGGGGGAAAAAAGTAAAAACATCACCCCACTTTGAACAGCTGGAGTGGTGGTGGAGGGGCAGACTTACTCTTGAGCTTGTTTCTTGCATTATTGGCCATCTTCTTTATGTCATTGGTGATTGCCTCCAAATCATCCTGCGTTTCTGAGGGGTGATAACACAGCTGTGTCACATGTACCGGTAACATTAATAAAGATGAGCTATTCAATAAAAAAAGTATAGGGGCCTTCTGTGGGGGAAAAAAGCATGGGATAACTGGAGGCTTGTAGTTGTGGGGTGGCTTACTCTGGTCGGAGGTGGGCGCAGACAGGATGACGGAGTAAAGCCTTTTGACTTCAGCCACGTTCTCATCAATTTTATCAATACTGTTCCTGATGTCCTCAATCTGAAACAGACCGACGCTTATTTCAGATGTAGGATAATAAACAGGAGAACAATCCTACAAAGAGGTGCTCACACCTCTGAGAAGCTGAAGAGTTTTCACACACACACACACACTGATGGGACAGAATTAGACTGACTTGAGTGAAGAACTCGTCCATGAAGGCTGCATTGTCCACAGCGATCTCCACCTCATCGTCATCTTGATCACACGTCTAAAGGAACAAAAAGGGAATTGAGAACAGGTCAGAGGAACAAATTAATCCCTGAGCCCTTTTCTCTTTACTCTACACTTCTTCTTTACAAATATTAAATCACATCTACAAAGACGGGAAGCTCACCAACAAATAAAAACCTGAAAAACCATGTCAAAAGAACATTTGGGTTGTACCACTCAAATAGAGATGCACCTGTTTTTCCAACACCATTGGAAAGAAAAAAAAAAACTAAAAGCATACATATAATTCTGAACTCATAGCCACCCATAGCCACTAAGGCAGGACTCAGTTCTAAAGCTCGGCTAAACTTTCAGGCTGTAGCTTCAAACACCATGAGGGGTTAACATGGACTCCTACCCAGCACCTCTGCCACCCCACTGTCTCTGGAATGAAGGGGGGATTAAATGTGCTGCTCCTGTCAATTGTAATCCACAGCAGACTAATGACTCTCTGGGAGCTGTTCCCCTCTTTGCCCTGCTATGACAGTGATGATTAAATGCTTGTTTCCCCTCAAGTTGGACCGGTAAGATTCCAGCTTACATACATGAGTGTAATAACTTTGTCCGCAGCATTCGGACAGGATAAAATTCCCGGCAACACAGAAAAAAAAAAGTTGATTCATCTTTTAATTACGTCAGTACTCGTGGACATGAAGGCAGGTTTTGTCCCCCTCTGGGTAACGAAATGCCACCTGACCCTCCATCAGATCAATTTAACGACCACTGGAGCACATGAAAAAAAAACTAAAAGAGTCACTAGCTGGATTTAACTATGCAAATAATCAGGAGCTGCTTCAGCTGATGGGGTTTTAGCTTCTGCCATGATGTGTCCTGAATTAATGGGCATTTCGACTGAAGGAAATCTGTTCCTCGCTGTTGAGACACGTATACTCCAAGGTAATAACGACAGGATTCAACGGGATGAAATTATGAGCGGTCTTCAGAGTGGGAGACGGTTTTAATACAGGATTTGGTCCTGAATACCTTTGGGATGTCAAGGAAAAGACTCACAAATCTAAATAAAAGAAGCCACGGCCAATTAGTGCTGTAAACAAATCTATTTATGGTCCCACACATCAGAATGTGTCGGTCTGAACTGACTGGATGTTTTTTAACTTTATGTTGGCCTTAAAAATATGGGGGGTGTTATAGGAGCAATATATTCCAACCAGAAAGACTGGTCTCACACCCAATGAACTTATTAGAATGCGTCACCAGGGACTGACAGTAAATACCAGGAAGGCTGCTGGATATTTACATGGGAGGAACAGACTCAGGCTCCAGGATCTCAAGCAGACTTTAGGAGTGACACAATAAACCTCAATGACATGCTGGAAATAAAGCACACAACAATTTAGACAGAGCTGACTGTCATAAAAGGGCAACAATGGGGGCTCACAACTACCGGCCACACTGTTCCCATGAATCTAAAGGCTGGGCTGGTCAGGTGTGACACTCAGGTGTGACTGGGTCAAAGTCCAGATGTGAGTGTGTTGGGGGGTGGGGGGGGGGCAACAATGTGAATCACCGTGGACTTGTTGATTAGATACTGTTCCATTGTCTCTTATCTGGAGAATAAGAGAAAAAAAATTCGGGAAACTAGCATTTGGTTTCAGACTCTATGTTTGTCTTTCAGTTTCCACTGCTCTGACATTTGAATTGCAAATGCTGTAAGGACCATTTGGTTGGGGCTGGAACCAACAAAACAGAATGTCCCGGACACACGCCGACTCTGAGCCGCTTTCTGAATCCACCGCAAGAGTTCTTCATCAAACGTGATCCTCCAGCTGACACAATATTCTCCCCTCACACGGCGTCTCTGCAGCGGGGAGATAAGAGCGAGCGCTCACTTCCTTCCACTGTCTCATTCAGCAGAAACAAGAGGAAAGGAACGGAAGAGTCCAACAGCCCAAACAGCCAAAGTCCGCATGCACGCCCCCCCTTCAGTGTCAAAACGGCTCGATGCTGCCAGGAAGAGAGGGAGTCGGTCTTTCCCCAGTCATAAGAAGTGATTGTAATGAATGTTTCTTATCTACTGACTCAACTTGGAAACAACACAGCCAGAGGACACCGTTACAAAAACCAAGATCACACTGAGTCAAAATAAGCACACAGTGTTTCTGCTTCTGAGGAACTTGGAGGTGGTGTGACGTTCACATTTGTCTTTTTTTTATCTTTCTTTTATTTTTTTCAAAGCTTTTGTGTCACGTGACAAATGCTAGCTGGCACTTCATTCCCATGAAGGGTGTGATGGCACACTGATGGAGGGAACCCCGCAGCAGCAAATGAGATTTTTCCCTGAACCAAAAAAAAAAAAAAAAAAAAAAATAATCTAAAAAAAAAAAAAAAAAAAAAAAAAAAACATAATCTCACAGTGAACACGGCACAATCATTCAAATCTTTCACACACTGGACAGCATTTGTTCAGCTGGAGAAAGATAATGAAATGGAGCACATGCTGTGCATGAAGGTTCATGTGTCTCATCTTATTTATTGTCAATACAAAGCACCAGATGTCCGCTTCCATTAATTCCCTTCAACAGCAAAGCAATGCAGAAAAGACTAAAAATATGAGATTTACACACAGGAAAACACCATGATGATCTAGGGTCAGTGCTAAGCATTCCCTCTCTGCGCTCCAGCTGCAGAGCTTAAAGGTGTCCGCTTCTTATTAAGTGTGCTTCTGCAACCTCTGATGAAGGAATTAAAACCATCCAAACCGAAAGCGATTGAACCAGTGACGCCCCAGGGCCCTCAACCACAGGTTGGCGGCGTTTCCGGAAAAAGACCACCTGAAGCAGAGTGGCCGCCTTATCAGAGATTTTAAGCACCATTTTTAACAAATTGAGGAAAATCCAAGTTCAATAATCGATGATACAACCGAACGCTTCAAAGATGCTATTTGTTGGCTACTCTGGAGTGGTCGGTGATAAGGACCAACAGCCAATGAGAAGAGAAGAACCAGAATATGGGGACCCAGCTGGGTCAAACCCAGGAAAGAACAATAACTAACGAGGCGAGACGGGGGTTAAGCTCTGCTACCGTCAGATCTAAGCAGGACCAAAGAGGACCTTATTATCCAACGACGCTGTCCAGAGTATGCACAGGTGAACAGGAAGCCATTTTACTTCAGAGGAAAGAGAATAGTTCCTCCGTAAAAAACGGTCCCAGCAGGTCAGTAGATGTCGATGAACAGCAGCTTCCTGACTTCTTTGGACTCAGCTGTCAAACTGACTCGCACCAACTAGTGTGGTTTTTCCCCTCCTCATTAAATGCAGCACTCTCCAGAAGGAAGACATGTACCTCTAACATGTGAAACGTGGTCTTAGACTGGGTTGGAAAGATTTTCTTTTTTAAAGAAGGGTTGGAGTGACTGAAAGGGATGACTGTCCATAATCGGGTCAGTTTGAACCCCCTCCGATTTATCTTGCCCGTCAATCCATCATCGTTCACAATCTTGGAGGTGATACTTTGTCTCAGAGGATTATGAACAACCTCTGCTGCTGAAGGGCAGGGGGTGGAAAAATACATATGAAAGCCAAAAGAAAAGAAAAAAGGTTTCATAAGGTTTTTTTTTTTTAAATGCTCGTACTAGTGAAGCTGTATGAAGGCAAACCCCATTTCATCTCAGCACGTCCAAAAGCACGTGACCTTTCTGGTGATGTGTTAAACATTAAGTGAGGTGGTGTTAGAGGACGGCCCGCGGGGGTTCATCCGGCCCAGCTGTGTTTGTAGTAGTGTCCACAACGGTTCATTCATTCAAAGCTTATCGCTCAGATACCGCAATCCTCTTACTGAATAAAGGTCAAATGAATTGAACTGAATACAGGACACAACCCAAACCAATAGTTTACCTCAGATCAGTCTCCGAGCTTAGAAGTGATATTTCCAGATGAGGAGGCAAAATGAATGTAGCTCTGCTGGCATTTGAAGCAGGCTGTAAAAATAGAAGTATTCTGACATTTCAGAATGAAGGGAAATGTGGGGATCTGAGTTTCAGTCCATCATGTACCGTTAAATTGAGGAGAGTCCATGATACAAGACCCCAAAAAAGTACAATTTCCAAGGAAGTGAATGGTTTCAGCACACAGAAGTGAGAAGCAAAAGGCTTTGAGTGAAAGCACATATGAAAATACGATGAACGAAAAGAAACAGAACAGAGAAAAGCCTCACTGCTCAGGCCCACTCAAAATTTCTCACCTAGTTTTCTTTTCAATTTGTCAAACTAATTATGGTAGAAGTCATGCAGCTGATTCAGCCCCTCGCTGAGCAACAGCATCTGACAAAAACAGTGACGTAACGCTTCAGCAAATTGTGATTCAGTTTATGGCAGCAGAACCGGAGTCAGGTGATGCGCTCGTGCCAACAGCAGCCTGGACAAACACTCACAGGTACAGAGGCCCACGGGCTGCCACATAACCTGCCTGCCAGTTAAAGATTAGAAAGGAGACTCCCGGAGGGGCGTAAAGGTGGAGGAGGAAGGGTGATAAGGTAAAAGGATAAAGAAACTACAGGGCTAAGATTGGAAAAAGTGAGACAGCAGTGGGGCAATTGCCTGGGTTAGCAGCAACGGTCAACAAGCGTTGTGTCAACTCCTAACACTTCAGGCGCCTTCTTCACTTCCTTTCTGCAGCTCCTTTCACTGAAACAAGGCCGGTTGCATGAGAATGATGTCTAGAAGGGGGAATACTGCAGTTCAGCTATTCTGAACACTGCAAATATTTAGCCAACAGCTTCAGCTAGCGACAGCAACACGTCCCAGCTTATGTTACAGCGGGATCAAGGCCACGGCTGCAAGAACAACAAGGGAACGTCTTCAGCTTCAGATGGTTGATAACTCTTGTTCATAGTGCTCACGATCCCCCAATATGATGATGAAAAACAGGGTTTGGGGCTTATTAAAGACATACTAGATGAAAATCCATCCAAACTGAAGGCTACGTCGGCATGTCACAACTTCCTTCATCGACTACAGCCACAAAAGTTTGGGTAATTTTATAATAACTTCCGACTCAAGTGAAAAGTGACAAGCACACCATCGCATCTTTACTTTTACGAGTCTGTTTTATCAAAGTAAATAAATCCCTCACTCTACAGAGCACCAGATTACACTTTAAAAAGTATTAAGCATTTGTCTTAATCAGTCTATTGTTGCATCTTTATTTGTCGGACTCAGTCAAATAATTTAAAAGTCACAACTAAATAAATCCCAATTCAGATTCTCATTTGTGACCTCAATTTTTCATGTTTGGTCAAAACGAATGAAGTGATTAATCTCTATTAAAAGCCTTGACATAAACTAAATTGCACACTAAATAAATCATCTGGTGTCATTTTTAAGCAGGCAAGAAATACCTTCTATAAAAGAAACACATCAAATAAGTTTCAATTAGTGAGTCACCTTTAAGAACCCCTTCCATAAAACCTCTCAGCATTATGTCATTGTGTACTATCTCTTCAAATGGATATTGTTTTTAGTGTCAAATGTTAGAATAACTGGATACAAAAGAGGGAAGAAAGTTTCTTCAAGTCTCAATCTAACCCTTTGTCCCAAAACAAACGTTTCCTTGAGAAAGTATACGATGTTGGGAAAACATTTCCTGGGCATCACTTACCGCTTTCAGCTGCTCCAATCGGTCCTTCATTATCAGACTGTTAACTTCACACTAGCACAACGAAAATATAACCCCACTACTCCGTGAAATGACTGTAAAACTATTCCAAATCTCTAAATTCCTCAGCCAGCTGGCAGGCTAGCTGTGCAACACAAACCCACCGCCAGTAAAAGAGAAAAATTAAACTCCCCCAAAGTCCTGGCAGATGTATCTGAGAAGACGAGTTTTTCAGAAAACAGGAGTCTTTCCGTCGTTTTTCCATACAATATGGCTGCTGGGTTTAAAGCCAATGTTTTTTCTTGCTAAATCTCCCCTCTCAGGGGATTAAAACAACAGTTGTGGAGTGCCGTATAATCTGTCCCTCCGCTGGCCAGCAGTAATCATTCTAAAACGCACTTTTCAGGCTCACGCATGCGCAGGCACGTCCTTGTGTGCTTTGTTGAAACCACGCCCTGAACCACCTGCACTGCTGATGCATTCAGGTGTTGTGGGAATAGTGTGATAGCATATTAATCTCGCAGCATACCAGAGTTATGAATACAACGCTTACCCAAAAAAAAAAGTATTAAATTGTTTGTGTTCTGTATACACTGTGTCAAGGAGGATAAATGTATACATATTTAAAATTTTCACTGTGGACTATGTGAAAGAAATGGCTTTATCCTGAGGGTTTGGGGACCAAGTGCACTGAACTGAAGTCAGAAACTGAATGCCCGAGATGACTAATTAATTTATCAGTTTGTAAATTGGGACTGTTCACAAGAGAGCTGAAATCTTTAGCTAGGTAGGTACTTTTTTTTTAAATAAATTGGTGTTGGGCAAATTAAAAGGATAAATGATGGTCTGGTGATAATGCATGTAAATTCATTAAAAATTAGCTTGCCTTTTTTTTTTAGAACAATTAGATGACTGCAACTTTCTGCTTTTAGTACTAGCAACTAACAACTTTTTGCTGCAAATCTGAAAATTGCTCTTTCATATTGGTGGTGCTTCCTTGTACTTGAATTCAAATTAAAATGGGCTCACAATGCAGCTAAACTTGTGCACTTTAATGTTCATGGATGTGCAGCAAATTCAGCCAGTTAAATATTTAAAGTTCACCACATTGAGGTTAACAACTAATGTTGAGAGAGAAGGATAACATGCAGAGATGTAGAAATATATAATTCCCTTTAGACTCACCTGGCTGATTCTCTACAGGTGAACTGCAAATATGCCACTGATAAATTGAAAATATAACTGATTTTAGCATTTTGGGATACTGTGAGAGAAGTGAGAGCTTACTAATTTGGGCCCTCTTTTTTGTTTTTATTACTAAAAGCAGGAAATAACAACTAAATACTGATAAAGGGAAGTTAAACCAAGTCAGTTGTAAATTGGCCAACAAAGCACGCTCATTTAAATACATTATAACATTTGGATACTTGCTACCTTCACTCCTCTACCCTCAGTGGACGTATGGTTTCAACAGTGCCATCCTCAGTTACCAAAAAAAGCCTTCTCTTCCTTAACCTCACCAAACACATTTACTTAAGATGGTATTGTAGCTCATTCTCCTTTGCCTCATCAGGTTTTAGAAGAGGCTGTTTGTGTTTTCCTTGAATTGAGCCTACAATTTGTATTATTATTATTAATCAGAAACAGTTTGGACTTCTCCAGCATTCGCCTCTAGGTACTGGATGCCTGATGTGGCAGCGCAGCTACCTGTACAGACACAGAAAAGGTATTACGTAATCCTGAAAGGGCACGTTCAATGCGCTCCGGATAGGAGAGTACGACTGACACCTAGCGACGGAGAGGCCAAACCATGCCTTCTGAGTTACATGAATAACTTTTAAATAGGGTACTTTATGAAGGGGGTCAGCGTAATTAAATTTTAACAGGCCCCTTATCGACTCAAAAATGTGTATCATTCTGCAGGCAAAGCTTCCCTGAGGTCTCTTGAAATGTACCTGCAGACATTTAATAGATCATCACAGTTAAGACAATCTAGGTCTAACAAGTTTCAGCATGCAATGATTTCCAGATATTTTAAGACGTGAATGTCTGAGCCTTTCACTCATTACATTCTGATTCTGTGGATTCTCGTCAGTTTGAGCAGAGGCTTTCAGTAGTTTGACACTTTAACCAGCTGAGCATAAACAAAAAATCACTATTAAGAAAATGTTTTATGGGTGAAGCTGTCACAAACATGCATTTTGTGTACAGATAAGTGAAAACGGGAGTAATTCCAAATCACAGAACACTTTATTTGCTGAGGCGTCAGGACAACTGCAGGGACCGGACTGTCATCGGAATCATCACACATAATTACTGTGGAAGCTGAAGTAACCAGTTTCTCAAGCATTTATTCTACTGTGACAAATGAAAACAGAAAAAAAAAAACAATTTAAAGACCTTTCGGAACTATTGGGAGAAATAAGCGGTCCTGGATTTTTACAGACCCCCACCCTGAACACAGTCCAGAAAAATAGATTAACAAGCACGTTGTATTGATGATGTTTTTATTCAAAGTTTATTCCCCTTAGTGCTTCCGGTACACTGTACATCAGCGTTATGCGGGCTGGGTATGTGCAGTGGAGGGTGCTTGATGAGGAGTAGCACGTTGCCATGCCAACAACACTGGGGTATGCGTGTGTCATACAGTGAAATTAGAACCACAAAGTTTTTTTTTCTTCTTAGTTTTAAAACAAAAAGATTCAAAAATAAAAAAAAAAATCTGAAAAGGGATTTTACAGTAAAGGGGCAAAACTCCGACAATTTCCTGTCCACATTTTGGGAGGGGAGGGGTGGGGCACAGGTAACAGGTTAGAGGTCATCTTCTTCATCTGGGAGTGCCGTCTGTGATGCAACCTGGAAGGTGGAAGACAAAAGTTATTGGCCAACACGAACAGCCACCTCGTTGAGGATTATTTGTATGCTTTTCGGATGAAGAGGCCACAGGGTTGTCACAGAAAGTAACACTCACTTGAAGCTCTTCCTCATATTTAGCAGCGAGGCTGGGGTCCATCTGGACCTCTGGGGGAGCCAGGGCGGGCATTGCCACAAACTCCAGGTTGGGATCACCGATCAACTTCCTCGCTAACCACAGGAAAGGTTTCTCAAAGTTGTAGTTACTTTTGGCAGAAATGTCGTAGTACTGGAGAAAGAGCAGGCATGGAGACAGTTAAGCGCAAATACATCCAGGACAGCATCTTCAATGAGTCATAAAAAGGCCAACACAAAAGGAGAGAACACACTCATTACCTGCAGGTTTTTCTTGCGGTGAAACACAATGCTCTTGGCTTTGACTTTTCTGTCTTTGATGTCTACCTTATTGCCACAGAGGACAATGGGAATGTTCTCACACACGCGGACCAGGTCACGATGCCAGTTGGGCACGTTCTTGTAGGTGACCCGAGAAGTGACGTCAAACATGATGATAGCACACTGAGCTGTTGAGGAAGCAGGCATGTTTAGTCAAATACTCCATTAATGCAGAGACGACCTCAGTGCATGTGGCTGCTTAAATATCAGGATGGATAAAGACAGGAGGAGCACCTTGGATGTAATAGCCATCTCTCAGACCACCAAATTTCTCCTGACCAGCTGTATCCCACACATTATACTTGATGGGTCCTCTGTTGGTGTGGAACATCAGTGGGTGCACCTCGACTCCCAGAGTAGCTGAAATTCAAAACAACATTTTAAAAAGGGAAACAGTAATTAAAAGCCATTACTTCACGGAAAGGGTCATATGTCATATATAAATAAAGAAAATATTTTAAATCATCTCCAATTACTTTGCCATGTGCACTTAACAGTTCAAGCAGGCCTCAAACTTAATTTCTATGCTGAGGCCCACCAACTCACTTGGGTTTTCAAGTTTCAAGCACAGTCTATCTAGAATATATTTGGGTTGACAGATCTTTATAATGGGAACAAATCATGTTAGTCTTGTGTATTTTCAGTCTACACATCCTGGTTAATGTGTCCATGCAAACAATGTAGCCATAAAAATAGATAGAATACCCCCACAATAGGTGGACCTATAATCCTGAACTTGACTAATTTCCCCATAGACTGAAATGTTTAGCTAAGTCAATTAAACCTATTATTTTGTTGATGACATGCACAATTCCAGAATAACTACACTTTTCTAAAAAAATAATTGAAGGCACTATTAAGTTATTCTCTTGGCATCCTGCAGAAGAATACATTCATTATCACAACAGGCAGCCTGCCTTGCTGCCACAAACATCTAAAAAAATATCTTGAAGTGTGGGGAAAACTGTAAACATAGCTAATAATCAGAAATATGTAACCAGGAATTAAAAGCAATCTTTATTTACCGTTACCAAAACAAATGGGCAAGTATCTGAAATTATTTTGAGCCAACTAAGCTGAGGCATTCTACATATATGCAATAGCCCTACCCATGACAGTCCTTTAATGTAATGCACTTTGGTCTAAAAACATCTGATATTTGGTTGTATTTTTGTCATTGGGATACAGAAAAGGATCCCTCACTTATTCTCAGTGGCCAACTCACCTACATACTTCTTCTCAAACTCCCCTGTAATGTGCCTCTTCACAAAAGTTGTCTTTCCTGTGCCTCCATCTCCCACCAACACAAGCTGTGAGGAAAAGATCACAATTAGCCCAGACTGGTTAGTACTGGTTCATAGGAACGGCTGTTAGCTAGGCTACTGCGAGTTCAACAAGAAACATTTTTTAATCTTATTTACGGGCTAGATAGAAGAAACTTAAGTAATTGAATTACAATTCGAGTACATACCTTGAAAACTGCCACCGGAACACACTGAGCCATTGAGTCAGCCATGGTTGCGACTTTTCTGAGTTGAAAGAAAACAGGGCGGGATGTACAGTTAGCACGTTTGGTTATCTTCTTGTTGGTCATGTAAAGTTAGCCATGTTAGCAAAGACCCAACTGCGCCTTTTGTGCTAAACGGAACAGCAACAGCCATGCATCCGAATAATTCACGGACAGCATCCGTTTCACGGCTACCGAATCAGACTGTTATACAAAGATTACTTCTAGCATGTTCTACCACACAAACGTTCCGACACGTTGACATGAAACGTTCATTTTTCTATCGTCTTGGCAACAACGCCACAGATAATCATAACGTAACAATCTGAATTTAAGCATAAAAGGCAAACGTGCCTGTAAATTTGTATTTAAGCGCAAGCGTTTGCCAACTAGCTTACAAGCTAAGAAGCTACAGTCGTTAGTTTAGTGCGCCATATGACGCGCGAGCGCACTTTTTCTTGTTCGACTGGAACAATCAGGACTGGAAGAGCAGCTAATGTGTTCCTTCCTGCGGCAGATTTCTTAACCGACCCAAAACAAACAGCAATGATTACAACTTACAAATTAAGCGCACAAAATGTGCTTTGATATCCGAAGAAGGCGCACTTGAACACGGGAAAATGAGCAGGAGCCAAGAACAAAGCAGCGAAATCAATGGTAGCTGCGCGTGCTAACTGACTGCTAGCGCGGCATGGAAGCCATTCTCTTCAACGAGCTAACGGCTAACTTAGCTGGCAGTTAGCACCAAAAATCAATAGCTTTTTTTCAGTTGCCCTTTGGCCACATGGCTACACCTAAAACGCCCGATTAACATAGTGCATACCTCCGAGTTTCCCGTTGTTTTAACCGACGTGCCACACTAAAACAAACTTGAAATTAAGAACGGCCCGCAATGAGAGAAAGGAACAGACTCACCGGTGTCACTGCGAAGAGAGGAAAGAGTAAATGGCTGCGTTCGCGGGAGATTCAGCGTGGACTATGAGTCAGTTTCCGCCCTGATCACGTGATCTCTGCAGCGGTAAAAGCGCTGTTTTTACTAACCATGATTCAGCATCCATTTTCAGATAAAAAACAGTCCCAGAAAATTAACATCACTTGGATGTACATGGATGTGACACTGTACAAGTCGTATTTTAAGCAGTAATCATGAATCAGTACTATTAATTAAACCATATATTGTAGGCCACATAGGGCCAACAAGCATATCCAACAAAAGGACTTCAGGGCTGATTGAGACATATTTCAAACTATTTCTTTTAAAACTGACACAATAATGTTAGTAATTTCGCAAATATTTACATATGCACAAAATGCCCCGTCATCAGTCGTAAGTCATACATAGAGAGTCTAGGCACATTGTTACATGTTTGGACCAGAGACAGTGTGATCATTTTAAAAGCCGTGATTTTCTATCATCTCATCTCCATCATCTCAGTGTCTGTTGTAAAAATACCTTTGAAGCAACAGAGCAGGTGCCAAGCAGTCTGAAGCAAATAAGTAGTTTGTTAAGTTTTAACATGTTTTAATTGACTGTTCAAGACAGCCACAGAAATAAAAACATTACACTCTCCAATAAACATTCAACCCATACAATAATCAAAAACAAGCATTAAACTAAAATGTCAGTGAATGGTCTCGCCGACTGTGCAAATTTAACATCATCACGTCAATATCAAGACAGAATTTGTGCGTTTTTTACTTGCCCTCAGTTCTGTTGGGCAAAACCTGAGGCTGCAAGGCTTCATTGCTCATTTATAACTCACCGTTTTGCTGTAAAGCTACTAGTATTAATCTCTTTAATGCACATAAGCATAATATGTGGTATTCATGCATCTTTAAAGTGAGAAAACAGATGCAGCATTCTATCTGTATAGGTAGTCAGCCTGTATGTTAGCTGCTATCTCAGCCTCCCATCTGTCTCCATTGTTAAGCAGCTTTTCCTTGTTGTACAGCAGCTCCTCGTGGGTCTCAGTGGAGAACTCGAAGTTTGGACCCTAAGGGACAGATTGAAATAAATGTGAACACCATAAAGTCTTGATGCAAAAAGTTACTCTGTCACATAAAATATGCAAAAATATGGTTGTTTGTAAAGCTTTTCCACCTCAACGATTGCATCGACGGGACATGCTTCCTGGCAGAAACCGCAGTAGATGCACTTGGTCATGTCGATGTCATAGCGGGTGGTTCTCCTGCTCCCATCAGCTCGAGTCTCAGCCTCAATAGTAATCGCCTACGATCAACATAGGGAGAGAAAACAAAGACAGTTCAGGAGGGGAGGAAAATCATTTGTAAACATTCAAGGCAGGAAGTCACTTGCTTGTCTTACACTTGTGCATGTTTGTCAGAGAGAAAATGTCTATGTGAGCTCAATGTGCATTTATTCCAACATGTGGAGTTCATACATGCAGCATAAAAAATATAATCTATATGTTATAGCTCCACCAGATTACCACATCTTTAAAGGTGGACACTGTTATTTTTTGTACTATGGTTAGTAAGTGTTGTACTTTGGCTCCACAGCTTTAACTGGACTTTTTAAAATCTTGAATATGTTTAATTTCTCATCTGAAATGCTTCTTCAGTTCTGAAGTTCTTCAAGATCCAAGAAGTCATGGCCAATTTAATTTGACTATTTCCTTAGGCACTTTTTTTATTTATATTTTATTGTTTTTTGTCACTTATCAGTTAGGGTTCTTGATGACTTTTTTTGACCAGGCAGTGTTTCATGGCATTATGCCAGTTAATTTGTGTTTTGCTTCCATCTTTAAAACAGGAACTGTGTTCGTGTTCACCTGAGCCGGGCAGATGGCCTCGCACAGCTTGCAGGCTATGCAGCGCTCCTCTCCATTGGGGTATCGGCGCAGGGCGTGCTCGCCACGGAAGCGTGGTGACAGGGGGCCCTTCTCAAAGGGGTAGTTAATGGTTGCAGGTTCACGAAACAGGTAGCTCATGGTCATCGCCAAACCTGCAGCGAGAAGCGGCCATAGGAGTCAGTCTGGGAAGAATTACATTTATGGGACAATAGTTGGGTTTCAACAACAACAAAAAAATCATGACAAGAAGTAAAACTAACAAAAGTCAGCCTTTCAGAAGAATATTTTGAAAGGCTGAAAATATAACTTGATTATGCCTCTGAATCTGTTGGTCCTCTTGAAAAATTCAATTCTAGATACATCAACAGGCTTTAGTTGTAACCATTCCTGAACCAACTAAATGCACAAAAATCTAACTAAATGTGACCTCTAAAGAGCTCCGTCCAAAGGAGGGTTGTGGCTGCCCTGTCAGTGATGGATCTCAGGTCAGTCGGCAGCTCCTGAGCATTTACATATTCTGGTAGAAAAAATAAAGACAGATGTATGTGAATTTGTTGAAGGATTACTCTGTATGGGATCTTCATGGACTGCATGCAAGTGTATCCACACTTACTATAGCCATTGCTCTGCACACTGACTTTGAATGTGCGCGTGACACCAGGGGCCCATCCAAATGTACCTGGAGAGACAAATGATGTGACGTGAGATAAAGAGGCATAATTTAGATGCAGCCTACTGTGTTAATTTCAGGTGGACAGCACCTGGTTTTGTGTAGCTGTGTAGAAAACGCAGGCTGAGTGCAGTTGACATATCTGGGCAGGGAAGAGAGAAAAAACAGAACTTTTACCGAATAGACAAACACGTTTACCAACCAAGAACCCAGAAAAGATCTAATCTGAAAGCAGGACCGGAGAGGAGAGGGACTGGAGAACAGCCGTCCTTTAATCTGGCGCTCCAAATCCCCGTGGTTACGTCTATCATTTGACTCGTTCACGACGCGCCGGGGAAATGGGAAAAACTAGGACATCTCCCGTTTTAGAATATAAATGCTTTATTTAACTAATACCAAACTGCAACTCCAGTGTGAACTATGTGACTATTTCAAATAGAAAACATAAAGCTAAATGGAGAATTATCCTATTTTTGGGTCAAATATTAGCTAGTGGCTTACGTTGCAAATACAATCACGTCAATTAAAAGTTTTAACAACAGCTGGCTTCAGTTGTAATCTTATCATTTACAAACACTATACATGGTAGCGATTCGACCATTAAAACGTTAGTAATACTTCACTTAGAAATGTTCAGGAGGACAATGAACGCATCCTGAAAATAACTAATAATGGAGTTCGCCCTTACAATCTAGCAGTGTATTAGGTTAGTGCATTTATTAGGCAAAAGTACATTCCTTTAGTTAGATTACACGTGTTTCCTACACGATTTGTTGTATGTAATGAGCTAATCACCAAACATCAGTCATCAACTTCACTGATGGTTATTTAGGACGGTTTGATAGATTTTATATAAAGTTTTTTTTTCCAAAAATAGCTCACATTTACTAAATCTGGAATAGTTTAAAAAACAATTAGTTCACCTTTAAGTTATTTGACTTACTCAGACAGAAGTATCCGACGAACTACAAGCAGATAACAGTCCCCGACCTACGTAGTTGTATTTATGCTGCATTCAGAGCACCTCGGTAATTCTCCTTTCAGCCAAAGCGAATACAAACAGCGGGTACAAACTAAACCACCGTCCGTTTTTAATTTTCCCTGTATGCATAAGACTTCTGTGTTAGTGTATTCAAAATTGTTTCCTAATAGATGCAAAATTACAATGCTGTTTTCTCAGAAAAGTGGAAGCACAAGAGATAAAGTGAAAGGTCACGTCAAACATTCATCATGTGGATGTCATGTTTGATTCATCATGTTTGAGTATATCTTCCTTGACTATTTATGGACTGTATTGTAAGAAATAGACAATAGTTCATCGAAATATTCGTCAGAGGAGGGATTATTTCATGTTTAGGTGACAGATAAAGGCGGGGGAAGGGTGTGGATCAACAAGCAAGAAAATCAGCAAGAGAGATACAGGAAGTATGTCTTCCTCTTCCATCACTGGAGGATCTCACACCTCATCTCTTCAGCAACCGACAGATCAAATATGAAAGAAACGTAAAAGGTATTGTTATCTATATACATTTTCATCTTTGCCATCTTTAATTTTCTGGTCGAGTGGCGTGAAGTTTTACTAAAATCTGACAACGTTGTTCATAGTTCATAGATGTATTCAAATCAAATAGTACACGGTTAAACTGTGGATAATGACAGCTTGTTATACTGTCTTCGGAAGATGTTGAATCCGTCGAATCAAGCCCAGAGGGACCCCACAGAGGAGGACAGCTCTGGATCTGATGCGGGGTCTGAGGTCAGCCTGGAAACAGACCGTTTTGGCTTTATTCTGACCAATGGATCAACAGCTGAGTAAGTACATCTGTAACAAGCCTCTGTCCTGTTACACCAAAGGTCAGGCTTTTTTTCAAACCTATGTAACCAGGTTGTTTTCAGTTTCTTCTTTCAGATACATTTTTACTTAGAGGTAAAATGGTTGAAAGATAAATTAGGTCTGCTGGAGGAGCAAGTGCAGAAAGCCTCAGTTGTAATAACATTAGTAAAACTTAACTGAGATCAACTTTCCCATTCAATATATATGAATGCATCTGAAACGACTAAAAACCAAGACTGATCTCTTGTCACATGTTTCCATCTCTATGATCTGATGACACAGTAGTTATTCCTCCAGGTTATTGAGTTAATGACATGTTCAGTGTGGCACAGTTACTGCTGCTTTCATTTAAATCAGCTCATCTAATGAATCAGAATTAAAATGACCTTAGAACGGAAAAGTTTTTTCATGAACAGAGTTCCTGCAGACTGAAACTATGCGGAGGAAAACAGGTATTTTCTTCCTTGGTGAGACCAGGAAGTTCAAATGAAACCATGCATATGAACACTACTAGGTTAAAGAGACAGAGCAGCATCTACATCCAATGCACGAAACCTTAGACATATTGCTTCGGATAATCTGCTGAGGCCTAACAATAACCGATGGGCAGGTATTAATGTAAGGTTCACACACAGTTTCTAGGCATAGCACAGGGCAAAATGATTCCACTAAGAGCAAAAGACAACATTGTGTTATATAAAAAAAGGAGACAATTGGTTCTATGTGGTAGCTATTAAGACAGCGTTTGTTAGAATGAAGACAGCCGCAGTGCGTCCTCATCAGAATGAGGACGCACCTTTTCAAAGGAAAACCTTTGAAACATTTCATGTTACCCATACATGGAAAACAACAGCCTGAGAGCAAAAACATGACAATATATCTCAAAACAGTTGATTTATGTCATAAATATGAAAAACATCACTAAAGCATTGCACCACTCTAGTTATGTCATGTATGTGTTTAACCATTTCCTCAGGTCTGACAAACAGAACGAGCAGATTGCAAATGTATGTGAACGCTAATGAGCATTGAGACAGAAACCCTGTTAAGAGTTGGGTCAAATGAGAATGAGACCGGGCCAGGCAAAAAGCTACCCCTCATCTTCCCACCTTTCTCACTGATTCCACCCTGACCCGTTACCATGGAGATGTCAAACTGCAAACCTGTGGTTTTCCTGTTTCCTGTCTTGTTTTTCGAAGCACTGCGAGTCTGTGTGGTAATGACAACCCATTAGGTGCATGCCACAACACTGCACTCCGGCTCAAAGGCCTCAAATAAAGTCACTCTAGGTGTTTTAGTGGATAAAGTAAGTACTTTACAGTGTAAATACTCACTGGGTGAGTTGTGTGTTGTTTTTGCATCAGGAGTGTGGGTCCCTCCCCTGAGCTTGTCAGGCAGAGGGAGGCCAAGTGGATAACCATCATGGGGCAATGGGATCGTATCTTAGTGAAGAGGGGCAGCAAGGTGTGTCCACGCTGAATCACATCAAACCAGTAACTTACACATTTGTATTCCATTTTCTTTTCTGGATCCTCTGTGATTGGAGCTGATCCTGGGTCTGTGATTCCCCTACAGGTCAAGGTGCAGTGCCAGAAAGGAATCCCAGCCTCACTGCGGGCAAAGTGCTGGCCCTTGCTGTGTGGAGCCACGGACAGAATGAGGCAGAACGAAAATGTCTACAAGGCAAGAGAAATTTTAACATTCTCCTTGTGGTAAATGGTTTTCTGGTAAGCAAGTTTTTTCCTGCAAAGCATGCTGGTCAATGGTTCCAAATACAGCCTGAATAATTGTTTTTTTCACTGCACTAATTTAGCTAGCACAGAAAAGCTACACATGGATAAAGACAAATAGAATGCAAAGAAGCGTTTATGTCAAAATATTGTGGGTTGTATTGTGTTGTGTTGTCATGATGTCAGTACGTGTGATGACTTTTCCTCGACTATTTTAGTCTCTGGACTCACAGCCTGGTCTGCAGAGCTGGGTGGATATAATTGAAAGAGACTTGGACCGACAGTTCCCTTTCCATGAGATGTTCGTCTCCAAGGACGGTCATGGGTAGGCTACTCTAAAATGTGTTGACAAGCTGACTCTTACAGACTGGTGGTGCTACAGTATTCAATAACTTGTTTTTTTTTTCTTGCTGCAGAATTAAAGGTTTTGCATACAAATTGTCAACCTTAATCACACTCACCTCGTTGATGTGGTTAATTACTGCTGTGTGTGTGCAGGCAGCGTGGCTTGTTCCGGGTGTTGAAAGCTTACACTCAGTACCAGCCAGAGGAGGGCTACTGCCAGGCTCAGGGGCCCGTGGCCGCAGTGCTGCTCATGAACATGCCCGCTGAGGTAGTGAAAACATGGCTCAAAAAATAAATCTACATCAGAGGTTTCCAATGTGCGAGACCAGCCCCCAACCCTTTCCCTCTTAGGCTCTAATCAGCTTTAGAGTAAACAGAGTGAATTGAGATTGAGAAGTTTTACACCAGAACGGTACATTATTATCCAACTGAAGAGCCCAGAAAAACTGGTTCTGGGGAAAATGTACTAGTTACACCCAAATGACAATCCAATAAATACACTGAATTTTGTTTGCATTATGTGATCCTGGCTGACGTATTCAGCGTGGACTAAATTTAGACACACACACAAAGGCATTGTGCCTTTCTTTTCTAAACCTTATCTGAATAAATGCTTGCTCTCTCAAACTTTGAAAAAAACTGATCTAGATGGCTGGTGTTTTTTGTCTCTCTATTAAGCCACACAGGTTACAATCCCATTTTACTACAGTTTCCTTCTGCTCTCACACTTAACAGTTATGTTCCCTCACATGTTGTGTTTTTATTTACGCATGGTTCTGACAGATCTGGAGAATGTGTGCCTTCACTGTAACTCAGGGTGCTCCCTGCCATTTGCTCATGGTAGATGAGACAGTGGACAGAGTGGGTATAGAAAATTGCTAGTTGGATGGAAGAATGAAAAAGATTGTGAAAAAAATCAAAGCCCCTCTCCAAAAATTAATCTGTTTGCTAATCTAACTGCTTTTTAAAAAAAATCCCACAGTCATCCAAAGAGCCCAGACAATAAATATAACAAATGTAATAAGTAATAATGGCACCTAACCTTCATTGTCTCCCCCTGCCAGGAAGCTTTCTGGTGTTTGGTTCAGATCAGTGAGCAGTACCTGCCTGGATACTACAGCCCTCTGCTGGTGAGCTTATTCACATTTTTGGACCTTTTTACTAAAAATACACATGTCAGTCAGTACGTTAAATCTGGAAAGTGTTTTTTTGTTGACCTCTGCTTTGGGCGATCCCAATTTAGTGGACCCCCAGACCGGGGCACTAGTGGGTCATCTCAGGCTCTGTTGTGTTGCGTTGCCCAGGAGGGGGTCCTGTTTGATGCGGCCATGCTGAGCTGGGTGCTGAAGAAGACGTGCCCCGCTGCACACAAGCATTTACAGCAGCACGGAGTCGAGCCGCTCATGTTTGCCACCGACTGGCTGATGTGTCTGTTCACTCGTCACCTGCCCTTCAACACACTTCTCAGAGTTTGGGACCTCTTTTTCTGCTATGGTGAATGTTTTTTTTCTAAAACAACCCACTTACAATATAAATGACAGATTCCGTAAGCTTACAGTCTCTTCAGTCAAGAGGAACATATTATGAGTCACAGCAAAAATCCAGTAATCTGAATCAGATTCACTGAGATGATAACAGTTAGAATTCTCATCAGCTTTTTTTGGCTTCCGTCCCATTAATTGATTTGAAAACATTACATTGATAGTTCATATTCATATTGCATATTGCTAATAATTTTGACTCGTACTGTACATTTTATGTGGCTGAACCCTCTCTGTATCTCACCCCCTGTTCCTCGGCTGCTGTACAGGAGTGCGCGTGCTGCTCCAGGTGGCGGTGGTGCTGGTGCGCCGGGTGCTGGGGCGGGCTGAGCAGAGGAAGCAGTGTCAGGGCCAGATGGAGACTCTGGAGAGGCTGAGGGGGGTCAGGGAACAAGTCCAGGAGGAAGATGATGCTTTCATAGCAGAGGTACATTTCAGGTGGAAAATAAGTGAACATAAATCTTTAGAGAGAGGCCTCCATACTCTTTTTGTCAATAATCTGCATTTCTATTTTCAGTAAGTAAAGTCTAGACTAACCACCCCAAAAAAGTGTGTACACAGAGGGGTGCTGCACAGTACTAAGGAATTTGACAAAATGAGAGGAGAAATAAATGTAAATGTTTCATTACAGATGTTTCCATTTCCTGGTACTCTGAGTCATTAGAAATAAAACCTTTAAGTCAAACAAATATCAGACCAGAGTTTGGTTCTCATTCCAGGTGTGTTCGGTGCCACTCTCGTCCAAAGATCTGGAGAGGCGAACAGAGAAGGAGTTAGAAAAGTGGAAGAAAGATAGACCCTCATCCACCTTTGACCCCAGAGGTCGCTGCTATGGATACCGGATGGCATGGGCAAAAGCGCGGCTGAGCGTAGAAGAGCGGGATAGAAAAGAGAGGGAAAGAGGGAACCTGTCCATCCCTCTGGTTCGCTCAGCCTCCACTCTTTCACTGTCACCATCCCTCCTTCAGAAGAAGTGGAGAAAAGGAGGAAAAGTCAACACTGGCGACTGGGAGGGTGGGAACAGAGTTGTAAGACATCTTTCAATGGGAGCGAAGGAGGACTGGAGAAGCTGGAATACCTCTGATATTAGGAATGTGAAGGGCCTCCTGAAGGAGGAGGCAGTTTCAGAGGCACGTGAAATAAAGGAGGAGTTAAACCTAACAGAAGAAACTGAGCAGGAGGAAAATCTAAAGGAACTGAAAACCCAAAACACACCCCCAGAGCACACGGGAGAAAGAGCAATCCCAGAAAAACAGAGTGGAGAGGAAAGTCCACTGAAAGACTCAAAGACTGAAGAAAGTCAAACGGATCCATTTCCAGCCAAAGAGCGGACTGTTGAAAATATTCCTCAGCCTCCAGAGCCCACATGCCTCTGCACACAGGAGGAAAAGCTGGACACTGTGAGCCAATCACAAGTCCAGGAGAAACAAAGTCATGAATGCACCGACCAGGCGAGTGAGGCTCAGGAGACACATGAGGAGGCAGAGAAAGCTTTGACAGACGGCGAACATGCAAGTGATACAGACCCCGACCAAACCAAGATGAGGGGAGCAGCAGCAGAGGCGACCACAGAGGTGGCTGCTGACTCACAGGAAGAGCCGATGAGACAAGCCGACATGAAAACAGAAGCAGGCACAGAAAACGAAAATGCACAGCAGGTGAATCTAATCAAAGTCACAGAGGCTTCAGAGAACAGAAGTGAGAGAAGTCCAGATCCAGAGACAGATGGAGACTGTGAATTTTCAGATCTGAACAACCGAGATCATCCAACTGACCCTCCACAGAAGGAGAAAGAAGTGACCAAAAGTATGGAGGGAAACACATATGACAACACAGAGTCATTAGCAGAAAAAGAGAAGCAAGAGGAGTCTCACATCATAAGAAATACAGACACTGACGTAGTGGGAGAGGCTAGAGACGAAGTTAGAGATGAAGCAGAGGAAAAGGCAGCTGCCCTAGTAGAAAAAGAGAAGAAAGAGGAGTCTCACATCATAAGAAATACAGACACTGGTGTAGTGGGAGAGGCTAGAGACGAAGTTAGAGATGAAGCAGAGGAAAAGGCAGCTGCACAGGATGATCTGACTGTCCATGAAGCAAAGACAGACTCAGGCCAACACACTAGCCCAGACACAGAGGCAGAGGAAGACGCAACTCTGCCATCTTCAGTCGAGGGCCCCCAACGAAAAGAGGACTCTGACGGATCAGCTGATGCACAGAACGAGGCTGAAACAGCACCTGCAGATGACAAGACGAGCCAATCAGCCGGGGCAGTAGTAACCCAACCTCTGCCAGGGCAAAAAGAAACAGCTGAGGCGTCCAATGAGGCGAGTCTTTGTGAGCAAACGATTGCAGAGCGAACGCAAATAGAAACAAAACAGGCGACCGCAGACTCTCCGACACAGGATGAAGCTCTGAACCACACCACAGGGGCAGAAGAGATGAGTTCAGAGAAAACCAGCATCTCTGAGGCGCCAGTTTCTGAACAACCGACGGGCCGGGACTGTCCAGACGCTGAGGAGGAGGCAGAGAGCTCAAAAAAAGCTCAGGAAAACATGGCAGGGGATGATGAAGTCTTCAGGTCTAGTGATGCATCAGGCCATCCGCTTCCTGTCAGTGACGCACAAGTCCAAGTGGAAGATTCCGACTGCACCAAAGAGCGGTCTGAACCTCACGACAGCAGTCGAGAACAGAGCTCCGGGTGCCGCAGCAGCAGGTCTTCTGGGGATTTCTGCCTGCGCAAGTCGTCCAGCTCACGCGGGCCTGGGTTGTCACGGAGGCTCTCTGAAGATCTGTTCACCACCCCACAGAAAACCCCCCGACCCCGATGCAGCCCTGGCGATCCGGAGTCACAGCCTGCAGCGGCGGGAGCAGCTCCCGGGATCACGCCGTCTGGGGCAGCGGCACAGGACACGTCAGCACAGCAGCCCGACACCCCCAGACGGTTTGGTCTCCTGCGCAGACTGAGAGGTGAGCAGTCCAAAAGCAGCAGGGCCAAGGGCACGGCCAAGATGCTCGTGCCCCAAATCTTAATCCAAGACTTCAGCGATGGGACGGGAAAAGCGGTAGAGGAGGAGGTAGAGGAGAAACTGAGCTCCAGGGAGAGGAGGAGAAGGCGTAGGGAGCGAGAAAGACGAGAGAAGGAGGAGGAACGGTCGAAAAAGAAGAAAGAGAAGGAGCTGGAGAAGGAGAGAAAGAAACCGATGACAAGGGGGAAAAGTTTTCAAGGGCCGAGAGAGAAACATAGAGATGAGGTGGCCAAACCAGCAAAAACTGGCTCACAAACATTTAGAAATTCGACCTCCTATGCTGATTCTTTCTTTTGACAATTAGATCAGATATTTAGATCTGAAGCCGTTGCTCTTTCTCTTCAGGTACTTGTTTGAGCTTCACATTGGTTTATATTGAACCTTTTGATGTGTAAATAATAAATGATGTTTGCATACTTTGAAAAATAAGTTTGTTTTATTTGGTGGGACTTCAATCCTGCTTCTGCATCACAAACCGTGCAGATTCCACGCAATATAAAAGGAAGTGCTTCTTCTTTTGCTTCACATAATCCTGGATGTTAAGTCCGCCTTAAACATTCCAATCCAGTCATTGGAATGCATAACAAAGCACTGGCCTCTGTATGTCAAAACAGGTCCAAGTAGAACATGTACTGGCCAGCACATGTGAAAAGTGAGAGTCCAAAATGTCCACTTGTTCGCTTTCAAGTGTTCCAGGTGGAGTAACAGTGCTCTTACAATCATTCACAGTCCGCTCTGTCTGTGCCTGTCCGACTGTCACTCTGCGTCATCCTCACTGTCACTGGCCAGCACTTCCTGAGTTGTAACTGGCTGTGTGGTCATCTGTGGAGATGGAGGAAGGACCGATCCAAAGAAGAGGGACCGGAACTGAGAGGAGGAAAATGCAATACATTATTATTCAATTTATTTTTGTAGGACATGTTTAAAAAAAGGTTTTCAAATGAGCAGAGCTTATCCATCCATCTATTTTTTTATTAAATCCGCAAGTCTATTCAAGGAAAAGGGACATAGATGCAACCCTTTAGAAATGACCCCTCTCTACCAGTGAAAATTAAACCATACCTTCTTGTTAGGGGGCTTATCAGAATCTCCATCTACGTCCTCCTCCTCCCCCTCGCTGTGCACTGTTTTCCTGCAACTGGCTGCTATCTTTAGTTTTGAACTTATGGGCACAGCTAATGAGGATGTGGGTGGGTTGTTGGTCGATGGGTCTGGTGCGACACTGGTATCCATGGCGATTAGGTACGAGTCTATGTCGTCATTCATGAAGTCATCAGGAGGGGGTGGCTGCTGTGTGTGTGATCTGAGGCGAAGACGGATTAAACAAAGAGGATGGAGAAAATAAATGATAAATCCTAAGCTTCTGTGTTGGCACTCTAATGCTAAACTGAATTTACTGACAGTGAAGATACTATTTTGCACCAGTTAGCTTTCTGACACTGAAGCGCTCCTTTTACACCAAGTCTTAAGTGAATGTTTTCTAACGCGGTAAGTGAGGTGTTATCAACGAAGGCCCAAAGATCCAAGGGAGGTGCGCACAGTTGTAGTCTGAAACTGTGCAAATAGCTGGAAAACTATTTAGACCAGTAGGCAGTTAGCAGTTTGTAACTCAATGAGGATGTGGGTTAGTTGGTGGTAGATGCCTCTGGTGCACACCAGTAAACATGGCTACAACTGCAGCTGAAGGGACCCGACTCAAAACTTGTGCAACAGAAATGTGTTCAGCAGTTTGCTGCTGCGTAGGCTACGGAGAGATACTGGCTCATCTTTATACTGATCTTTTCTCAAATAAATATTTTCAAGAGAACAAACTGGTCAATGCCTAAAAATAAAATCCATCTTGTTGATCTGACAGCAACATACATCCCAATAGCTGCATTTCTAAAAACTTTAGATGCCATTCAAATGCAGCACATTAGGGTGTTGGCTGCCTGTCACTGCAAGTTTCCATAAATAAGCCCAAAACATGGCTTGTAGTGCCACTATATCTTGCACAAATCATCCACTAGGTGGCGTCGTAGGTCAATGTTAAAAACGTGCTGCCTGTCAGGAAGGAGGCGTGGTGTGAAAGAAATTATGGTCAGTGCCATTTCTGATATTTTCTAAAAACCCACCTATGACATAAACACTTCTAAAAAAATGAAGGCTTCATCTCTCAGAGTTTGTTGTTTACCCGTTGTTTTTATGATGACCTGGATTCTCAGAAAGTGTGGCCAGCACAAAGTCTCCCTCCAGGACAGTGTCTGTTACGGAGAGCACCATCGGGCTGACACACAGACATGGGAGCACAGAATGTACACGTCAACGCTCATTGGGGGAAAAAGTGTTGAAATCAGACAACTTGAGAATCAGGATGATCACCTGCCCGGTTCATCAAAGTACATGGAGACGGGTAGACCTGTGGCCTCTGCAAACAGCAGCAAACCCTGGAAGGAGAGAAGTAAAACTTCACTACAAACCCAGAGCACTGGTCATCATACTGCTCGCTGCTTTACTTCATCCTGCAAAGAACCTCTCTCACTGTCTGAACAATAACCCAGCACTGTTCCACCTGTCTAATCTGTCATCCGTCTCACCCGTAGCTCCTTCAGACAAAAGGTGATGCTGTTGTGAGCTCGGGCAACAAAGTGGTGGAACTCATCAGCAGCCAGACACAGCTCCGTCAGCATGGCCTTGGACTGCTCTGAGAGACAAGAAAAAGCAAGAATCAAGACAAAGACGTTTAAAAAACGCCAAGTTTAAATCTTTTTCCATAATTGGGCATTATTCTTTGTGCCATAACGGGCAACGTCACACAAACTAGTAACAGCTTGGCAATATAAACACTGTTACCGAGGTGTTATGGTTGGTAAATGTGAATGGCCTGAGCCAGTTTATAAATAATCATCAATCAGAGGGTTTTTCTTCTGGATGTTGCTGCCGTTTTACCTGCTTCATCTTCTACATGATTCCTGACCCACATCCGGTCATCACTCACTCTCACAGTCACTTCTTCCAGAGAGGGAGGGAAGTGCACGACTGTGTCCACCAACACCCTGAGAAACAAGAAAAACAACACTAACTTTTACACCTATGTAACTACACTCAGTGTTACATAAGGTACTACGTTTGAACTGTTGGCAAAAGGAAAGTAAAAGACATTTGGTAACTCCATCCATCCATCCATCCATCCATCCATCCATCCATCCATCCATCC
>JABUIW010000031.1:642613-657117 GCA_013363375.1 Menidia beryllina | reverse complement strand
CATCCATCCATCCATCCATCCATCCATCCATCCATCCATCCATCCATTCATTATCAATACCGCTTATTCCCTGATGGGGTCGCGGTGGGAACTGGAGCCTATCCCAGTGGTCAACGGGCGAGAGGCAGGGTACACCCTGGACAGTACATTTGGTAACTCATTTTATTTAAAGATTTTACTAACTTGGGCTGGGCTTTGAATGCATTGGCACAGCTGTCTTTATCGAACACTGCCTGTAAGCTTTCACTGTCCTGGTAAGAGAGGTTATGTGTCTTCAGGAGGCCTGCAAAGAAGGTAACAACACAAAAATCCCCCAGAAAGCAAAAGGACATATAGCATTAAGTGTAGAATGTGCTGCAAATACCAGAGAATGTACCAAAACTAACTGAATATAGCGTTATATAACTGTTAAGTTTTATTAGCTCTGTATAAGAAGTTTACCATGTTTGCAGTGCAGAGTGAAGGTTAGACGATCCTTCTCTTCATCCAGCAGGATGTGACACTTTTCCACCGTCTTTTCCAATGTTGCTAAAGACCTGAACACAGCCTGAACACTCTGAACGGAAACAAATGAGGGAAATAACAGACATTGACTTTATGAATGCATAGTGAAACATTCAAGGAAATATACTGGACAATCTTGACGTGCATGTTGAACCCAAAGGTGAATTCTGATTACAAAACCTGTTCAGGTCTGAAAATACTTAACTCTGAGAGATTCTTTACAGGCATTTGGAGAAAGTAGCTCAGAGGTTTTGAAAAAAAAAAAAAGTTCCCACATTTAACCACAACTTCCTAACTGTGAAGGCAGCATTTCTAGCAGCAAAATTTACAACGTACTGCGAAAGAAGAGAAAGAACCAAACAATCAGACGGACTGTAATGTCGGGGTGGGGACTGTACAACAAAAATCAAGGGTTAAGTCAAGACATTCTCCAGTTCTGTAGATTGGCTTTGGAGTATTACAAAAATCAGTTTAGGAACAGATGACACAGAAGACAATTACATTTTCCCAGTCAAGCCTTTTTTCACACCTTTATAGCCATCTTGCAGCGGAATTTTAGACCACTGGGAATGGAGTATCTGCACAAAAATAATGAGAAGTTTCAATTGATTACATGAACATTCAATGGCTCATTCTACGTCACTCAAACACGGTCTGCACCTGCTGAAGAAGAGTGGTGCGAACAGGAAACAAGCATATGCAGACCGAGAGGAGTTCACAGACCGCAGGGCCAGCTTCAAGAGAGAAAAGATATCAAATCAGCATCACTCATTGACGCAAAGTGTACAGCAACAGGAAGCTACAAACTGTGCGTAGCAAAAGGAAGTGTTGTTTTTTCTGTCAGCATCGGACCAGCTCACCCCATCTTCCTGAGGCTCCACATACAGCTCATCGCCGATCCTGGACAGAGACTGGATGGCTTTGGCCAGCACTGGACGGTACAGATACACAAACACACGAACACACACAGACACACACACACTATACAATTACTATAAGGGTGAGATATTTGTATTTTAGCTAAAGACCGTTTATGTACAGACGAGACATGTCTACCTTTCACGTTTCCTCCCGTCACGACACACTGCATTTCTGCAAACTAACTTATCCGTTAAGTTGGCAAACTAGGCTGAAAAAGAAAAGTGAGCCATAACTAGCAGAAATACACCAACATGAACTGAACCAGTTGGGCTTCAGTAGTTTGCGGGCGGAACACAAACACTCTAAGGGAACACATTATTATCTGTTGCTCTATCTGAATTTATAAAAATGCAAAAACTGAGCGATAATTAAACCGAACCTCGCGTTGTTTACGCCGCCATAACCACTTCCGTAATGTAGACCAATCACAGAGACAGGAAATAACACGCTTAGGGGATTTGAAAGGCGCACGCGCAGTCAAATATTGCCATAAAATATTAATAACGTGGGGCAATACATGCATGTTCTGAGTAGTTTTATTAAATGCAATAAAATAATCTTGCTAAGCTTTCTCTTTACCATTTTTCTTATTATTTTTAAATGAGAAATTTGATTTCAGAGTCTGCCAGTACAGTGATGATAGAATTGACCACAAAAAAGTTGATGATTATTATCATCGTTTTTAAGGCTCGTTGGAATTGTTTGATGTTGGGATTGTTTGTTTTAAATTGATTGGATCACAACTGAATAAAAACGTCTTGTGTAAATTAAAAAACTCAGTTATTTGAAAATGTAAGCAAAAGTAAAACATAAAGTATACATCTTCAGTTTAGGACTTGTTTACATCTAAACTTGAAAGATTATAAAAAGTAGTCCAATTCAGAGAGTTATATTTTTGAACATTGTTTTCATTACAAAAACACAGTAAATAATAGCTGAACAATAGAAAAAATGTAATGTATTGAATAATTACCAGTTAAGGGCTACAGTGGAAGGAAAGAGGGTGTGTTTGCACATGGAGCAAAACAGAAATAGGAAGGAAGGGCGAATCGCAAGAGATAGAGGGAGAGTCACTGTCAAAGCAAAATGATCCTACCTCACTGGTTTTTCTTGTTGATTTGCTTCAGCATGTAAGATCTGAAGAACGCTGCCTAAACTGCCTCTCCTCCCATCTCTACTGGTATGAGTGGCGGCTGAAGAAAAGGTGTGACCAAACCAACCTTTGTGTGTTGAAACTACAGACATGCAGGAAGAGACTTTTTAAGGATACAAGAAGACACAAGACTGGGACTGTTTTTGATTTGGCTCACTGTGCTGAAGAATAGATAGATTTCTTCATAAAAATTTGAGGATTATTAGCGGAAGCAAAGGGGGATCAAAATATCTGAGATGGAGCAGCAGCAAAATAATCTCTAAGAACACCCGGATTGAAATTTGCAAAAAAGGGACGGCTAGCATGATGAGAAAAGACTGGAACATCCAAAAAGAAGAGAGGAGCAATCAAATGAGTTTTTGAGCAAAATTAGGACAAATGGTGAGGTAAGGGTGAGGTAAATTTCTCTACCCATTTTATCAAATCACAACAGTGTGGAACCATCCCTGTTTAGCTGGATCCACTGCGTTGTTCATATATGTTTCTGTGAAATTTGGATTTGATCTGTGGCAGTTTTGTTCCTAGATGTCTCAGTCACATCACTCAACAGACACGCAGGCCTTGCTCCAGTCCATGCTGCAGAGACTGAAACTCCAGCAGGGAAGAGAGGGCCAAGTGTACCTGCAAACACCTGCAAATACTGCTTCTATACTGTGGCAAGAGGGAGGGAACCAATCATCCAACTTCCAAGAAGTAAACAACAGTCCTTTTAATGTGTTTGGTGCTAATGGCGTACCCTCAAAAGAGTTCAGGATCACCACAGTGGACAGTAATTTTGTTAATAGACCCAATGAAGAAAAGCCTTCTAGCTCTCAACTGGGTAGAAATCCAACTTCCTTCCCATTCCAGAAAGTTAAGATAGATGACGACAGGGATGAGAGTGAGAGCTGTCCCAACAGGGTGTTGGGACAGCTCACTCAACCGGGGGTCATCCCAACAGCAACAACGCAGCTGTTTCCTGCTCAATCACCTAAGGATGCTGATTTCCCTTCCGATGAGAGAACTAAAGGGGAGGGGGTTGCTTTTGGCAGCTTTGCAATGAAGAGACACATTCCTGCTGATACAGATATTGTTTCAAACGTTGGAACTAACCGGAACCATGTCCAGGAGTTTACGCCCAAAGTTTACACATGGTCCACAAAGAGCATAGACGCTGACTCAGCAGGCCAAGTGAATAAAATGTTGAACATGGGAAATGGAGAAGCTGGAGGTTTTGGACAGACTAATGATATCTTGAGAAGCCAAAACCCAACGATTAGCATGAGAAAGCAGCGATCATCTGAAAACAAAACAAGAAGATGGACCCAAAGGATCAAAGAAAGGTGGAAAGACAAGCATGTGACTTTTGCCAAAAAGGGAAAAGAGGATGGAGGGACAGTCAATCCTGGGACTGAGAAGGAACCTCAAGTGAGTAATGCACTGTTTTATTTGTTTTCTAATCGATGTGATGAGCAAATGTCTGAAAGTAAAATGGCAATTTGTTTGTTGAACAGGTTTTAAACCCCAACCGGCAATTGATGACAGATAATCTCATGAACACATCAAATGAAGATAGAGAAAGAAGCTCTGCTTTACTGGACAGCAGTGGCCCCGGCATAATGGGTCCTCTACAAACAAAGGACAATGTTGACAGCAGTTTCAGGTAACAGCTGCCCTGCAAATACTTTAGTCCATTAACACATTTCTAAAATCTGTTCCCAAACACATCACCATAAAAGAATTAGAGATATTTAAAGCATTTCGAGCTCTAGCAGTGAGACCGCTTTAGGCATACTGTTTTTGTTGTTTATGTGCCAAAGCATGACTGTCACTAGCAGCAGCTGTCACACTTTTATAATGGCTGTGAAGTTTTTATTGCATGTTATACAAGGCAACAGTATCAAACATAGAAAAGGTGCTCATACATGTCCAAAGACAGAGCAGGCGTCCTGTAAATAAAGGCATTATTCTTGTTATAAATTGATTATCGGCAACTGCAAATTTTTTAAGTTACCAATTTAGCTGACAGTGTCATCCGAAGACATTTAATTTCAATAATAAAGACGTGAAATCAAATGCTATCTTCTGTTAGTCTTATGACACAGTTGTTTAATTCTTGTATTTATGCTATGTGAAGGACATAACCTTGCTTTTTTGTAAATGTGCTACATAAATCAAATGTACCCAACTTTATCAATAGGAATACACTGCACATATTCATATTGATACTTAAGGGGATATTTCTTTTAACATTAAGAAACAATTGGTCTATTCATTAATTTGTTGTTTTGAGTCATATGTGTAAAATATAGGTTATATCGTATTTCAGATGCACCAGTGACTTTGATATTGGCCTTGGATCGTTCAGTCTACTGGATGAGATTGTGAGTGGCCAAGAATGGGCCAAGTTCATCAACCCTAACCTTTCAGCAACCCCAACAAAGTCAAAAACATCAGAGGACCGGCTGAACCAGCCAGATCCTAAACAATTTGGAGGTGGAAGCAACCAGTGGAGCTTCAGGAGTACAGAGTCTTCCCCAGCTGCAGCCTTCAGCACGTCACAACCCTCACCTGCAGCTTTTACATCTGCAAGCATGGGGGTTTCAAAAGAAAAACCACAGTGGGTTTATCGAAATTCTGACCAATCAGAACCAATGGAAGACGGTCACAACCAATCAGACATGCAGTTCTCAGAGAGAGGCTTGGGACTGCAACCTAGACCTTCATTTGCCCAGGTGAAATTTTCATATTACCATCATGACTGAAGTTTACAACCTGAATTAACTGTCATCAGCTTGAAACTTTTTTTTTCTTTTTATGTGAAGTTTGCAGATAATCTGCACAACTCACCGATCAAAACCAGCGTCCAGACCAGTAGAAAGAGGCAGCATCAGTCAGCTGTGAAGCTTCAGATTAGAGATGGACAGGAAGCAGAGGGAGGTGAGAAAAGCTCTATAAGTTACAATCATAGGAAAGGGTCGGATTTTATTCTCTTTCCAAGGATTTTTAAGATCGATATTTTGTATTTATTAATTAGGGTAATAGAGCTGAATTTGTTGCAGCTGTTCTTCATAAATAATCAGGTATTAGCCTCACGTTTCACTGCAGGCTCCACAAGCAGCTGCCACATGATGGATGAATCGACACTGTATGCTCCGACCTCTCATCCTACCCCTCTGTCAAACCATTTTGCTCCAGCACCCCGGGGTGTCCTCAAACACACCATGTCCCAAGATTCAGAATCCTCAATGGAAACACTCTCAAAGAGGGTAAGATATTGTGTATCACAGCACCTCCCTGTGGTGTGAGATTGTAAATATGTCATGTACACGATCCCCACATTCCAGACAACTATCAAACATGAATTGATGATAATATATTTACTTAAATACAGACTCAGACATAGACAGTTGTTAACTTCTTGATTTTTCATTGTGAATTCATTGTGAAAAGAGACTTTTGAAAAAACCATAGTGGAAATAAAAGGACTATGTAGACAAGCCCAGTCAATATGCAGACTATAAGCAACTGATTTATTTAGTTGTTCTTGGGATTGTCTTAGCTTAAAAATGGGATATCTATGAAAAAAGCTAACCTTAATAGGTTAGTGGTCAAATTTGTTATTGTGTTAAAAGTATATTTATTGACAATTGCAAAGATCATTAAAATTATTGTAGAATTCTACTCCAGTAAATTACCATGATCAAATCAAATTGAAAATGCAAGACAGATAAAAGTTAGCAATTAAGAATTTAAAATCGAAATGTTCTCTTTGTAATTTTTTCATTTCTCCATTCATCTTTGTGGATCAGAGACGAGTTGAGGAGAAACGGCGAATTCATTTTTCAGAAGAGGTGGTGACCATATTACCTCCAGAGCTGGACCTTATCACAACAGACTCGGAGGAGGAGTCTGGAACGGAGGAGGACTCTGTGCTAGAACAGGAGTGTGAGGTCGAGCAGACAGTCACAGAGGAGATGGCACCAGCCCGTCGGCTGGCTCTACCTGCCTGGATGCTGGCTTTGAAGAGGAAAGGAACGGGGAGAAAGCACTGATAGACTTCAAAACTGCAAAACGAGCAGTGTTGACTTGGGGACTTCTACTTTTCAGAAATTTTCTGATAAAAAGTTATTTTATGAGTGTCAGTTTCAAAATCAGTTTCTTCTCATTAATTTGTACTTGTTTTTCTGTGATACTAAAGTCCTAAACAGCATCATGACATATTTTTCATCTTCATCTGAAAGGTGTACTTTTAGGTACAAAAGATAAGTCGACAAATATTCACAACTTACTCTGACATTGAGGAGACACTGACTTAACTCAAGAAGCTGCTTGCTTGGGCGTGACTTAAACGTTTAAACCATACTCAACAGTCATTTAAAAGGCTTTATTATAAGATCACGGGAGACTTATAATGGTCAAAGGTAGGATATACATTAAAGGAACAAGTATTCTATTTATGCCAGTGTTTGTAATATTTTGGAAGATTAAAAAAAATGGATACCACTCTTTATTTTCTGCTATTTCAACTGACTTGTGTGCATGTGTTTGGACTGTGATTGGTAGTTTATTAGTGCATCCATCCATCCATCCATCCATTATCAATACCGCTTATTCCCTGTTGGGGTCGCGGGGGGAACTGGAGCCTATCCCAGTGGTCAACAGGCGAGAGGCAGGGTACACCCTGGACAGTCCGCCAGTCCATCGCAGGGCAACACACAGGACATACAAGGACAAACAACCACTCACACTCACATTCACTCCTAAGGGCAATTTCCCCAATCTCCAATCAACCTAACATGCAGGTTTTTTGGACTGTGGGAGGAAGCCGGAGAACCCGGAGAGAACCCACGCAGACACAGGGAGAACATGCAAACTCCACCCAGAAGGGTACTGGTTCCCCCGGGATTCGAACCCAGAACCCTCTTGCTGGGAGGCGACAGTGCTAACCACCACACCACTGTGCCGCCCTATTAGTGCATCAAGAGTATAAATATATCCACTTAGAAATGACACAGACAACACAACAGAACCCTCTGGTTGTGAAGTGATATTGCTTAACAATACTTCCCCATCAAATGAAATGTGCCAATAAAATGCTAAATGTCTCCAAATAAAGTTGTGTCAGCTCATGGTTCAAATGACCAGCAGTAATTGAGATCATGATTAGTGGCCATTTCACATTTTACTGTAGGCTTGCAAAATTAACATCTGCCATCATTTTTAATCAACTGCCAAAGGCTGATTGGCTTTTCCTCAACAGCAGGTGTCTGTTGTTTGGTCATCAAGCTTTGATTGGCCAGGGTTAGTCTCCAGCAACACTCATAAGCTCTCTCCTGTGCTGTTTTCTGTACTGCTGACTTTCACAATGATGACTACAGTTTTCCTCCTGAGGTATTTGGGAAGTTTGCATTGGTACATTATAATGAGCAAATGATTTAAAGCTTTATTTAATGAATCTGTCCCATCCCCAGGGTTCCCCTCTTTGCCTTCCTGATTGTGGCTACATGTGGTGCTCCCTTTAAAGGTGTGTAGAGACGGTTATTGTTGAAGACAGTGAAACAGTCATGGTTGATTGTTAAATCTGCTCTCCCTCTCTCACCCAGGCTCAAAAGACCAGAGCAGCAGTGGCTCAAATGCTGCAGCTAACGTTGGCTCTTACTCCAGGAGGCCGGTTGCATCTGCACCCTACGGTGGTGCCTCTGTGTCTGTGCTTCCTGTGGCTCCTGCAGTGAGCCAGCCTGCTCTTGTGATGGCACCAAGCTTTGTCAGCTCTGGCTCACTAGTGCAGCCTCAGGTGGCCGTGCCAGCCCCCAGTCTCTCTCAGGCTGCTGTTCAAGTAGTCCCAACATTCGGTGGCTCTGGTTCCTATGTGCCAGGACAGCTGGGTGTGCAGAACTCTGGTGTCCAGCTTGTTCAAGCCGGTCCAGGATTTGACGGTTTTGGCTCTGCTGTTCCTGCAGCCACATACCCTGCTGCCCCTCTCACTTATGTCCCTGTTGCTGTTGGCTATGATGCTGGCTCCTCACAACTTGGAGCTCCTCGGGCTGGAATGGAAGGTAAGGTGTCTTCTGATGCATGGTGCACGTGGATAAAATGTGCATCCTAATCCTGACTCTCTGTAACCCTCAGACGCTGCCTGGGCTGTTTCTCCCCAGGACTTATCTGGCCTGGATGCATCAGGTAACACCCAGTCTCTGAACCTCAGGGATGTTCTTCCTGCACCCCTTCAGCCAGAAACTGCACCTGGTCTGCAGTCTGGGGAGACTTCCAGTGTGGTGAAGGAAGCTGAGCTGGGTAACTACCAGCAGCAGACGGAGGAATTCAGCTACCCAGATGACCGTCAGGTGTCTGGACAGGGATCACCAACTGTGCTTGTGCCACAGTTTGGTGTCCGAGGCTCTCTGTTCCCCAACTTTGACTACAGGCTACTGTATGGTCAGTACCCGCCTGGAACCTACAGCACCTTCAGCCAGCAGAACGAGAAGGGCAAAGACTACTCTCAGGAAATCCACTACTTGAAGGAGCATGTCAGTGACGACCAAGGTTCTGGCCAGCAGAAAAAGTTCTTCCCAGGTTCCAACTACAGCTAAATGTAATGTTCCAGGGTATGTTTAAGAAATAAATTGGTCAAAGGTACCTGCAAGTTGTTTCTTTCCTTTAGAGTTTTTTCTTCAGAATAATTCGGACTGGGGTGTGATCTGGTGATGTGCTGTGCCTACATTTCTCAGCACAACTCCATGGTTTCTAAATATTCCTCAACCTTAACTTTTTGTTGTATGGTTAACTTGTGTGGAAGTGTCGCACATTCTTTGCCACAAATGTGTAAAGCCATGTTATGCTTCCAACTATAGAAGCCTGCAAGCTTTAATGTTCAAATATAAGCTGTGTGGTCTTTCAATTAATGGGTAATTGAATGGAACTTGTGTGTTTACACTTGCATTGTAATTTAAGGGTAGAGTTGAATTCTAAACCCAAATTCAGGTGGAGTGGAAAAACTGTAGTTCTGCATCATTGTAGTTTGACCAAATATTCAAGACCTAAAAAAAAGTCAGAATCTTTGAGAAATGGAGGCATAAAACTAAATCGGTTACATTCCAGAACTTGATCAGGATAGTGTTTAATTCTAATCGGTAGGGATCTTCTGGCATTCTTGACTATTTCACAACTATTCTAGGAAGAACATTGATTTAAGCCAGGGGGTGCCCAAGCCCTGCAGGTTTTTGAAGTTTCCCTCATTCTGATTAAACGGACCAGTTTGAAATCTCTGCACAAGCCTGATAATGGCAAGCAACTGTGAGCACCCCTAATCTAAGGTGTCCAATCAAAACAAACACCCAGAAAATGGAACTGTCCATTTCCTCAGTTGAGTTGCATCATTCATTAAACAATTCTGTTTGAATTTGTATAATCTTCTTGGCTTTTTCCATTAAATGCGCGGTATCGATTACACTTCATTAGATTAGCACACCACTCTCTGGCTAACGGCAGTCAACTCGTCTGAGGCGTCTAACAGATATTCTCTCGTGTAAATCATTGTCAGTATATTTGAGAAGCTCTTTGGATTTTTTTTTTTTTTCTCAAATTCCCAGTAAAGTGATGAAGCTGAGTTTCATACTCCCAAGGGGAAATTTTAAAAGGTACACCATTTAAAGAAACAACTGCAGTGAAGCATGTCTCATTGATAATATATGGAAAATGATAATCATCTCTTTTTTTTTAGTGTCTATTCTGAAAGGAGCTGCATCAGTCCATTAGTGTCCAGCGAAACATTTCCTGCTGTGCCACATGGCCCAGAAGTGCACTGATAATGGCCCATTTATGAACCGCAAGCCACAGGTTTTATTCCACTCTCCCACACTCATGCATAGAATTAACTGAATCTATTCACAAATAAGAGACTTCAGCACTTTATTTGAAAAGATTTGATTGTTACTTGAATATAATGGAGACAAATGTTAGTTTAAAAAAAACAAAATTTTTACCATAAATTAAACCATTTCCCCAGGATTCCTTTCCAACTGTTATTGCTTAATTGTAAATAACATGGCCAGAGGGAATTTCTAGGCTTTTCTGTTTCAAATTACAAACAAGGCTTCAGCACTTTTACAATGGTGTTGCTCATTGTAATGGATGTTACCAGGAAGGTCCAGTTTGTTACAAATGTTCTGAGCTACTTGAGAGCTTTAACCTTTTTATTACGATTTCAGCTCACGGTTCTCAAATTGTAAGGATGACAGCAAATTGGTCTGCACTTCTATAAACTTGTAAAGCTAAAACTGGGTGAATGAGCCCAATATCTGGGGAAGACATAATGCTGTCGTGCAGGACAATTAGAGAAAGAGAAAGCGTTAAGCATTTATGTTTCTTCAGCTAGTCATTGTCAGTCAGCTGGAGAGAGAGAAATAGCTCCAGAGTCACAGAGGCTCTTGTCACCGGGTTTGAGTGACAGTTGGCTTCCTCGGTTTGGAGTGAGGGACGCTTCAATCTGAGCCTCTGACACCTGGTAAGACAAGGAAATGAAGAGAATATGATACAATGCTCTGGGTTTTTTGGTTAGTTCAAGAGTGGTAAATGAAATAACGCATTTAATATACCTCTTCAAACTTTTTGGCTTTGTACTGTTCTGCTCCTTTCAGGAAGTTCAGTAAGATGAGATCACAGAGAACTGTGCCCTGGAAACACATGTTAAAAGAGTAAATAGAGCTGAAAACAAAAAGAAAATCCACCTTTGGCCTTTTAATTCATACCAGTCCAACAGAGGTGAATGCAGCTACCAAGTTGATCAGTGTTGGGATTGTGCTGAACTTTCCTGCCTAGAAGAGACGGTCAGAAATTGATTAATGATAAGTCCTACAGATGAGAGTTACATTTGTATCTAAAGTTTATTTATATTGGAACAGCTGTAAAGAATACATAGCCTAAGTTTATTTGGAATGCCTGTCTACAGATGAGTCACTTAAGTTAAATAAAACTCAGAATTAAATACATAATGAATACACAGAACTCAATTCTACTGGCAGATAAATGGATTGCAGTACAATAACTTCATGAATAAACACTGGCTGGCATTCTTGACACACAACTGTCATTAAAAAAAAAAGTTCTCTTAATCTGATATAGTCCAACAGGGCCAGCTTGAGGTTAAAATTCAAGAATTTGAGACAGCCTTTTTTCAGGTATCAGAAATATAACAAAACATCTGAGGCAAATCCAAGCTTGATTGATGGTCACCAATTTCACAGTGTAAGTGCTGCCAATGTGAAAAGGGAGAGCTGCGGAAAAGTCTAAAGATTGTAGCATGGTGTGCATTTTTAAGAAGTCAGTATAGGATTAATAGACAGCCAGAGAATTGGTCAGGAGATGGAGCAACTGTGTTTTATGAGAATCACTGACCAAATTTTAAAGAAATGCCAAGCATTAATTACCCTTCAGATCTACATACAACATACAGTACTGAAAATTTTCAACATAACTCACATTGCCAGTGACCAAAACGTCGAAGCGGATTGCATATGCTTTGTGAAGACTACGAAACTCAGTCCCATTCTCTGTCTTGAAGTATTTAGCAAATCTGGACTCGGGGAAAAGAAAATATTAGAAGAGAATTTTAAAAAGTATTGAAAACATCCCAAGAAAAAAAAAACTTACCTGAAGTTGTACCCTTTAGAGATTTTACTTTCGGCAAATGGAGCATCCAGTCTTGTGAAAAAATATTTTGGAACACAGTATTTAACATCCAGGTCAAGGTTACATTTCCACTCAATGTTTATTCCTATTTCTCCACCCTGAAAGAGAAACAATAGAGGAGAGGCACCATTTGAGGCTCTTTGAGGTCATGGTCTAAGGACTCAATTTTTGTTGGTTAGTCTCAGCCTTCTAGTTTCCCTTTTGCCAGCATTGTCCATCGTGCATCTCATTTCTCTCTCTGTTTCCCTTTTGTGTGTACTGTTCTATTCATTTTAAGTTTTTGTACGTCTGTGTATGCCGTCTAATCACATCTTGTTTGACACAGAATTTCTTAACTTTGTGATCTATCTATGTTTGGTGTCTCCCGCAGGCAGCAGTGTGTGGTTTGTGTGTGCATGTCATCATGGATGAGCAGAAGGAAAGAATGGTAATTAAACCATTTTAGGAGCTTGGAGATTTAATTTCTGGTTCCTATGTCTCAAAATTCTGTGTGGCAGAAATTCAGATAGTTATACAATTTAATTAGGCTCTTTTGTTTAATAGTAAATTGTAGGTTGTTTTCATTTTTTAATTCATAGCTTTCTAGGGCTGGGAGGTCCATTTTAATGAACTGTTGATTCCTAACCTGTTTTTTTTTTGTCTATTTCTCTTACACTTTTTTTCTACACAGCACTTGACAGCCAGCCGTGGTGGTAGTTGATATTGTTGATTGACAGAGTAAGTCTTCTGTAATTTTAAGCAGAATTGACCCATCTGCCTCTCTGGGGTGGTAGATCGATCTTTTAATTATAGATAACTACGTAATAATCCTCTTGTGAGATTCAAAGGGTGGCATTAGCATGCCTTTTACCATAATCGATGGTCTCTTAAATACAATTCTACCACCTGCATAAACCACTCTAACAATCACAGAGGAGGACACATGTCATGAATGGTAGATATGTCTCTTTCAAAGTCTTTCAAAATAGTAAGTCATTTGCTTCTTTAGACTGTCCTTTTTTCTCTTTCTACAATGGTCAGCATTGTCCAGATTGGTATTGGAAACCAACATACATCCATGGATCAGTGCTCATGCAAATTCATACTCAGCCGATTACTTGAATGAGTTATTCATAAAGCGAACAGACCTACACTTCTCTGCCATGAGGTAAAACGGGAAAGAACAAGGAACACAGAGTGTAAAGGCAAAGCTGAAGGACTGACTGATGTTGCCTTTATGTTTGCAGGTTTGTTGGCTTTCCTTAAGTTAGTAAAAATGCTTATCTGATCATCAAAAACATTTTTACTCTGAGGATTAAAAGGGGGTTCAAGAAGAAGGACAGTTTAGACCTTTTTGAGAAGCTCAGTCAAGTCGACCCCGATTTCCCGCAGCACATCCTGCACACGAAAGATGGGACAGAAAGGGTTCGACACCGGATGGTAGGTACAGCGTTTGATATCTATCTCGGGGGGGAAATTCCCTCTGAAAAAGTCCAAGACCATTTGTGAAATGAAACTTTGTAAAACATAGTCAGGATAGCCAATAGTCACAAATGTTTCAGACTCTTTGTGGAACATTTTATCTGCTTTAAGTTGAGATGTGTGTGACTTCACTGGTTTGTGTGGCCCACCTGGTGACATTAAAGAGCGGGAAGCGAACACTGTTTTTGATGAAGATGGTGAAGTTATTCACATCCAGCATTGGCTCGCTGTGGATGGTGTTGACAGCAGTTAAGACTTAAAGGAGACAAAAATGTCACCTGCTAAAAGAACACCTACGAGTGTGTGTCTTACGGTTGGATTTGGTCATTCTCAGCTGGGCACCATCCTTCAATTTCACAACGACGCACAGACTCATTGTAGGAATTGAGACATCTACCTGTTATAACACCTGGTATAAGAGACCAAAAATAATTAATTATTTAGGAGTCTCCAGCTTTACTGAAAGGTTCCAGTGTTTTAAATCATCAAGAGTCTTGGGCCAACAAATTGGCAGCCGTGATCATAAGGTGTCGACTGCAATTTAGATTGTAACAATCGAAATGATCATTTTCAGAAAGAAAAAGATCACACTCACCATTGGACAAAATGGACCCTAAAAACCTGGTGCAGTCGTCATCCGTTTTACAGCTGAAGGATTCTGAAGACTGAAATACACACAGAGACATAATGTTAATTTGAATTTCTCATTAAATGGTTTATTCATTTAAAGATGAATGCATGTAACGATAATGGATGGATGGATGGATGGATGGATGGATGGATGGATGGATGGATG
>JABUIW010000031.1:617880-642603 GCA_013363375.1 Menidia beryllina | reverse complement strand
GATGGATGGATGGATGGATGGATGGATGGATGGATGGATGGATGGATAGATTACTATATATAAACAAGTCGGTTATTTAAAGGACCTGAAGAACAGATATTTTCAAATGCTACTGTTAACTTTTTTTTTACCAAGAAAACCCACACATGAAATGTGACAGCAAGACCGCCAGTCCATTACAGGGCCACACAGAGACACACAAGGACAAACAACCATGCATACTCACATTCACTCCTAAGGGCAATTTGGAATTTCCAATTTACCTAACATGCAGGTTTTTGGACGGTGTGAGGAAGCTGGAGTAGCCGGAGAGAACCCACGCAGACAAACGGAGAACATGCAAACTCCACACAGAAGGGTTCCAGTTCTCCCCAGGACTCGAACCGGGAACCCTCTT
The DNA here is from genome assembly GCA_013363375.1 of Menidia beryllina. Classification (NCBI taxonomy): domain Eukaryota; kingdom Metazoa; phylum Chordata; class Actinopteri; order Atheriniformes; family Atherinopsidae; genus Menidia; species Menidia beryllina. Next base: position 642,206 of record JABUIW010000031.1, on the reverse strand, counting down.
GCATTTCTCATAGTGTTCCAAAAATTTCTGCTCAGGCTGCTAAGTGGTCAGTCGTTAAGAAAAACACAGAGTTTTCAAAGGCTCCTCACCTCTGGACATCGTCCTTGAAACTGATTTTCAGTGATGATGGCTTTGGTCAAGATGCAGAACACGCCTGAACCCTTAAATACAACAGAATATTTACAGTAGTATATTGTTTGATTGTGTAGCACAGTGCCACAGTGCCTAGTTTAGACACTTCATAAACCACTCACACGCCTGTTGCTGCCATCTCTGACATGCTACATGTGCATTCCAAACCACCACCAAGCATTTCCCTCACTCCCATCACATGGAAGAGTCACCTGAAAGCATTGTATTTTTTACTGGTGTTAAAGCAGGTGACACACCTGAGAGGGGACGACGTAGTCAGCGACGTCCATCACACGGTCATGCTGGTAACCAAAGCCTTTGACTTTTGTCACGACTGATGACTCGATGCCAGTATCGGTCAGCTGGTAAGCTTTCTCATGGATGAAGACCCAGCTGTATGACAAAGAGCATAGCGCAGAATATTACACAGAGGGTTGACTTTGAAATAGAAAAATAATTCCGAGTTTTGACTGAAGTCTGAATCTTTTTGCAAAAGGGGAAAAATGTCTATTTCAGTATTTCTGGTTCTGGTTCCTTAAAATGATATATTTCGATGAGTACACTGTCAAAGAATAAGGGAAAAAATCACTTACCCCACAAAGTATGAGATGATGAGCAACTGAACGATCCTGTTGATGATCCCTACAGACCAGCTTTTCACTACCACAGACTTGGTGGTCTCGTAGGTGAAAAAGTCAGTGACTATGCCCCACACACAGGAGGCCATGGCTGCTATCGACACAATCCACCTGCTCTAACGCTGTTGGACTTATGACTCCTCAGTGTGGCCTGTGTTCATCTGCTTCCCTTCACATTTAAAGACCAAAGCGTCCCGTCTCTTTCCTCCATCTCTGCCTCATTCGACATGGACTGGACCTCCCCCTCTTTAGTCAAATGACCGAGCGGAAGAAGTCTCTTTCCTTCTTTACCACAATTCCCTATCTGCCATGCCTCTCTCCACATCTGTGGCATGAACTGAAAAACACAAGCCACACACAAAAACAATTTACTGATGGATCCAGGCAGCACCCTTTACATCTGCTAACATTGGGTGTACACACATCTAGAGCATCATCCAGAAGACGAATGTCACTTCTGCGAGATGTTACTCAGCTTAATCTGAAGAGACGTTTTTAACACACCTCTAAAGAAAAATACATTTCTTTTATGTCTGTTTAATGGGAATTTTTCAAAGGCATTTGCTAATAGAAACACAGCTGTGTAGCACTCAGAAAGATCTTTCACATTTGTGTGCCTCCACATCAAGTTCCGAGGCATGATACTCACCCTGATCACCTATTTTAATCCTAACCTCAAATTACTAATGGTTTTAAACAAATAGCTGCTTGAATTGGTAACTTCTGGTCAATTTGCTGTTGGAGGACCATAATAAAACCACAGCAGTCGCACTGTGCAGTGCAACTACTGTGGTTTCGTTGTGGGAGTTGATTCACTTGCTTAACAGTGTGTTGCAGCAAGGGAACCACCAGTGTTTATGGTGGTGTCTGCTTTCTTTGGGGCAAAATCTTTCCTTCTTTTTCTTCCATTATTCACTTTGGGGACTATATTTTGGTCACTGATCACAGTACAAACAAACACATCTTTCTAACTGTTATTTTTCCTGGTTACACTTTTCATGAAAAAACTCTAACGTGTGTTCTTGACCTTTTCCGATTGGGTTATGTGATGATTTCCACTATGAGGTGGGAAAAATTTCACCAATGGCTTCTGGGGTTAAAATACAAAACTTGCAAAGACATTGTTTAATCTATCGTTAGTATTACTACTCACTATATCAATACCATGAAGAAAAATTTTAGTGAATTTTATATGAAGAAAATAATGGAGAAACAGTCTTATCTACCACTTCAATGTTGGAGGTAAAATTTTTTGGGATTAGGACTGTACATCTTTGTAAATCTAGTCTTCCTTTTTTTAATATGTTCTGCTAGTAACACAATATATATACATAGATATACGAGAAAACCTTTACATCTAAAAGGATTAGACAGCAACTGAAGCCAGTTTAAGGTCAAGTACTACTTAGGAATTCAGACCAAAGAAAGAAAAAAAATCGTTATACCATATAGCTTATTTCTTTTAAAAACTTAGTAACTGTAGATAGTGATGATATTGATTGAATGCATTGAAATGTTTCTTTCCTCAGTTCTGGACCATTTATTCCGTTTCTTGTAAGTGGGGTAAAATGAACTACAGAAAATGTTAACACTTTAAATGCAGTCACTCAGACATCCAACCCAACACAGTTTCAATAAACATCGTTTTGTCAAGTTTCTGTACGTCAGCTGCATAAAAAAAGAAATCTGATTCTGCGTTTACAGAGGACCATCTGTAAAAGCACCGAGTCTAAATGCACTGTAATAAATTATACGCTGCAGAATAATTGACAACGGTGCATTAACTGCAACATACGATACAAGTGTTTTGAAAGTACACTAACAGGGACCAGAAGCATTATACCCTTTCACATTAGGGAGATAATGTAATGCAGTGACAGTGTGTGAATAAATGTATGTGCCTGGAGAGCGTGTCATTTCTTAAGTGGCTCCATTATGTCTGTGGTCAATTGATGGTAACCTGAGACAGGACACATGCACATACACAAATGCTCTGTACACACAAACAGGGACACGGGTTTTCAGGCGTCATGTAACTGTAACATTTATTATAGTGACATTCAGTAAGCGCTCTCTTAATGACCAATGATGTTGTTGGAAGCCTATGATTCAATTAACATGAACGCAAGAATGTGTAGTGTCGAGGATGGTGTGATTAATTTGTTGTTGAGAGCAAACTATCAGATTTCTGCGTCAAATTATTAATTTAATCTTCAACTGTCTAATTTATGGACAAGAAAGGACAAAACCATCTGGAAGTCACATGTATAACTACAACAATGCCACATTGTTAGGATGAAGTCCTGTTCACACAGAGAGCACGATTAAGACCCAAATGTAGACTTAAGGCAGGCAGGTGAAGGGAATCATCATCCACCCCTTTTTCACACCAAATTTAATCCAGTCCTGGGTTTTGGGGGGAGGCTGGAGCCTTTCCAAGCCGTCATTTGGCAAGAAGTCGGGTATACAATGGATTAGTTGCCTGTCTATCACAGGGCCACACAGAGAAAGACAAAAATCACTCCTACACTAAATTAAAGTCACAAATTGACCTAAGATGCATGTTTTTGGACTTTTGGAAGAAGCTGGCTTCCTTGAATTCCATAAATCAGATAGTGATAAATGTTTTGCTTGTGAGCAGTTATCTCATAAGCACAGCTGTGGACATCAATAGACTCCTATAGCTGGAAATAAACACCAAGAGTTCAATTTAGGGACTTCTGGTCTGTGCTGTAGCCGGACAACCTCGTCATCAAAGCCAACATTGAAAGGGCAGCTCATATCCGGTCATTTTGGCTCTTAAAAACCGCACTCCAAACCACCTACTTAGGCCTCGACCTTCAGTTTAAAACCACTGTCTCTAAAAGTGCTGCCATCTAACACACTCTCCCAAACCGCTCTACCTGGTTAATAGAGCATCACTTGGAGTGGCAAGCAGGAATCCTTTGGGACTGTCTGCACTAAAAGCCTGTGTGAATCCTCAGACAAAATGTGGAGGATTAATGCGCAATGAAGCAGCTGGAAAAGTTCTGTAAAATGTTGAAGAAAAGCGCTGTCATGGAAACATTTATTGGCATTTGAAGAGACCCTAAAGGAACCATCAATATGTGACTTTTCCCGACAAACAAAACCGACCCAATGTATAACTTAAAAACAAGCAATATTCTCAAAGCAGAATATGTTCAACCAAATAAAGCCACAGCTTAGTTTAGACTATCAAAGTTTAGCATTTCAACCCGTCTGCATTCTTCCAGATGTGTAGAGCTCAAAGATCCTACTACACCAATTAAATCCCATGCTGACCTGACCAGAACCATGAGGAAAGTGGATAGGCCCAAAAAGAAGAAGAAACGAATAAAAAACAAAGAAAAGATTTATTGAAAATTATTTAAACATGACATGGTATATCACTCGAAAATGCAGATTTAAGAAAAAAAGCACTAAACATGAGGAACAAAAAAAATCTGTTACTCTTTGTATTTTCTTTGTAATCGTTTAATCAGTCCTACAATCCACAGTGCTATTCTATCATCATAACAGCCGTTCCCATGGGTTGGATGGAAAACACTTCAGGAGGGGTACCCATCATTTCTCCGAGCCGTCAGTGGGAGGCCAACAGATCTCAGCTTCCAGACTTAGTCACAAGATTTGTTCTCTTGAAACTTAGCATCAAGGATAAAAGGTACAAATCAAGCTTTTTGGTGGTCTGAAATCAACTGAATATAAACGGTTGGTCCTTTGTTGCTGTGTAGGATCTGTAAATGTGTGTTTAGTCAGAGTCTTCCGCGGAGCTGGCAGGTGTCGATATAGCCTCCTCCTCCTCTTCATCCGATTCCTGTGTGGCAGCAACATCACAAAGATTAACTCGGTTTTATCAGCACGGGCCTTTAAAATCAGATGTGAGACTCTAAATATGCAATCACACCACAGTTGAGGTGTAAATGCATCTTTATTTATTTTAATTTAACTCTGTTTGTGACAGTCTAAGCTAATCAAAAAGTGAGGACTAATGCACCATCCATGTTCAGCACAGGCCTGTTTAGGCTTGAAATCCAACTGGAAATTATTTGTATGATATTTAGGGTTACTTAATAAGATTTTAGCTTAAACATAAAAAAGTATATGAACACATGCATACTATTTTTATTTATAGTTGAGTAAATGTATGGAACATTGAGGAAAATAATTGGAGCATTATTTTTTTAAAAACAAAGAGTAACTTAAGCTCAGTTTTTCTGCTGTCGTTTGGAAAAAACCCTCCTGCTTCAGAGCTCTCATAGCGACGTTCATCCCCGTCTGTACCTTCTTCCTCTTGGACTTGCTCTTGTGGTCAGAGTCTGAGGAGCTCTCCTCGCTGGTCTCGATGAACTCTCGGCTCTTGAAGCTGTCGTTGCCTCCTGCCCGCTCCCTGTCCTTGTCTCCACCCGCAGATTTCCTTTTCTTCTCGTCCTTTTTGCCGGTAGATTTTTTACTCTCCCTGATGGGTGCGTGATATGAGGAGGAAAAAATAAAAAATAATCACATGTTTAACAAGTTTCCTCAAGAAAAAAAAGCACCTCAGTCTGAAAAGACTTACTTCTTATAACTTGAGGTTGATCCTCCACCGCTCTCTTTATACTCTTTCTTTGCTTTGTCATACTGCCTCTTAGCCTCTCCTGCCTTAGTTTCCCACTCCTGAAAGAGCAAAAACACAGCGGTTTACAAGAGTTTCTCCTTTACCACAAGGTTCTCCGTTGATTAAGCATAAACCATTTTATCAATGTTGTCCAACACACTTTTAAAAACAGTGGGTTGAAACTAAAGCAGATTCTCCCCCTTTGAAGCCCTCTCACCTCCTTCTCATCTTTGCCCAGCTGTCTCCACATTTCCCCGGCCTTTTTAGAGATCTCGGTAATGGAGATGCCGGGGTTCTCTGCCTTGATTCGCTCTCGGCTGGAGTTCAGCCAAAGCATGTAGGCACTCATTGGCCTCTTCGGGCCACCCGTGTCCTTCTGCTTCTTCTTCTCAAAGTGGAGACAAAGGGAATGCAAAGTGAGTGATCATAGATTCTGATTTGTTTTCTTTTTTTCTGGAATATTTTGGCCTTAGCTGGTTTCACCTCTTTGCGTGGCTTTCTCTCTTTTTTCTCCTTCACCACTTTGGCCTTTTTGGGCTTTTTCTTCTTCGCGCTTTCCTCCTCGCTTTCGTCCCCTTCTTCGCTGCTGTCGCTGGCGGTGGCGTTGCTGTCGTACCTTGAAACCAGGACAAACAAAAGGTTACATTGACATAATCCAGGAACAAATGAGAGGGCTTGTGCCATCGTGTCAAGTTGGAAGGCTCAAATTTAAGGAGAAAGCCACTCACTCCTCTGCAATATCGTCATCCTCCTCACCGGGGTTAAAAGACTCATCTAAATAGACAAGAGGCAAAGTCAGTGTTGGGGACTGCTACTCCTGTGAGGATGCATCTCCAGCTCTTCCACACTCACCACTTCCACCGTCCGACTCGTCGCTGTCGTTGCCCTCCTCCCTGATCTTGCCCTCGGCCTTCATCCTCTCCAGGTAGGCATCGTGCTGGTCTTCATCTGAGTCGCTGTACTCATCAATCTTGCCCTTCATGCCCTGGAAGCACAGCGCACGATCAGCAACACATTACATTCACCAAAGCAGACCAAGAATGATTCTGATTCATGACTAATTCATATTAAGGTCAGAGAACACCACTCCCAGCCTCAGAGCGTGGGACAAAGAAATCTGGGTTTCCACAAAACCAAATCTGTTTGATCTACACTGGAAAAGAGCAACGGGACAGCTGGTGTTTCTGGGGGCAGGGGACTTGAACAAGCATCATTTTAACATCAGCATGATGTAGAGTGCAAGAGAGTGGCATCCTGGGTCGTGCAGTTAGGGCAGAGTCACTCACACAAGTCATGCAGCATTAAAACAAAAAGAAAACTGAAACAGTCTCAGGGTTAGAGTTGGAGTTACCTTGAAACGAGTCTGACCGACAAAATAAGAGCAATTTAAAAGACACTTTGATACTCTCTGTCGAATTTATTAAATGCAAAAAGGCCATGTGCTCATCCTTGTTGCATAAAAAGCATCAAATGGACGGAAATTCATGGAATTTATGCCTGAAAACAGGTATTCTCAAAGGAAAACTTGTAACCCCCCTTTGTTATGGTGTGATTTCCAGAATTTCATGTGGAGTTTCTGTGAGGAAAAATCCAACCAAACTCACTCACAGCACTTGATCAGCTCAGTGCCTCCCAGATAAAGGAAATCTGCTCAACTTCTCAATAGACCAAAAGCGGCATCGCAAACATTCTGGTGTCGGCCCTGTTGTGCTCACATTAGCACAACTTTGCTAAATTAGCACAATTTCAGCTTGAACAGCATCAATATCAGACAAATGACATGAATGTTTGACAGCTGACTGAACATTGAAGTGAGATCCTCAAAGCGGCTGCGTCTATATCTGGAGCTCTTCTTCTCACTGAAAACACCAGGGACGAACTCAATATATCTGCTGGGAACTTTCTTTGAGGAAAAGGTTCCTGCTCAGTCTCCACCCCTCCGATGGCAGCTAAATGTTTTTACCCCACCATAAGGAAGCATTTTCAGAGAAGTCAAACTGTCGAAGGATTAAATGCAAACATCTAACAGCCGTTTTACAACGGGATATTGGCATCTGATAATTGTCCTCCACGCATCAATACCCATGTCTGGAGCAGACAGCAGCATCCAGTCGTGGAGGCAGCCATTAAAACACTAACAGGAAATGGAGAGAGGCTCCATTCATTTCCACTGACCTCTACTGCTGACTCCCATCACCATGACAACAGATGGTTTTGTTTCCAGCAACACCAAGTGCATGTTGGAGCCGGCAGACCCACCAGGAGCTTTTACATGTCAGCGGTTCATTATGGGCGGGGCAGCGGCCACGCAGTGGTCATAATGACGACCGAGTCCAGAGTTAAAGAACACCAGAAGCCCCCAGGCACCTTATTAGTCAGTATGATTCAAACACACACACACAGTTATAACACACACTCAGGCACCCCGCACGTATCCCACAATTAGTTCTGAATCATTTCATATAGATCAGGATCAACACCAAACCCACTGGCAACGCAGGACCAAATCAGGATAATCGCACACAACCCAAGTCACGCACATCAGCAGCACACCATGCAGTCCGAGGCCACGCCACACCCGGAAGATCAAAACCCTAATTTGCGTGTGACGACTGAGACCATACCCACCTTCTTCTACAGGGGTACAGGAACAGAAACAAAGGAGAGGGGATAAAAGGATCAATGACTGGGATGGAAGTCAAACACAGTGGGTGCAACGTTCTTCATTTGACAAACAGTGTGTGTGTTTGTGTGTACCTCTTTGAACCCTCTGTTCTTAATGTTGAGCTTCTTGGCGTTAACAAAGTCAAACAGCTTGCCGTACTCCTCTCTGAAGGGAAGACAACAAAACACAGTTATCTTTGCAGCGGTGAGCACTGTAGGACACAACAGTATAGAGGCCCTGCATGACTTTTAGTGCTCGTTAGGATCAGGTTTCAGAAGTGGCGATAGGATGGAATTAGATGAGTGGTAAATGGAAAAAAAAAAGGACAAAGACAGAGACAAGTGTTTCGCCCTCATTTGCTGCAGTAAGAATGAAGCCGTCTGTACACACAAAGAAAAGCCTGGTTTACCTGTGAATGAAAGAAGAATTCATAAGGAGGAATGAGCTGGAAATGGATCATAAAGTATTACAACCACTGAGCTTCAAAGATTGTGGAGGTGGATGTAATACAAGTTTTTTAAATGTCTCGAGAAGGATGTTTAAAAGTGACAGCAAAAACACAGAGAGAGCAGACATCTAATCAATTTAACAGCTGAGTATTTAGCCCTCACAAAAGGCATATTTTAGCCCTCTTTTTTAGTAATCATATCCACAGTTTCAACAGATTGCTGTCTTTTTTTGTTGTTTTTTTTGTTTTTAACTCGGAGGCTTGGCTATAAGAAATAAAAGAAGAAAAAACAACACCTGGAGACCCTTTTGACTGAGGGGTTTGTGTGTGTGGTGGCGTCACCTCTCGATGCTGCTGAAGGTGTACTGGTTTCCCTGCTTGGTCTCAATCTCAAAGTCAAAGGAACGTGTTGTGGTGGTGCCTCTGGCGAAGTTGACGCAGGAGATCTCCTCAAAGCGCAGGTGGACAGGGGGCTTGTGGACATAGATGAAGCCTCGTTCCAGGGGATAGAGCAGGCCTGAGGATGCCTTGTATGAGCAGGTGATGCATTGAGCTCCAGAGTGGCTGAGGAGAAGGGAATGATTACAAAGAGTAGCTGGCTGGCTGTAGGGGGGGGGGTAGATTAGACAGACACTTCTTTATGTTTATGAGATGCATACCCTTGGAAATTTCCAGGTACGGTGATCTTGCGGTTGACCAGGGCCTTCATCACCCTGCTTACCATCTCATAAAGAGAACCTGACATGTTCTTGCTGAGTTTGCCCTCAAAGCGGCGCTCCACGTCTTCCCTGTTAAACGTGGAATGAGAAGCATGAATAAGTCTAAAGCTTCACATGGTTCCCTGAGCAGCGGGCACTTGTGAAAAGCATGAAAACAACTCCTTCAGTCCTTTGGTTCCCCCGTGTGGATGTCGGCTTTAAAGCATCTCTGAGCGGTCCCTTTTCAGAACCTTCTTTCCCAAAGCGGATTTGGTATGTGGCATTATTTGCTACTCACTCGCTCATGTTGAGGGTGAGGTTGATGTCCTCTTCTTTGGAGAACAGCAGAATGAGGAAGTGGTACCGCGTCTGGCCCTGCTTGATGGGGGGATCCAGGCTGATCTATGACCACAAGTCAGACAAGGAGTGAGACGGGAGAAGCTAAAGGACACAAACTCAGGAGGATTTTGACCGACAGTCAAAAATGACAGCAGTTCACTCACCACAAAAAACATCTGCCTCTGATCTTTGTGTGGCAGCAGGAAGAGACGCAGGACGGTGGTGTAGGGGATCTTGTAGTCAAACGTTTTACCATGCAGGTGGAGGAAGGTCGGATAGATACGAATGTCATACCTGAGAGAATACACGCAGAGACAGTTAGGAGGCATGTGAGCCATCTGTCCAAAATATGAAGGATGTTTGTGGGGTTCAACAACCATCTGAATCAATATGTTCCCAACAGACTGATTTTTATCTGCCTCTGGGTGCACCTCTGAAGTTTCTGTTAAAGATCAGTGTTTGGGCTTCAGTTTCATCCTTTCAGAGATTTATCTTTTTGGACAGTAGAAATAATTCTGTGGAGATGAGCAGGAAATACGAGCATGAGTGTTTCTGTTTAGATGTTATCTTCTACCTTCCTCTGGGTGTAAGACACTGCAGCTCCTTAAAGATACACACAGCGTCTCCAGTGGCCTGGATCACGTCAGCCTTAGACAACACATTCTGGGCAAAAGCCTGAAAGGGGAGACGAAAGAAAGAAAGAAAAGAACAAGCATTTTGCAATTAATAACAACGCTGACAAAAATCAAACGCAGGACACAGAAATAGCAGGCTGTATGAAGGCGGCTGCGGGCGGCTCACCTCCACGGGGTCTTGTCTTTCGTCCGCCTGGCTGGGGGGGACGTAAAACCGGACCTCCATTAGGGAGACCTCTGTGTCGTCGTTCTGGTGAAACTCCAGGGTGACTTCGTTCTTCCCCGTGGCACACTGGGAGACGTTGGACAGCGGAATCTCGAACGCGGTGTTATCATTGACGTCAAACGACAGAAGCGGCCCTGCGGGGGGGAACCGAGAGAAACCGCCTTCAGAGCCTGCCCCTCCCTAAACATCACCTGCCTTCACATCGTTTTCCCACAGATTAGCTCCACACCACAGAACACCGGGACATGGCGGAGTTTTTACCTGAGAACTTGGCTGTTCCCCAGTTCCACCCCTTCACACACATGTCCTTCTCTGTCAGTTCCACCTTGTAGTTAGCCTTGAAAAACTCAGAAATCTTCTCAAAGTCCTAATGGGTGAGGAATGAAAAAAAGAGGGGAGACAGAGGGATTAACAGTGAGGTGAGGAGTGCTGGATGGTCCAGGAGGGAGGACAACGACAGAAAGAGGGGATCAAACGTCAGTGAAAGCACCCGCTCTGCGTGGGTCACAGCCTGTGAAAACACCGGCCGGGAGTACACTAATCACTACACAACTGTAGCCACCAGGCCTGGGAACACACAAGGTGGGTGTAATCCATCCACCCTTTGCTCCGGCACTGACAATCAGCCTGTTTATTTATCCTCCAGGCTCGCTTACAACTGAAAAAGGTGCACACGCAGTGACAAAAAATGCGCGCGCGCATGCACGTGGACACACACAGCCCAGGTAGTCCAAACACATGTGGAAGTGATTGGTGAGCCGAGTGAGACCCTGTGGGGGGAGCAGATTTACGCATCTGGATATCTGCCTGTCCATAAGGTTATTAGAGGCAATTAGAGGCCAAAGCGCCCCTGCGAGTGTCTGTGTGTGTGACGACATTAATCAGCCCGTTTGTTGACCTGGATTAAGGAACTGTTTTGATAGGAGAACATGTGCGAGTAGATGTGGAAATGTGTAAAAATCAGAGCACCGTTAACACTAATAAACATTGATCCCATCACCATTTCATGCACACACCCATCCAACACGGCCACTGTGTCTGTTCTTTAAACATCTGTCCAGCATGTTTCACCGCACGCACGACATAACCTTTTTTTTTTTAAACATGATTTTTCCGGAATCATTATTCATTATAAACAACCAACACAAAGCTTTATAAAACTACCATGAAGTTGGACATCTTCTGTCACCTGATTCAGTTAATTAGCTCCAGACTAAATGGACCAGAGAAGTCGAGTTAGTGAACAGACCAAAACAAAGCATTTCAGCTCAAAAGCCAACTCTAGTAGTAAAATACATTCAGATTGAACAATGATCAGCCTTCATTGTTTATTTTGGACCCACTTGACACACCAGCACTTCTTTGGAGCTGTGAGGTGCAGACACGGAGCCCCTGTGGATGCCACTGTGATTTCAGAGCTCCTTGTTCTGGGAGACACTAACATCTCTTCCCCCCCTGCTCCTGCGGGTCAGCTGTGTAACAGCCTCTCTGGGAGATTCCCCAGCTTTTTTTGAGGACACTTTACAGGGACAGATGAAGTTAGGTGTCCGCTCTTTGTGCCAGCCGCTAAAGCTCCGGCCTGTCCATTACTGACGTGGAATAAACAATGACATCACAGCTTCCGCTGAAGGACGAGAGGATCCATTTCCCCTACAAAAGATATGCTGATTAACCCCGGGAGACATTCACAAACTACATCTTATACCCTCTCCTCCTCCCCGGTACTGCACTTGCATCTTGACATTCCCCAGACACTCAGAGCAGGAGGGAAAAGATTTTTTTTTTAAAACTAAAAACCCCCACAATGACATAAAACAAACATAGCCCCGTTTTCTTTCCTCTTCTGTTTTGCAAGCCAAATTGTTGCGTGGACTGATATAAACACTGACTCATAGGATCCAATGATTGCACTGTTTATGAAACGCACATGTTAGCGCCGCTTTCCCCCATTAATCCCATTAGAGGTTATGCGGAGCGGGGCCCACTCTTTGGCATAGTTCTGACCCACACACTTTAGCGGCGGCTTCAGTGTGGTGAGATGGTAAAATGTCAGGGAGGGACTGGAAGCTGTTTGTTAGCGGGGCAATTGCTTGCGTTACACCCACTTTCATAAACACAGTTTTGACCGGAGCAGAAGTGTTTCACAACATTTATGCCTCACAGCGGGATGACTCGGTCTGGAAAGGAGGAGGCCAGCCTCCAACACAGGCTGGACTCACCGTGTCTCTGAAGCCGTCGTATTTGTAGATATGACCCGTGCTGGTGCCGAGTTTGATGCCATGACCCAAACACACTCGTCTCCACTGAGCCTGGCTGAGCTCGCCGGCCGGGATGCTGTCCACCTTCCCCGTCTTGCTGCTTTTGTAAACCACATTCTGTTTGCTGAAACGCAGACGCCCGTCATTCTGCAGACAACATCGGTGTTAAGATGTTTAAAACAGGACAGAGAAGTCAAGTGATCTAGTAGGCAAAACTTTATCAATGTTTTTTTAGCTTAGTTTTATGCGAATAAATTCAAAATTCTCCAGTAGTTCTCTGGTGTGAGAAAAAAATATTATAACCAACAGCAAAAGAAACAACAAAATGTTTAATTTTATTTAATTTTTTCCATTACTGTGTGAATTAAAAACAAGCCAATCTAAAATAGTTCAAAAGACAAATTTTACTTCCATATATGAGTAAATGAGAGCTTTCTGAATGCAAATGGCCACAAATGGTCATAGGCCTGGTGCTCTGGAATGTATCATCAGTTTGGTATATAATATATACATTCTAAAACAAATGGCAGACTTTCAAGTGTAATTTTCCCCATGTTGATGTTATCAGATGTTTCAAAAACAGTAAAACCTGATAGCACTGCAAAAAATAAAACAAATTGTGTTTGGCATTGAGAACAGGTCACAATGCTCCTTATATTAAATCAGACCTTGGTATGTTTATTAGCATCCTACTTGAGCACAGGGACAAAAAGATATCCTTCAAATCTGGTTGGATATACTGACCCATGAGCCTTTGACCTCCTGGTAGATCTCGTTGAACTCCAGCGTATCTCCCATGACTGATGCTCTGCATACAGATAAAACACCAGATTTATTCCTGGTCTTTATAATCTACACTCAGTGTCCTAAAACTGTCATTCTGGCTTCCCCTATTGGTAGTTTGATTCGCATTACATAGAGATGTTCACAAATGCATGCTTATGACAAAAAGTGAATTAAAAAACTAGGGTCACAACGGACTCCAAAGTCAGGAACGCGACAACGGTTCAATTACATTTTAAAGTTACTTTTTATTGCTGACTGTCGCATGGTTTCAGGAAGAGTTACTCTGTAATCGCAACAGAGTGTTCTGGTTGATAGCAATACAATCAACATGGCCAACGTTTTGGCGACAGTTATTTTTTTCTTATAATTGATAAAACTTAATATTAAAATTAGAATCTCTCCGTTTCTAAATGCTAATGATATCCAACATCCATGCTCCGCTACTCACAAAAGCTAGGCCAACTACACAAAATGTGCTTGTTTAACGTTAAAACGTTGGGTTGAGCCACATTTTGAGGAGTCAAAGGCAGCATTTACTATGGCACCACCCGGAAGAGACAAAGTATACAGTAAATCGAGCGCACCAAAAGAACTAGGCCGGTCTCAGAGGTGATGTTTAGGGCTCATGTAATAAACAAACACGCTCTAAATAAAACAGACTAATACACGTACGCAATGTCTACTGTTTCTTGCTGTCATGCAAGCACTCGATAATTTCTAAATATGCGAGAAACTCAAGCTGAAAACTTAAAAGTCTTACTCTCACAATGATGTTCAGCTTCGCGTTTTTCCCGCGTGTAGCATCAGGAGCTAGCGTTACGTCACAGGAAACACTCATAAGCAGAATATCTACTTCCGGTTGGTCAATCGTGTTTCATATTTGATTACGTATTTGATTTAGTAGAAAATGAAACACTTAAAGTTGTGTCAGAAAATAATGAAACTGTGTTTTTAAACTATCGCAATAGTCATACAACTCCAGTTTGAAAGCAGAAAACTGTTCAGGAGTCTGCGCAGTGCATAAGTGGCTGAAGTAACCACTAACCACCGCTGGAGGGAGCACAACTCATCTGATAGAACTATTTGGCTACTAACAGGTCCGTTTTGTGACATCAAATGTGTACGTTAACAAAGCCTTATATGCAAAAAATGAAGCAAAGAAGCACGTGTACTGTATTTTTGAGTTTATCTGCTCACATCAACCCAGCTTAATTGATATTTTGATCTTAATTACACATAGAAAGAAAACTAGTGCAGTGAGGCCCTAAATGAGATTAACCCTCCCGAGTCGGTGGGTAAAATGCTCTATACGTTAGTAATTTGATAAAGCAATATTGTAAATTAATAATAATAATTATTAAAACTGGCCTCTAAATCTATATTTTAGGTGAGATTTCGTTTAACGTGTATTCTCGCAAACAAATAATCTGTTTAAAAAGTTTTGTGTCTGAAACCTTTTCAAATTTGTCTTAGTAATAATTAAGGTATCATAACCAGAGCACTATTCAAACACACAAACTCGGTTTTAGGTTTGAGTTTTTTTAAAGATAAAAAAATGTTTTAATGATCCAGGAGGAAGGGAATTTCGGTACAGATGTGTAGGTGACTAACAGCTGTAAGATAAAAAAACATAAACAGTTTTCAATTGCATGAAGACTGGGTTTCGACACTTGACGTCAACTCTTTTGAAACAGACAGAATAGAAAAAAACAACGGTCGCTTTTGATTCGTCGTCATAGGCCATTTCTCTAAATGTAAAAGTCCGTCATTCTTCATATTTCTAAGTAAATGGAAGACTTACTGACAAGTTTTTTTCTTGATATATTTTATGTTCATTATTTTGAGTTTTTTCCAAGTTGCGTGTGAAATTTAAAGTATGTCAGATAAACAAAATAAGTGCTTAATTGTAAAGACACAATACGTTTGTCATAAAGACTAATTCTGAATCTTGCACAGTTTAAAATAGCCCGTGGTTATTTAATTTTTTTTTTTTTTAAAGCCATTTCAAATAAGTTAGAGGGCAGGTAATCCCTCGTTTCCTGGAGCATTCGACTTGCTGAACTCCACTGGTCCCTCCTGGTATGACCTGATGGAGCTGGACTCGTTACCTTATTAAAGGGAAGCAGATTAAAGATCAAACGCTTGCAGTCAGATTGAGCTCGTGGGGATGAGGAGGGGACGAGAGACAGAAATGAGTTATGACAAGTCCCGTGGTTCAGCTGCTCTGTCAAGTTGAGCCACGATGCGTCAACCCGGTGAATCACCCGCACCGAGGAAGAGGAGGAGGAGGAGGAGGATAGCGAGAGAGCAGCGGAGACAGGGATGGGAAGGAGGGAGGAAAAGGAGAAAAGGGGAGAATAAGAGGAGGAGGAGGAGGTACAAAAAGGCTGCGCCGTCATTCAGTCTGTCATACGGACCACACAAGTCAGCGGACTGTCCAAACCCCTGTTCCGAGTAGATCCGTCTCTTATCTAGGTATTGTCATTTTTTCTTTTCTTAGCTGAAAATCTCCCCGCAGAACCAGATCAGAGCATCACCTGCGTCCCCACATTTGCATTTTAATTCAGCTGAGGAGAAGTTTTCTTTCACTTACAAGTGAGACCTGAGGGCAAACAGGGAGCTGGAGACAATGGGAGGCTTTTACAAAGGTAAGATTACAGTTTCCATACTTTTTATGGAAGTTCTTTTTATGGATTTTTTTTTTTATCCGTCAGAACCAGTTAAAACTGTTAAAAAATATGACTGCATGGTTTATGGTATAAGATGTACGTTATTATGGTGTTTGTGTAAAACAAGCCTCAGACAGTATTGTTTTGTATTTATTACAACAGAAATAAGACAATCAATTTAACCAAATTAGCCATTTCAAGTTGAAAATGTTTATCCTTTAAATGTGGGCTATGTTTCACTAAGACCCGAAATGTTGCTGTTAATCCTTCCATTGCATAAAATACCTTAAACAAATGAAGTATGGTGGCCCTAAATAAATTGTGCAAATAATGCAATTATCACACAATTTAATGAAAAACCAGGCAGCGTTGAATAGAGAGTGTTTCAGAGGACTCATTAGTTTGATTCTGAGAAGAACTAGAGGAACGGAGCATAAAGAAGGACGGAGTAAAAGCTGCTTCCATGTGTGTGACAGAGGTTGAGGGGGTCAGAGCAGCCGAAGCCCCCGTCTAGTTAGCCGTCACTGATACGAGAAAGTACATGATTCACGTTAGTCAGGGTGTGAGAGGACACACATTTATTTTCCCCTTAGGGTTGTTCAGTGCGGCTGCTGTTTCTTGTCTGTACGGAGGGAAAGGAGGGTAGAAAAAATGAGGTAGGACAGTAGGAGCCATCGACCTTTCTCTTCCTCCCCTGTTACTTCTGCCCTCCCTCACCCTCATCAACCCATTCGGGGGGTCAGATTGTGTGAAGCAGCAATCAGCGAATTATGTGTAACTTTAGAAGGACAGTAAATATAGTGCTTCTTCTGACACCCAAAGCAAATAAATCCACAGAAATCTCAGCTGCTGAAGAACACGTTTTGACACCCACGCAAATGGTGTATTTATCTCTTCTGGTGCCTACAATAGCAAAGATGCCTGTTTTCCTTGACGTTAATTGACTTTAGGTACACACAGCCCGTTCCCCTGTCTACACTCCTGCTACACACACACACACAGAAAGAGATTGCTATTACAGGGATACTTGAATTAGTGTCGGTGTGTTTCAGATAAAAGCTTTAGTGTGTGTTGGATCAGCCAGCTCCAATCAGAGGAAACAAAGGAGCAGGAGGAGGGGATGGGAAGCTGGGAGCCTAAAGTGAACCTTTCACATCTTTTGATTCGCTCAAGCCATCCTCCATTCTTTATGGTACATATATGTAAGGAGGATGAGTGATAGAGGGTTAGGGTTAGGCATCTGCGTTGGCATGAAGGGGAGTTTAGAGAGGCAGAAACAGATAAAAGTACGTGAGAAGCAGAGGAGGACTGGCGGCAGAGGGGTTAATGCAGTGCAGATTGACAGAAGTTAGCAGCACCCAGAGGGGAAGAGAGAGAAGAGAGAAGGGGGGACTGATATAAAATGAGTCGGTCACGCTTTGAACAGTTACACATGCTGTTTACATTTTTCCCAAATTAACATGGCCCCTCGCTTCAGAAAAACTCTCCCTCCCCTCCACCTTTTCCTCTTCCTCCACCTCCGCCTTCCCTCTGTCTCTTTCCTTCGTGACTCCAAAATGTCTTTTCTCGTACTTAATTTATTTTTTTTGTTTTTTTTAATTCAGTTCGACATTGTTTAAATTTGTGCTTGTTGTCAGTATTTTGATGTAGCAGTTCTATCTTTAAGTGTTGGAGTTTTTGCTCCAAAGAAAGCTGGACATATAAGGTGAATATTCGGTTAGCAACAGTAAGACAAATAAGCAGACAAGATCCCATCTTCTGGGTTCTACTTTAACTATTCAACCCTTATAATCCTTGCAGTGTAGCCAAAACCTTTGCATCGACTGTGGATTTCAGGTTTTGGAGGTTTCTGCATTGTCTCTAAAAAATAATCCGGTTAGCTTCGACTAACAAGAACAAAACAGAAAAACTGTGTACATTTGGGATCTGACTCCTCCAAAAGAGATTATCTAAAACAAGCAGCCCCTTTGGACAGAAACAACTTTTATGCTTATTGGCATTGACAAGCAGCCGCTTCTTTTATGTTTATACTGCTCACTAACTTACAGATTTTAAATGGAAATTCCTTATAGATTAAAGCTCCAGATATGAAAAAAATGATATGATAAATTTAAACACATTTTTTTCCTGAAGAAGGTTTTTAACTTTTAGTGAAAAACAAATCCACAGTGATGCAACTGAAACTTGTTTTAATTAGTTTTTTGTATTTACTTAGTTTTGTACAGAACACATGCAGACAGAGAGCACAATAATAGCATGTATATTTTTCTTGCTCTTTCAGCTGAATTTCTAGAAGTCAAAATATCGTTTTTAATATTGTCTTCTTTCAAGCAAAATTATTTCAATTATCTGTAACATTTTTCAGATAACAGATACCTTTGGACACTTTTGGTGTGTTGCTTTCATACATTTTAAGCTTTTTGGTCTTTCACTTAATGGCTTTTAACGAACACGGTCGTTCTCGGAGTACAGAGCAGGGCGTGACCCTCGAACAGGTCAACGTTAAAGGACAGCGTGGAATAACACGCAAAACAACCAACCTCTGCTGTCCTGCTCATGCAGATGGTATTTCTGTCTGATTCCAAAGCTATAAATGACTTCTTCTTTCTTTTTTTAAGCAAAAAGCATAAGGTCGAGGTACAGGCAACAGGGTGCGTGGTTCAGAGGAAAATCAAAACCCAAAGTTCTGAAGAGGGTAAGACAGGAACGGATGATGAAAGAGCAAAATGAGTGGAGCCAATTAGTGAAAGGAATAGAGGGCAGAGGAAGGAGATTTGCCATTTTAGAGACTCTTAAGGAACAGAGAGGGACCGATGAAGCAATGACAAAATTGAACCCAAACGTGGCAATAAAAGCATAAAAGGCACTGGAATCCCCACATTTAAAGGGAAAAAACAAAACAAAGAAGGAAAAGGTCGGGGATAGATAGACTTATAAGGTGAAGAGGGAGACAAGGCGAGCAGGGGAAACCAAGCGGAGGATGTTGAGTTTACGAGAGAGAGAAACGTTCGCGCTGGGTTTCACAGGATAAACATCATTTTTATTGGATTCTCTAAATCGTTGTTCATTTGTTTTTGGGTCACTGATATTTGCACCGCTAAATGCATCCGTTGCCGAGAGGCTCATTTTAAAAGCATGAACAAATAATTAATTTGAATAGAAGTGGGAGTAGCATGTGGGTTCGAGCATGTATGCATCTGCTCGGGGAAACAAAGGCTTATTTGCGTATATTTGTTCGGAACAACGCCTGTGGATACGTCGGTTCACTCTACAGTGCACACTCTGGATGCATATGTGTGTGTGTGTTGAGTTAGTGAAGGAATGCACACTTGATTGAGTACAGACTGCACATAAATCTGGCCTTTAACTGTACACAGACACACAACACTGACCCCAACCCCAAATTGTCATCCAGACTGATGTGGATCCCCAGCTCATGTATGTATTTGGGTCCTTTCTGGGCTTCCTTCATTCTTTGTCTGTTGCATCCATAGCTGGTTTTATATTTAAGCTCGGTGATGTGCAAAGGACCAAACTGCCACCAGGTATTGAGCAGGAGTCAAAACCTTTGCGTGGCTCTTTCCTCTCAACAGATGCACAACGGGCCTCAGGCTCAGGCTCCACCACATCAAGTGTGGACAAGAATTATGCAAATCAAAGCGACAGAAGGGTACCCATTCTGAGAAAAGCATGCAAAACCAAAGTTTAGTTCCGGCAATAGGTTGATTTCAGGGGACACATCTGCTTTGACAGAACGTGTCTCACTGAGTAGTGCTACAACTGCAGAACCCTAATTGTACAGATCAGTCCCAAACCAGCAACTCTGCAGAAAGATAACTTTCATGATTTTGAATGGAATTATTTTGTTGGATGAAAGCACTCTGTTAGCCCACTATCTGCAGCGTCCACTAGTGCTTGTACAACTGAGAAGTTGTAAATGAAGTTTTCAGGATTCTCTCAAACGTTTAGCTGACAGGGGAAAAAGCCTGGAGGAAGACTGGAAGGAATCACAGTCAGGAGGCTTTTATCATACTTCCCTCCAAATTAAATGTGAGCTGGAGCACCTTTTAAAAAAAAAACATCTTCTGCTTGAGAGCGACTCATTTGAATTGAATTCATTTTGTGCCACATTTTTTCTGACTCTGAATACACTTCCATACTGCACACTTTGTGCTGGAAAGTTCTCAGCCTTCATCCATGTTCCATACCCCCAAAATCCTCTGAAACAGGAAACTTCGATTTACGCTGATGTATACAAAACTATACAAAATATGTCATTACAGCATTTGTTTTAATGGAGGCCATGGTGTGTTTCTGACCTTAACCATGCTGGATTGAAGACTTAACCATAACTGTGTAGTTTGTGTGTGTAAAACAGAGATGAAAGAGAGAACAGCTAAATGCCAAAACCTAGAAATACTTGGCATTTAGAACTAGTCTCAGACTCTTCTACATGAAAAGTAGAGGGGGCTCATTGTCCACACAAACCCTCCAAAATCCAAAAGTAATGCACAGTCATTTTTGTCTCCGGTTACATGAAAAAAGAAAGAGAAAAAAAGATTTTGTCGATCAACAGATTAGACTTTCTATGATAATTTTACTTTTTGCTTTGAAACTGAGACTTTGTCCACATTGGAGTGGAATATCTGATATATTAGTGGGTGACTTTTATGATTCCCATCTCAACAATATATTTTTAAAGTGGCTCTACATCAAAGTGCCATTTCAGGATCCAGTCGCTCTCCATTTTGCAGTTGTTTTGCACACTACAAACTGAGAAAGTAAGGTAGAGAAAACAAGACACTGCATTATTGGCTATTACATTTTCTGTTTTGTGACTCTTTAGTATTTCCAGTAGGGATTGTTTTCCCTACTGAGTCATTTCCAGAGATTTCTCACCTGTTCTGGCCTCTGTTGGTCACTAGCTTCCAACATCTCTCTGTTATTTCAGAGCATTTTGGCTTTTGTGAATGATCCCATGCAGTTGTTTGTTAACTGTGTGCTGATCAGTTAAAAGTCTCTAAAAGTCTCATGGATTTGACCCTAAAACCCTCACTTCACTTGTGGAGTGGATTTGGTAGCATTTCTGCTGATCTCTATTATTAACAATATTTTGTGTGCAATTTGAAGAAAAGTTTCTTTAATTTCATAAAAAAATCTGTTGGAAAATGTACTGGACCCAGTCCTCCTCTGTTGAAGTTCTCTAAAAAGTTATCATCTTCTGTTTGTGTCCCCTTCTCATAACTGGCTGTACTCACACAGAATGAAACAACTTGATTTTCTTGAAGAAAACCAAAGAATAAAATAAAAATCCTTCCAACTTTATTGAACTTTATAAAAACATATCTGCAGATGTAACTATACGGTGTGCCTGAGTATTTGATGACACTGTGCCGAATATTTCACATATCTCTGACTTTGAATAACTTCTTGGCTGACTTATTATTTACTCTCTCTACTCTTAATCCTGTAAAGTCTTTCTGGCTTTACAATATTTTCTGGATTTATCATATTTCTTCTATTAGACCACAAACACCTTACAAGTAAGCGTAAATAAAAAGAAGAAATATAAGAGTTCAAATTAAATCAAAATTCCAGAAGATCTTTGAGGATGGATTCAATCTGTACTCGCTTTTTTATATAGTAAAAGGTCAGCATGAGAAATATCTGGTTACCCTCTTTTTTTCTTTCTCTCATGTTGTCAGCTCCCTGCTGCAACTGGACTGAAGTCAGAGGGTGTCGAGTGCAGCACATGGGCTCGTTCTCCGTTAAATCCTGCCAAAGTCTCACAATGTACGCTCATCAAAACATGATGATATTCTTTAGCCATCCTAATCAGTGTCACACGGGAAATGATAAACATAATAAATTTTGACCTGATTAACAACATCTTCTGCACACACACATCATGTTTCGTCCCTACAGAAGACCTCTTTCAAGTGGTTAGAGTGTTGGAGGGCAAACTTTTTTTTGGCAGATAGTTTTTCCTGGACCAGACTGGATAGATTTACGTACGCATGGTTTTCCCACCACACCAAATTCTCCTTAAGTGCTTGTTTAAAACCTCTAATGCTGGTGCAGGTTGGGAAGAATGAAATACTAGTCCTCTTGGAGGGAAATCTTAAAACATGTAGAAACACTGGTTGACCGAGTCTCAGACCGGAGTAAAAAAATATCAAGTGTTATTGCCCCTGAACACAACCTCGTGTCCCAACATTCAACTCTGAACCCTGACCCTCCAGTGATGTTTGATTGTGACCGGTTAGAGGCTTTGTTGCCCAAACCTCATGTTCAGCTTTGCTCTGTTCTGCAGATGGCAGCCAGACTCCAGAGTGCCACATCTGACATCACAGCAGAGAACAAACTGAAGATAAAAATATGATCTGCGGCGAATAACAGAGCTCCCCCTGTGTGTGCATATGTGTAACTCTAATGGCTGTGTGCGTGTGGAGTCTTACATATAAGTGCACTGTGGCGGGTCATGGTCAGCCGTTGTAGGGAACCCCTGTGTTCCTGTAATGCAATCCTCCCATGGAGAATGTTCTGGTTTCAACCATGCCCTGCGGAGTGTGCTTCCACTGCCAGGTACACAGAGTCAGCCTCAAGCCTGCAGGGCTCGCCTTGAAGTCAGGCTAAATGCCGACTTCAGTGTAGTTACTCAATCTAATATTGTATAACAACAACACAGCTCTTGGTTTGAGTTATCTCAGTTTACTCGTACAAAAGAGCGGTTGTTTTTTGGCTCAGCAGAGGTTACTTTTAGACATGTCAGAGCTCAATCAAAACAACAAGTCCTGCACGTCTGGCAATCATCTCCATACATGTGGCTGCAGACAAAAGGAAACAGTTTGGGTTGATTTTTTACTTTTTCCATCCATTACTCCTGTTTTCTTGTCAGTACCTATTTTTCCCCTTGTTTTTGTGACTCTTGTTGCACTATTTGTGTCATTTCTTTTCAGGACTGTGTGGCATGAGAGCCTGCGATGTGTGGCGAGTTTTTTTTTTTCTTTGGTAGTAAAACAGAATGTATAGTAGGAGGAGTCAGAGGCTTGATGAGCTCCAAATGTTCAGCGGAGAGATGAATATTGTACGTGACAGGTGATGAGGCTTTTTCAGTTGAGGAGAACGGCTGATGGGGATTGTCCTGGTTGACTGATTCCAAGGTGTGTGCGCTTGTTAGGGAACATGTAGGAGCTGCATGGACTAACCTCTCTGATTTAGAAAAAAAAATTCCAGGGGGGAGGTTTTGACATCGTTGACAATTCAGGATGAGCAGGTTGTGCAACATTTAAAAGCTCTGTTTTGTCTTTTCGTTTTCATCAGCAGCTTGTCAGTGCCACTACACTTGCAGAAATTTCTAATCCTCTTTTAATTTGATGCTGCCAGCTTCCCAATATGCCATTCAATCTGTTATCATGAACTCAAGTTGTGAAATTAATTTGTTTTTGAATTTGAGGCTGAGCTTGTTAGCTAGGTTTAGATAATACATTTTCCATCACAGTAACTAGTCGTGACTGTATTTTAACTCAGTTGGTAACAAATTGATTTATTCTGCCACTTTGTTTCTTTGTCCTCACTTCCGAGGCTGGTGGCACATTTTATTAAAACGGGCAATAAAATGTTTGTGCTGACTGCGACTGTTACCCAATCAGCCCACCAAGTTTTACATTTTAGTGCGCTGAGTAATACATATACAAAAGATCGCTGAGTTTCTACCCAGCCCTGTTATGTGGGAGTATGGGCACAGCAAAAGGTGTCATCAGCACTCATTTTAAGTCTCTTGTTCTTTTCGTGTGGCCCCATTGTGACAGACGAAAAGATAAAAGGGCTGACAGTAAAAGGACAAGACATGGGGTGAGAGAGAGCTAATACGGGTTAATGGGCAGTCAGTTTTGACTCGAGACTAATGAGAGATGAGTGCTGAGAGGATAAAAGATGCTAAAGCATGGGGGCGAAAAGGTATGCAGAATAAAGGATGTAGGTTAGTGTACAGCATGACTAATTTGAGAGGAGAAAGGGATTTAATTTAGTGAGGCAACAGGAAGCCAGAGGTGTGTCTGAGCTGAAGAAAGACTGATTGAATGAAAGACAGAAAGCCAACAGGCCATTCACGTTGTGCAATGCATATTTCACACCTGATGAACGGCAGCATGTTTTACAAGTATGAATCACAGATTTCTGACATACAGCAAAGAAACTGCAGAAAAAAAGATGACA
>JABUIW010000031.1:590154-605897 GCA_013363375.1 Menidia beryllina | reverse complement strand
AGTTGTCCACAGATATCCAAATAGTCATTTGACTGCCTTTCAAATTCTTCAAACCCATCTTGGTGAGAACCCCTGTGGTGATTGGTATGTCTTTTACCACATCTTACTCCACAAAATGAAAATGGTTACATTAAAGTGATTTGTTACTGGTAATGAATGGTATTTAACATTTTCATTGACTGAATGATAGGAAAAAGCGGTTTTGATGCAATTAAGTTATGATACCAACACATGTCCAGTAACTGTAATTATAAGCAGCTGAAGTTCTCCCTGTTTCAATTTGGGAACTTCTCTGAAAATGACTTCTTTCTCTTTTACTGAATAGATTCTTGCTGCTAGTGAAGAGTGATTGAACAAAGCTGAGATTTGCCAGTCATTTGTACAATCCGTCTTCCATTTTACGCCACATAAGCCATATACTTGTATCCTATGAATTGCTGCCTTATTGGTCTGATAGACGGAGTCAATTGAATCCTTTATGGTACTAAATTGTAAAAATGACACGTTACCTGAATCCTAGCGTCACATTAAAGAGAGATATTTGATTATGCGGCTGTGCAAATGTACTCTGTGGTTGTAATGTATGAGGTTCCAAATATAAAATGTAAAAAAACACTCAGGGGTTCAAAGGTCAAGTGGAAGGAGTCCTGATGATGTCTCTCCCCACCTGCTTCATACGGTTTCACCTTTTTGATTTTCTTCTAAACCAAAAACATATTTGAGGTATTCAAACGTGTATCTACATGATTTTAATTAGTCCTTTCACCCAGTTTATAAATGAATGAATAAATAAGTAAACAATAGTTGAGGCTATATTTAGCCTTTAGCTGGTCCCAGCAGGTCACCTGCTCGCTGAGGCAAGTTTAAACAGACTGGTCAGTACAGTAATGTCCATATGACTGGTTTTACTAATCAGCAAAACCTGACTGATGTCATTTCTGATAAACCGATGAGAGATGATAATGAGTGAATATATTTAAAACAAAACCACTTACTTTGAAGTTAACCATGACCAGATGGTTATGGTAGTCTGTCAGCCAAAGCTAGTTTTGTTAGGTCCCTTTGGGAAGTTTAGCACACGACAGGTAATACAAACCATTTTCTCTGTTTCAAATGCTTCTTAATGAAGTGGCCGCTGGCTTCTGGATAACAGACAGGGCATTAGGGAAGGATGTAAAAAGTCTACAAGGCTTTGAGTTTTCCTGCCATTCTATACATGTGTCTTTTGATTTCAGCATTTGCCCTTAGTAATGTACTTCCTAAATCATTTGAGTAATGTCTGGAAAATTTTAGGAATGAAGTGCGTGTGTGAAAATAGCTGAAAAGCGATTGTTCATATTGGTCTGACCTATTTTCAAAGAGAACCGGCAAGCCTGCTATGTCATCCTTGAGCAAGGGACCTCAAATGTTTGGTCTTTAGTGTCAGAGAAGTTTTTCTTTAAATATATCTTTCTATTCTTTATGTCTGCTTACCTTTGATTGGTTATCTATCCAGAATCCCATTTAATGTATGTTTGCATGTCAAACAGTGAAAAGAAGAGCTACTTGAAGGGTGAAAGCAGAGCCAGATGGCAAAAAGACATTTGATGGAATCTAATACGTTTGATAACTGACAGGCATCCTGGCAAAAATACAGAGGAACAAATGCAAAGCAGAGGTTGAAGTAGGAGAGGCGGGTAACGAAGAGGGAAGGAGATTGAGGTAAACACACACACATCCAACCAGGAGATATGTCTCGGCACCTTTGTTCCCTGAGCCAAAGTGTCCCGAGGTGATTCCAGCAGCTCCCGCCAGGAACTTCCCTCGGTGCATTTGTTTTGCTCATTTTATGACAATCATATTCCTCCACATCCCTTGTAAAATTTCCCATATGATTAATGGCTGCAGTTGGAGGGTTTAAGCAAAAGTTTTTTTTTTGCTCTTTTCTTTTCCCTGAAGCTTTGGGTGGGAGTCAATGAGGCATTTTACATGTTGCTGTGTCGCAGTCTGTTACATGTTTGACATGTCACGGTTTGTTAGAGACTAAAACGCCTATCTTGGACCAGCTGTCCACCCACATAAGGAGGACTTAGAGTGCTCTCTCATGCTCATTTTCTTTCTCTTGCATACACACTCACACACCTCCATCCCCTGACCTGAAAAAGGGAGAACGGTGCGAAAGGTAAATACAGGGCTTTTAAACTGTCTGTGTGACACACAAAGACAGGAGATTATGGAAGAACTACAGACGCCCCTGCACATACACACGGTCACGCTGTTGCTTTTGTTAGTTTGGAGAAGGAGTTACATTCATGCGTTGGAGACCTACCCTAACCCTAATCCTTAAAAGTATATCTCACATCATAGTGTGAACCTTAAAGACAGCTGCTGTGATGTTTTTAATGTAAAGAGATGTCGTTAGTCACTTCACCTGACGTGAAAACTGTGTAATTTAATGTCGGAGACCACCAGTGTAGCTGCAGTCTTCCTAAAAAAATGCATCTAAAGGACGAGGTGATTCATACGACAAAAACTACCATTTGTATGGCATTGCACAAACTTAAGGCCTCTGTCAAACAAAAATATGAAAGTAAAACTGCTGCTATTAGGGAGAAATATATTACATCAAAAATACAATGAATTACTGCATTTATTCAGTCAAAACCAGTGTATTTAATAAAAAAACAATACATTCAAACGCACAATGAAAATCACATGGAACCAAATTTCTTAAAAACTGGATTCACGCACCATGATAGTTACGCTGCATTTGTAAACTAGATTTAAATGGGAGCACTGCACATAGTCCAAAGGTTTCAGTGAGGTAAACTGTGTTAAAGAATCAAAGCACTGATGGCAGAAAATCATATTAAAAACTAATGGGTGGAGTTCAGAGCATTTGGCAGATCAATTCTTTCACTGTTGATATTCATATTCAACAACCGAGATCAAATGATACCTTATATTGTCTTCAACACTATCTTACAGCTGAATAAATTACTTAGGCTTTATATCTCCACAAATTTAAGATTACTACATTTTTTTCTCCACAAGTATAACAAAGACGAAACACACACTGGCTTAAGCACACTCTTTCAGACCTCCTTCTTTTGTTTTCTTAAAATCTCAGAAATTCTGGACCATTTTCCTCTCCCAGTGTGCACCACAAAAAAAGGGCAGAAGCAAATATTTTCCTGTTCCAGGCCTGGAAAGTACACAAGGCATATCTTTTTTTGGTCATCTTAAAAGCCCCGTGGTAATATGATGCTATTTCTTCATTCCGTCACGCTGTCTGAGTTTGCTTTTCTTTAATTTCTTTGTGGTCTTTCACTATATGAACACACTGAGACAAGACTGGACCAAAACATAGCAAGCAAGACATGCTTATATCTGCCTGAAAGGTCCGACAAAGATGAGAAAGTAAGGAGAGTTTGGAAAAAAGTAGACTTCATCAGATGGATGGTTTTGAATTTTGGATATATATTATGATATTGGAACTCCTTAACCCCCCTCAAACCTGTGCAACAATCATGACAGACGTCCACAACAAAGATTCACACTGTAAACAGCCTAACTCCTCATATTTATCAGTGTTGCCTGTTTGTATTCAGATTTCTCTCTCTTGAGTTTTTGATCATTGAAAAAGATGCCACACAGATGCCATGCACGGATCCACTCCTTACAGCAGAAATATTCAAAGCAAACTGGAAAGTTGTTTTGAATAAGTTTGTGCTTTCATGTTGGATTTATTTGATGGATGGAACAAAGATCACAAGCGCTAGTCAGTTTCACCCAGGGTTTCTTAGTTCTGTGTGGCAGTCAGAGTTAATTCCTCGGCAAAGACCGCAGTGAGAGCTAAAATAACGAATGACTAGAATTTGATTTTGAGCTATGTGCCCAGGCTTGATTGACACATTCTACAATCAAATCAAAGTGCTGACAGCTGGTACTGATTTCATACGACTGTTGTGGTTTAGAGACAGAAAATGAGCGAATGGTAAAGCTAAATCTATATAAATACTGTAAGAAAGACTTTTAGATGAGGCTAAAGAATGGCATTTTCTTTATATATATTCTATCTCTTTAGATAGACTCGACTTGCTGAACTTTTGTTCCAAAGGCATGACACCAAACAGGACGCTGAATGAGAAGGTTTTCAATGGTGATGCACATTTTTTTTTTGCTTGAGCCTATGTTAGTGACAAATTTCAAGTTTTCAATCGACTCTAAAGCAACAATGATTCATTTGGATATTGTGGGGGCACTTTAACAACAAATTCTCGAGTTAAAGAATTTATTTGAGGATGGCTCCAAACATGTCTTCTATAGCTTTAGGACACAATACAGCAATAAGACTAAAGCAAACCTTTCCAACATCGCGACAACTTCCTTATTTCGATGTACTTTGAAAATAAGTTGACCCACAGTATCACATGAACGTTTGGCTAATTCTACTTGTAATAACAAAGCACATCCCATGCTAGCTGACATGAAATAAGAATAGCAATGACCTAAATGGAAAAAATCATTCCTCAGGGGCCTCTTTTGACTTTTATTTGATAATCCCAAACAGAGAGGTTTTCAGAAAGTTATTCTCCTTGTATGTATGGTCAGGGTTCCTCTCTCTGATATGTTGAAAGATGACCTCGTCCCTTTTGATCTGAGACCAACAGTTCACAGTTCCCATGAAATCATAGCCTTTCCACCAAGAAGCTCGAGATGCGTTCTCCCCCCCCCCCCCCCCCCCTCTTATGCAAACGAAGAAAAAAGAGAGTCCATCCGAGGCTGTTATGGAAAAATGGAACCTGAGTGAGTACTAAGAATGGTAAGAGAGAGATTCAGGACAAAAACACACATCAGGAGCTATAAAATATCTTCGAGCATATATTTTCCTAACCTTCTTAAAGTCATCCCTCCATCTCCCTTCAAAAGCTCTTGGTGGACTTTTATTAAAGTATGCTTATAAGCTAATGCGCGATCTTATCGCGCTCGGCTGTTCAGCTCGGCCTCTCGCCTCATTTGTTATCACTTCTGATCTTCCTCTTCCTCCCACTGTCTCCCCCTGCCTCTCAGTCCAGTCTCACACCACCAACACACACACACACACACCTTTTCTTTCTTCCTTCGTTGTTTTATATTTGCTTCAAGGCACTCATTATCTACTTGAAGTTGTGGAGCTCCTTAAAAGGCAGAAACAGTAGACGAACGAGAGGAGAGGTAATACGTGAGGCCTGAGACCCTGAGAGCTTAACCATTGCTTGCCCATCCTGTAATCCGACTTTCGTATTGTCTTTCATTCCCATCTCTCCATCCACAGTTAGCATTACACCAGCGGCCTTGTCTTTTAGTTCTCTCAGCTCGGTCATGTTTTATTTCCCTGGCTCATCCATCATGTGCTGTCGCCGGCGGTTGTGGCGCTGTCGTGTAATTATCACATATTTATGCGAATATGCTTGTTCTATACTACCGCCGTGTCGGTTTTATGCGCACTCAGGGTTCCTTTCACTTCATGCGTGTACTTAAAGAAAGGTTCAAGTCATAATACGAGCCAGAGGGAGATATTGGATTGGCCCGCGGGCTCAACGGCGCAACAGGATCTCTTTGATTTTACACCCACTTCTGTGGTGGCTGTCATTTCAAGCCAGCGGGCGTCCAAGTTGAAAGAAAATGAGCATCCTAATTACTTTTAGGCACCTGCATGCCTCACAGGGTGCAAATGCATCATATGCAGGTTTGGAGGATAGTTTTCATTACTGGTCCCCGATTGCTGTGCAGAACATGCAGTTTCAATTTGAGGAGCCACAGCGGGAATCAAACCCTTTCCACACAGCTCCACCGGTGCCTTGCTCTGTCCACTGAGCTCCAATGAAGCAGCATGCAGAGAAGCAGCATGTGGCATAACCACCCAGTTCCAAGAAGGTCTAAATGGCTCTCGAAAATGTAACTCTCACCATGCTTAACACGGACTTTATTTCAACATCCAGTTAAAAAATATATAAATAAAAAATCTTCTTATTTAGGAAATGTCTTCTCTTGCCCGCATGCCATCCCTTTGCTCCAAAAGTCAACCTCAAAGCTCCCAGGCTTCGCCTTATCTGATTTAATCTTAATCTAATGATGGATGCCGAAGCTCAAGGGAAGATTCTATGATTTTACAACTTTTTCTGACTGGAAATAGAAACTTGCGAATAATACAGCTATTGTGCTCATTTTTCTGAAGGGAACTTATAAGTCCATAATTGAATTTATGGACTTATGGACAGTTGATCTAAACCTGATCTCCAGGTTTTTGAATGGGTATCTCTCTTTAAAGCAGGAAGGATTAAACAAAAAGGATCCAGATTGTGTCAGCTGAGAAGTTTCAGCTACCAACCTACACACGCAAGCCTCTCTTTCCCACAGGAAAAAAAGAAATAACTCTGTATTGGCATGATTTCCATTTGCCATGGGGAATTGTCCCTGTTTCGGACTCGTTTTTTCAGACTGCAAACCTCACTTGATCAAAAAATGTTTTTTAATGGAAAATGATGCAACACAGTAGAAAACTCAGAGTATTGCTGACACTATCTTTCAGTTGTTTATATTATTTGAATATGCTCTTTCAATTGTTTAGTTCCAGAGTTGCATGTTTATTGACTGAATTAGTGACTTTACAATTTTAGGATGAGTAACATTATATCTGTGGGTTCTGAAATGTTTTGTTTAGTTTTATTTTTTGTATAAATGACTGAATCCAACCTTTACTTCTGAGTGACTCTGCTTCTCAATACTGCTCTTTTCATATTCAATCTTGTTATTTACCTTTTGTCCTTTAAGCTGATCAGTTACAAAAGGGATGCTGTGTGTTTTGGCGTTCAGCACTGTCGTCCCACAGAAAAAAAGGTCCCTAACTGGAATCCCAGCTGTTCTTTACATTTTTTTAATATTTTTGAAGATAAACATAAAGTTTCTCATATAAATTGCATGATACATTGTATATTTGAACATCATTTTACTGACAGGTTCAGACCAGTTGTATTTTAGATCATCTTTACTCACATCACATGAAGTTTAGTTTAATCAAAGATGTGTTATAAGAGGTAAAGGGGGGTTGGTAAGGGGCTGTTTTTTTCTTTGTTTTTCCAACAGTGGCTTGCTGAAAGGGGCCCAGCCACTATTAAATTGTGTCAACTCCATCCCAGCTTATATTTGAGAGAAACTGCAACTGAAATGTATTGGTTTTTAATTGGATTAAAGTGGAATGTATTTAATTAGACTCAAATTGAATTTCTCTGCAAAGTATCCCGTTTATTTTTCAATGAAGACTAATAATCTTTCTTCTCAGTGTTGTTTAACAATTCACAGTGACATGCAGACACTCAAATTTTGTTTAAATTAATTACATGAACAATTATTGAATATTTTAAAGTTGTACAACCAACAGAATAACGATAAAAGGTTAGCTTGTCAAAAGTTTACAAGGATTTGTGTTTCTGAGTAAAGATGAGTCTTAAGTCAGTACTTCATGCGAAAGTGAGTAAGGGAAGACAACAGTGAGGCTGAAATTCCCATTAAAGGTTGCAGAAATGCAGATTAAACTTCCTGATGCTGCTGGGACATGGTGCTGTATGTTGATGTTTTGCAGAAATAAAACTGTAGTCCAACTGCTTAAGTAGTAAGAACTTAAGTGATCATGAATTTTTTATGTCATAGGTACACGATTGCAGCACATCGACTAAATGAAATGGAACCAGATGGGCCAGTCAATTAATGGGCCTTGTTAATAATTGTCACACCTTGAACCATCTGTGCTTTTCAGCCTAGCACACCGTGTGAAACATCTGGATTGGCTTTGCTTCTGACTAAGAGCCCTGCAAGGCAATACTAAAAAGTATATATTTTTATATAAAACAAATCCTCCCCACACAAAACAAACTCAAAGGATATATTTAAAGTGATATTTGTTATATGTTTTCATCAACATAAGATACATTTTTAGTGGAATTATATTGGAGAACTGGCATGAATTCAAAAGAAATTAAGTTCAGGCATATTAAGACAAAAAATGCTCAAAAGCTTTTTTTTCCTGGTACAATAGGTATACAACACTGTAATAAAATGATATATGACCAGTCGTGAGATACTGACCGTGAGCATGTATTCAGCTCCCTTAATATCAGTCCTCCCTGACAAGGGTGATAATCACTTTAGCAGCTTGACAGCATTCAGGGAGGTTCTTCTGGTCATCAGAGCGCCTGAATTCAGCTTTTGTCCACCCCAACACATTCAACACGTTTCACTTACTCACTGGTTAGATTCAGGCAGCTTAATCATCTTGTTAGGTTCAGGCATAAAAAATCTACGTGATTGTTTTTTTTCTTCAAAGAGATCCACCCACGATGTCGACCACATGTCGGAAATATTTTTTCCAGCCAAACGGGTAACAAGTCCCGTAACCGACCCAAATGGGATGCAGGCACATCTGAAATGTATTACTTTGACAGTCATGCCAAGGTTTTGAAAAAGAAAATGTACAGCTCAAATCTGTCTGCACCAACAAATGATTTTTTGTTTTGTGTCTAATTTGGGATTTACTATAAGACCAAGCTGAAACATTGCAACGATATCATTAAAAATAGAATAGATAAATAATAGGGCTTTTGTGCATTCATTGGATTATCAAATCCATCACTGGTGGAAAGCTTTGAAAGGAAAAAAAAATAAATTTCATTAAAACCAAGCTGGCACCAGCAGCTCTTTCCATGAACATGGCAAGGTCATTTTAGAAACTTTCGAAGGTTGCAGGGCTGCATGTAAACCTGAGGCTGTGGGGAAATTATATGTCATGTAAAGGGACCAAAACCCCTCCAAAGCACACTGAAATGACAAATGCCAAAACAAGCATAGGATGAAGCAAAAGTTCATTCTGATTACAGCTTGACTCCAACTATGTTCTCATGCAGCACTGATACCATGGGCGACTTACTGTCTTTCACAGTATGGTTTTCATTTGTTTCAAACTCAAAGTGAAACCTTCACATTAGCTGCTTTTAGTTTATTTTGTTCAAGTCATTGCAAAAATATGTATACTGCGCTGCAGTGAAGCAGTTTATAAGAAACTGGAAGGAACTGGTGAAATAAAGAATAATGGGAACTTGTGTTCCAATTCTGAAAAGGCCAAACTTATGTACCTTTAGAGGCAAAATGCCCTAGGAGAGTCTCCAAATTGCTGGAGGAAGCAAGGGCTGGAAACAAGAGGCTGGAAACAAGAGGCTGGAACCAAAGAGACGTGTCAAAAAAGATGTATTCCTGCCTTCAGTTTTGAGAAGGGTGCTGGATTACATTAAGAAAATGGTTCTGCTTCACATCTTGCCAGGGGGTAGATGACCCCGCTGGAAACTGTTTTTTTTCACCCCACAGTTCTGTTTCCTAAATGTTTAGCCAGTCGTTAATGAGGTTAAATCGACTTCACTTGTAAAAGGAAGCACCACACAGTTTTTATGGGCCTCTGTTGCCCTCCTGTGGTGAGCACAAAGACTGACTGTGAGTGGTGGATGTCTTTTAAAGAGCTGTGTTTGACCACCTGTGTGTAGTTTTGAGCTGAGAAGAATGATGTGTTATGTTCTTGAGCTAATGGCATCACAGGATTAGATATGTTTTATGTTTCGAGCACCGTGAGACTTGGCCTCTCCCCCTGCCAACCCAGCAACCGTCCTCTTGTTAATGAAAATTAAGACCACATTGAATTTGTGAGCTTGTGTGTGAGCGGGAGTGCGTGTTTATGTGCATTCACTGATTGCTGTCTGGACTTTATATAACTAGAAACAGATTGAAGAATGATAATTAGGTCTAATAAGATGGAATTTCCCTTAGTATGTTGAACAACAGCCGCATCAGAGAGCTGCCTTTCAAAGAGGATTCAGGTCGACTGGAACCACAAACACACGCATATGAGAAATATGACACTTACAATAAATCATTGAAGTTTCATCCTCCCAAGCTTTGTATTTTAGGTGTAATCAGGGATTAACAAATATTTAAAATGTCCTTTTTATTTGTATCTTGCATGCAACACTTATAAAGTCTTTCATTTCAGGCTCAGTTTTCAAAAGGCTGCTTTACTAATTACACTTCAGCAAGAACTGATGGTTATATTATAAATGTGGCATCCAAAAGACAAAAATAAATTAAATATCTGCCTCTGAAAAAGAACCGGATACACTGGGCTTATTTGGGTATTCCTACTTTGTCACATACTTTTTGGAGGTTTATTCTGGCAGACAACCAAATATTACAATGCCATTTTACACAATTTTAACAAACAGTCTAATATATTTCACACAAAGAAAAAAAACTTATTTAGTCTATCAATTTTATTAAGAACTTGATAACACATCAAATGTGGCCAATCATCACACTCCACCTAATAAACTTTAAGTAACACATTTGAAAAAACTACTTGAGACTTTTTTCTTTAGGTTCTTCCCATGAATACTTTGAAATGACATAAGTATGAGGGTGAATAATAATTCACCCTCAATTATTTCTTAGGCACCTTATTCTCCTTATAAGAGGGAGCATGTGGACCACTTTGCTAAAACAACTGTGAACAATTAGTTTTTTGAGCGCTGGAATTTCTCTTGACATGTACTGGCTGTTGATTGTGTTTGACTAAGTAAATAATCTCTGAGAAAAGGTAACCAACCAGAAAGAAAAAGAAATGGTCTTCCAACAGCTTTTATCTTGTCATCACCACTTCCTGGTCTGGGTTTCATCCCGGTGTTGGAGACAACGTAGGAGAGGCTTCTCATCGTTTGAAGTTCAACTCCACGTCTTCAGCTTTTACAAAACCCTGATATCCAAGAGACCAGAGACTTATTTCATCAGTTAAACGTGTGTGTCATTGTTTCTTCTCTTCTGTCTTCAACCCAGAAATCCATCTCGGCTAAACATTTTGAAGGTTTCAAGTAAAGAAAAATGATAAGATTATGCAGCTAAAATCAATGGTTGGTTGGAGTCAAGGCAGTATAAGATTGGTAAGTGACTGTTTCTTTTACAGTTTGATTAATGAAAGAAGACAAGGACCCACATGCAAAACAGCACGCAGCAGGCTGATGGAAACTTAACTCAACTGGTAGCTCTGTTTAAACAAATAACAACCAAAGATTCAGTCAAGATGGAAAATCATAAACTAAACTTGTTTCTAAAAGACCAAACTAACCAAAAAGTAACTGGAACACAGGAGACAGATAACTAAGTGGAAAAAAGACAGTTCGGATCTGTCAAAGACTGTAGCCGATAATAAATTCGGCAAACATAGAATAACTACTGAGTACCAAATTACTAAGAACAGGAGCAAATAAACTAAACAATTCCTAGACCTTTGTCTGTGTATGTCCTCCAATATGATCATTAGATCATTAGTTTAATTACACTTGATAGTACAATTTGCC
The DNA here is from genome assembly GCA_013363375.1 of Menidia beryllina. Lineage (NCBI taxonomy): Eukaryota > Metazoa > Chordata > Actinopteri > Atheriniformes > Atherinopsidae > Menidia > Menidia beryllina. The sequence goes on along the minus strand of JABUIW010000031.1, from coordinate 594,486 downwards.
CACCAGCGCTTCTCAAAGTTCACTAATGAGCTCATTATATTTTTTAACTCTGTACAAAACTGTGAAAACTACTGTTTTGTAGTGGTTTATATACAGGACTGCATCTTGTTCCCTGTCAGCTATGGCTCATTCAAGAGATTTTCTCTCATAAAGGAGACATGATTTGTTTTCTGTGTTTTATTGTCATATTTATATATATAACATGTTCATTAGAGAGATTTTGCAGGATGTCTGTTTGCCATAACCTCATTTTTAACAGGCAGAGAAAAATGAGGAAAAAAAAAACAGGACTGTGTTGGTTTTAAAACCATGCCGCGTCAAGATAAAACCCAACGCCTCAAAAACATCCTCAGGGACTACGTTGATGTCTGTCAGTCTGGAAATGTCTCTAAAGTCTTTCCAAAAGCTCCTCTGAATCCCGGCCAGGCTCAAGCTGCTGTAACAGAGAAAGTCCGGGATAGTGCTGAATCTTCCAAGAAGATGTCTTTCTGCCAAAATCACTCCAAGGGCAAAGAATAAAAATCAAACGGGAACGCTAAAAGAACTCTGTCATCTGGGTGTTTGCAGACTTCTTTTGTCCTTGGCTCGATTGAGTATTTCTTCAATCCACGTTTGAGAAGAAAAATGAAATTCATGGCAGAGTGTCAAGGCAGAAACCACGGCTCACGGGGGAAATTAATGCCTCACTCAGATTTGCCAAAAAAGGCACCTAGTTGATTTCTTGGGAGTGGAAACGTTTCTTTGGCGTTTGACACTGTACTCTTTATAATAAACACTCTGACATGACAGAAAAACAAGAGGTGCATTTATTGTGAGCACACAGTAAGTCTTTACATTTCACAAATGGTTTTGAAATCTCTAACACATCTGATGTGAGTCCTACTGATAGGTACCCATTTTACTTAATTAAACTTCATGTCAGGATGAGACAAATGCTTAATAAACAAATGCAACTGTATCAGTATTCGGCTGGAAAGACCATATGCTTTGGTTTTCAAACAGCAGATTTTCTCACCACAATACCACTGTGCTGATGCTCACCAGTTATCTCTTCCATCCTAAATGTCAACAGTAATCAACACTCTGATATAATAATATGATATTGATTAACAACATCTTTACTCAATGCTTTACGAGCAGACCAACTTACAGGGAAATGAGAGCACTCTTGTTTAGGCAGCCAGTATGAAACACTGACAAACTTCAAATGGGAATTTAGGATATTGTGTCACAAAGGAACTCGACAGCCTGCATGCTTACACATTGCTTCACTTGGATCTTACAAGAGGTTGCAGTTGAAAGCCAAGGAAGGTATTTGCATCAGGAAAACTCTCACATGTCTGTCAGACTCCTGATAACGGTTTGACATAGTAGACAAAGAGAAAAAGTGGTGAGAACTAAGCTTTTTCTATGACCAGTTCTCCCATCCTGAGCAAAGAAACGATTATCTTAGATAGACTTTTTTTAATTGATATTGATTTTCTCACCCGGTGCACTTGCATACGAGGAGTGGATGGGAGATGCGTGGTGTGTGAAGCTGTGGAGGACAGGTGAATACACATCAAGTCGTACACCCTGTGTTTCTTCACCTGTATTATAGTCGTTTGCTTGGTTGAGCAATGAAATCCAAATGCGGGCTCGTCAAAGTCATTCCTGTAGCAGGAGGTCAAGAAGTCTACAAGCAAAGCAGTGAGAGGCAGAAAAGAGCTCACACATGACATTAAGCCATGAACATATTGTTAGGAAAGAGAACTGGGCGGTATATGTACTGAGGGATGTGCCGACACAGAGCTGCTGTCACAGGTAAATTCAGCTGTGAATCACAAACCAGAAGATGGTGCTTAACAAAATTCCCAAAGGATGGAAGGACTAAAGGAGAGCGACAACCACAGACTCCCTCACAAATAACCAAGAAACATCCATCCATCCATCCATTATCAATACCGCTTATTCCCTGTTGGGGTCGCGGGGGGAACTGGAGCCTATCCCAGTGGTCAACGGGCAAGAGGCAGGGTACACCCTGGACAGTCCGCCAGTCCATCGCAGGGCCACACACAGGACATACAAGGACAAACAACCACTCACACTCACATTCACTCCTAAGGGCAATTTCCCCAATCTCCAATCAACCTAACATGCAGGTTTTTGGACTGTGGGAGGAAGCCGGAGAACCCGGAGAGAACCCACGCAGACACAGGGAGAACATGCAAACTCCACCCAGAAGGGTCCTGGTTCCCCCGGGATTCGAACCCAGAACCCTCTTGCTGGGAGGCGACAGTGCTAACCACCACACCACCGTGCCGCCCCCTAACCAAGAAACAAATCCCATTAAAATAAGAAAGAAAAACCAATTTGCCATGACAAGGTTTGTGGGAAATGACACAGTAAACCAGTGTGTTTTTTTATTTGGTGAGTCAACACATCCTCCGTGTGCAGGCAGATGAGGTGTTCTGGCTCAGCTGTCAGCCTGTCCCGTTTGTCCAAAGTCCATCTGCTGCTCACTGTGTTACAGATGTTTGTTAGTTCTCTGGCGTTGTGACATATGTGGAGCAGAATCAATGGGTTTGAACGTCTGGCTGTGCTAACTCCCTACTGACAGAACACTGAGACACAGCCACTTAATGTAGAATTTGGACACTCTCACTGTTTGAATTTTAATATAAAATACCAGGGGGTTCATGTTTTTGGCTGCCACATTTGTCGCACATCAATTAGTCTGTTAAATAACTTCCCCAGTGGCGGTCTGGCCAGTGCATTGGAACATCCAGCAGCATCCTTCTGGTTAAAGTATAAGAAGATTGAATTATTCTAAATTCATCACTTAATCTTTAACGTTTGAACCTTTGCATGATATGCAGAGTGATGACGTATGAAACTGAACTTGCTGCATTAATCTTTTTGTCAGTACACCAAACTCTCAAGCAGGTGGAGTCCTCCACCACAAATACAGACCGCTGGTTCAGTCAGTTTTGTTCTGGCGCCATAAAGAGAGTAAAGCATTCTTGTTCTCAAGCAAAAGTGTGTTTTTAACTGTGGGATTCAAACACTGTTCTCAGAATGGGAGCAAAACCACAATTACAGCATTTGTGAGTAACAATAAATCACCTGACCACAGAGAGAATAAAAGGTGGACATAATTGACTATTTGCCACTTAGTAAACAGAATGTGAGGTTGACTGCATAATTTAATAAAGAAATTGTGTTTTGTGTCCCTTTGATCTGAGGGTTCTGTTTTAGTTTCAAACAGTCATTCAAACACTAGGACCAGCCTTCAAGATCTTTTCTCGATCCTTTACTTACCAAACCTTGAATAAATCTATCAAAAAAACAAATAAACTGAAAAACACCCAAGATTTGATCTTTATCTGACCTTCTCCTATTTGCTTAAAATAGTAGTTACGAAATAAATATTTTGCAAATGGCAAGACCAGCGTCAAATATTAACTCAAATATAGTGTATCTTTTAGTAAAAATGACAAATAGACTATACTTATATACTGTGGCATGTCTCTAGCTCAGCTGACCACTCAAAGCAGTTTTACATTTTACGCATGCAGTATATCTCAGACTAGATAGCCTTAAAAATAAAAAAAAAGGCATCAGTCTACTCCTGTAACACACATTCTGTGAATCAAACCACCTGCTCTCCTGCATCAGAAGTCCACTTAAGGTCATTTTCTTAAATGTATCCCTTCCAAATCCCAACACGGGACGACATCAACTCTCAAAAAGCGACGATTCTCAGGGATAATGATTATTTTTTGTACTGTTTCGGGTTATTGTGCCCTCAAAGCCACATTCTTGCATTCCATCCATCCACATGCATGCTCACTGATCACTTCTCTGGTCATCATGTGTATGAAGCTATACAGTGTTTCTTCTCTTCATGCACAGCCACACAACAATGGTCAGTTCAGAGGGCCTGAGTCTTGCCTGAGGACACTTTGTCATGTGTTGTGGAGAAGTGATGGGTTCAGACCATCGACGTCCTGGTTAGCAGACAACTGCTCATTCATCTGAACAACAGATGCAGCAGTATGTCTTCTGGCTCCTTGAAAAAGTCCTGGGGGGGTCCAGGTTAGCTCGTGAGCGGGGGGAGTCTTAGGAATCCAACTGGAATTAAAGATACTAAGAAAGTTTGATAGAGAGTGCAGACAGAGAGATTGGCTTATGGAGGACCATAAGTGTAGATAAAATATCCCAGTGGTCAATGGGGGGGGGGGGGGGGGGGGGGGGGGGGGAGCCCGGGGGGGGCCGAGCCCGCCCCAACCCTTCTGTTCCGTTTCTTTCTAACAAATCTTACTTTTTTTTTCGTCTAGTGCATCCACCGAC
>JABUIW010000031.1:450767-590054 GCA_013363375.1 Menidia beryllina | reverse complement strand
GGCGCAGGGTTCACCCTGGACGGTCTGCCAGTACACCACAAACTTTCTGTTCCATTTCTGTTCAAATAATCTGTGATTACTGTCTTCAGATGTCAGCCAGTAGCCCACCGCTGCTGACCGGTCAAAAAAAAAGAAAAGAAAAGTGGCCATTAAGAGTTCCCCTCATTTTCTCCTCTTCCACTCTGCATCTGTGTCTGTTGGACTTCCCTGCTGTGGAGAAAGTCCAGTCCAACAAAGCCGACCCGAGTGTTCACTGACATGTTCACATGGACATTGGAGTTAGCAGGTGAGGTTAAAGGTCACGTTCCCAGGTGTCACAGCTGGAAAGTGCACAAATTCCAACAGGATTATTCTATTAAGAATCTGGGGCCCTGGAGTCCCAGACTTACACCTGCAGAAGGAGCAAATGTTCCGTAACCCACTGTAAATCGGTGGCTAACCTGCAAACGGCGCAGCAAATTGCTATAGATGTGAAATGAAGTGCTGGGCACTTCCCCGTGAAGCCCTGCAGGGTGCAGATTTGCAGATTCAGGCCACGTCAGTGTCAAACATAAGCAGGACTAATGCTTTTGTATGGAAGCCAAAATTACCAGAGCGGGGGCTCCAAGAAGATTTTAAAGCTGGCTGCTCCATAAACACAGCAGGGTTACACTGATAACTGTCTCTATTTTTCCATTTGTGCCCCAAAAACCTTAATTGTGCTCTGTCATTAGCTGCACGGGTCTCTAATAATTACAGTTAGAGCCAATTCATTGTGCAGATAAATTCCATGAAAAATGCTCCAGTTTATTTTCAAAATTGCAACAGGTTTCCTTTAGAATAAGACCTTCTCAGTTCATTGTTAGTTTTAAGCATTCCTGCCTCTATTTGCTGATATGAACTTCTGGGAGCTGCACAGGAACAGACTCACCACTAACCCTGTTTAGAAGTGTCTCTTCTTAAGGGGTAATATACAATTTCTATTGTCATTAACTGGATCTGTAAGTGTTTAGTTTTGACCATTGGTTATAATGTCCCACAATCTCCACTCTGTGCAGTTAATTTAACCTTTTGAGCCCTTTTTATGTTTGGAGGGTGCTTGCTTTATAATAAAAAAGAATAACATGCAAATACAACAAACCCAATGTGAGCATATTTGTTAAAACATTCTCGTTTTTTATTTGAGGGCAGAAAGCATTTTCATAAGACTGGGAATGGTCGAATTGAACTGGAATGCAGCTGAACTGAATTGTACTGAAAGTAAAACGCCCTTTTGCAGGACCGCAGTACAACAGCTGTCTGCCTGCTCTGTGTTTTTCTTAAATTTCTTAGGTCACAAAATGTTTTCATTGAGCGACAAGTTGACTGGAAGCAGGGTGTCCAGGTCGTGTAAAACCAGGCTGAACCATCAGCAACTTTAGGCAACTTGAGCGAAGTGTTGCTATGAATTATTAAGCAACATGAAAATATCTCCCATGACAAATAAATATCTCCCCATCAGCCTCATCTATCGATAAAATGTTGCTCCAGAAGCTCATAGCTTTGTAGAAGCCTGGATGTTTTCAGCTTGGGAATATTCTTTCTCACTGTAGAGAGACAGAAATGGTCTGAAACCCTCCCAGACTGATGTGCTGCCACAGCTGCTTCTCTGCAGATGTCTTTCCTTTTTGGCACGGTATTATTATCATTATTATTGGCACTCACATCTGCCAATGATTAATTCATTAAGTACATTAGATCAGAAGCACTCGGCTGTTCCGAATTTACCCTTATACTTTCTGAGGAAGCACTAATGGAGCACTCAGCTTTCATGAGTGTTGATTACTCAGATTAGACAACTCCATACCGGTTAATGTTCGCTTGTTGACGGACTGACAGGATCATTTTGAAGCATCAGAATGGTGTTATAAAATCCATTAGGAAAACAATCAGCACTGTTGTTTTGTAAGATATAAATAGTGTCATTTAAAGGGAAATTTGAACAGTTAAACCTAGTCTGCTTCTTTAAAGACGGATTATCAAAACTGTAACTAACTGTTCTGTTACCAACCGTGGCCACAAAGCCTCAGTCACACCAGCATTTTGGTAGGAGCTTGTTCTGTAGAGAGCATGGGCACAGCAGGGCGTGTTCCAGCCGTAGAAGAGGGTGGGAATTAGAAGTCAAATGAGAGAAGAGGGGTTGTCTCAAAAAGCTAAAGAGCTAAGAAGTGGAGAGTTTAATAGGAGCTCAGCACAATCCTCAACAAAGAAGAAACTGAGGGGGGAAACTGTAATATAGGGCTCACTACTCTTTTAGAACATTAACAGTTTGTTTTTTTTTAAATAGAAAAGTTGATACTCTGTAGTGAGCAGTTCAAGAGCCTTTTTTTGTTTTAAAAAAGGCGTTTTCCTCTTAGTGAAGTCACACAACTGAAGTAAGTAAATGCGTATTTTCCTAATTATCTGTTGTTTTGTTCCCGCGTGTTAATAAGTGTAGTATTAACAGTGAAAAGACGCCGGCGGGATGGTGGGACAGCTGGGATAAACCGCTCAAGACACGTGGCACGAAACTAAAAACGCGGTGACAATATACCATTTGGTTTCAATGAAACAAACTTTTGCTTTAAAGCGCCCAAAAGTCTGAACTGACCGCCTGTGCGCGCGCTCGAGGGGGTAAAAACTGGTTAAACTAACAGTGTTTGAGGAACAATTCTGAAAGAGGACGGCTTTATCGGAAATACCTATTTAGTGACTGCCATGCTGTATAGTAGTTTCCTGATTCCGCCTCTCTTTTGTGTGTGTAAACTCATCCCTGAGTAAATACGGTTCACGTGCTATTTTGTGTGCGTATATAAACCTTTTACTTTTTTGTTACTATTTACAGCATAAGCCTAGGAGTAATACTCTACCTAGGCAAATGTTTATTTATATTTTGGGCTGAAACTGGGGTGCGTTTGTCCCTCCAAGATAAAGACACGATGCTTTCAGGGGCTTCCTGCAGAGTCCGAAATGATCCACATGAGCCCTGAGAGGCTTGGCTAGTCAAAGGGCTCTGCACACAATGCGTCATGCATATTGGTGAGATTATTGGGATTTCTGTAGATCAATTTAATTAGACTGTAAGTGCAGTAAATGGTTTGAGTTCGTGAATTGATGGCTGATGTTTATTGCCTGTGTAATCTCAAAACAGACCAGAAACAGTCATAACAATAATGAGAAGTAGGGAACTTTTGTTTTCTATAGTCACTATTAAAACAAAAGCTATTTTGTTTTAGAGTGTCCTTCACAAGTATCATATGAATGACCTAAATTTAATCAATTTAGGAACTTTGCTGGAATGTTAGGCCAAATATCACAATGGAGGAGGTTTATCAACTTCTGGTATCTTCACATTTTTGCGTTAACCTGATATTTTCGCTATTTTGGGAAGCAAGTGAACGCAGCATCCTCGCCCCCGGGGATGGTCCGGCCAGCTGAGCCGGTAACTGGACCCTGGCTGAGGTCATGCCCGGCGACCAGAGGGTGGCTTTTATGGACTGCGGGGAAAAAAAGAGCGTCGGGGGCGCGTGCTTCATTCTCATGAGAGCGCGCGAGCGCAAAGAGTTGTGGTCGTGCGGTTTATTTTGATAAACACCACAGGTCAAGGTCATCAATATACACTACAGGAAAAACGAGCACCGCTGTATGAGAGCAGGGGGATTCTCATGCTTTTCTCAAGATCATATACATACAGAGATAATATTTAAATACATATATATGTATTTATGAATGTAAATATCTATATATGTGTGTATATATAGCTAGCCAGCCCCATGAGCAAAGCTTCACCAGCATTGCATCATGCTGCTGGAGCTCAGGTATTTCAAGAGCCGGCTTCCTTAAATGGATTTTTCCCGGCGAAGGCTTCCGGCACACAAACGCAGCACACACTTCTCGGTGTCATGACAGCAGCTCACGCCTGCCTGCCAACACTTAAAACACATTGCTTACAGGTTGTGCTTGTCGGCAGGTCTTTGTTGTGTTGACTTTGTGGCGTTCGCACGAGGGACGAGCCGCTCTGTGTCATTAGCCGGGACCGCTGGGGAAGAATGTGGCATGCGGTGGTGGAGGTTGGGAATGTGTCCCGCTTAAATTGTTTCCCTGTCTGACGTCCACGTGTTTTATTTGACCCGAGCCCAGGCACACAATGAGAACTGGACGCCACAACAACGCACATGCAGGACTTGGGGTCTCCTGTTTGAGTGAAGGGCCAGCGGGCTCTAGTGGGATTCGTTTGTGTCCTGATGAAGACACGCAGGACAGCAGCACTCTCAGGGGATTGCTCTCCTTCAAGTCTGTCCTCTCTCCATCCTAGATTTACATATCTGAATCCGGTTTATGCCATATCAAAGATGAGAGTCAACCTTTAACTTTCAGTGGATGAGGAACACGCCAAAAATTCCCACAGAGCAGAATCAGAGTGGAGTGAAGTCAATACAGCTCTTCATACATGAGGATGATTCAATTTAAATGCGGCCAAATTATGACATGCATCCCAGTTCTTTATGAAAACAAAAACGGGACAGCAGTGTACCCAGTGATTAGATTGCAACAGGGATTTTTCCAAATCAAACTGCTGATGTCTCGCATTAACTTTTCGTTCTTTGAACTGAAGTCTGTGGCGTGTTTCCTGTGGTGTGTTTGGGCCAGAAAGCGGATGTTTGAACAGGTTTTGGAATTGTGTTTACCCGCCCTAAAACAAGCTGGTTAAGTCCTTTCCCACTGCCAGCAGTAGTAGCGTGTTAACCCTTTTGTGTTTTTTTTTGGGAGGGGGGCTGGTGTTAACCATTCCACTAACTGCCTTAACCTCCCAGGGCATAAACCCATAACTACAGCAAGATGAGAAGATTGCATCATGTAGGGTCACAGTGTGTTGAACAAGACTTTTTGATGAGAAAAGGTTATGTTAACTAGTTATGATAATTATAATTAATTACTTTCTTTTTCCTTTTTAACAGTAAAGCTAAAGGACCAGTAAAAAACAACCATTTAAGGGAACATATAACACTTTTACCTGATGAGGAAGAGTGCGGCTGATTTGAAAGCAGCTACGTCGGGAGCTTAGCTTTGCACTCATTCAAGAAGTTAACCGGGTGACTTAATTAACCGGCGGGTTTGTGGGCTGCATGTGTACATAACTGACTGAATGAGCCCCTTATGGCTCTGTCACCTCCACGCTGTGGACCACTGAGTTCAGCGTGTGTGTGAGGCTCAGAGATTTCGAGGGGTTTTCATCGCGGGGTGTCAATTACAAAGAAATCCTCCTTTTCAAACTGTCTTTTCAGCTCTGAGGCAGCTCGCTGGACTGTGTGTAATCGTATTACACACACGCAGGGATAAAGGGGTCCGGTCGGAGCCCCCGTGTGTCGTTAGCCCCATGAGCACGCTCCATTCTGAAGGGTTTCCGGCCCCTCCGCCCCCCCTCCCTCTCCTGTAAATGGCCCAGAGAGCGAGTTACATTAATATATTTGTGTTTTTTTAGATGCTTTCCAGATGAGTGTGTTACTCCTGAGAGATGCAGTCATATTTGACCTGACTGCTGCAGGTTAAAGTGACCGCTGACCTGTCTCCTCTGGCACCGTGCAGATGTGTTTTCAGGGTTGTCACGACTGACCTGACTTTTTTTTTTCCCCCTTTAACTGGTCACTTTCAACCTTTTTTGTTTGAGAACTCATCGACGTTTGCATAACGGTGGCAACGCTCCTGACGGGATTATCTACATCAGATAAAGCTAAACGGTGGCCCACTCTAAGCAGACAATGCATGCTGCTTAGGGATGGAAATGTCTGCTTTTTAAGGTGCCGCCGCGATTTCCAGGACAAGAGAAAACTGACTGAGTGCTCAGCACTGTTTCTGCTGGCAGGACCAACGGTACCAACGGTGACGTTGCTGCTTTATCAGTTTACAGTCACTGGATCACTGTGAACAATGCAGGGGGGGTGTCGGGTAACCTCTCCGGTGTTTCCTAAACAGTCTCCTCTCTTAGATGCAATCATTATGCAAAACGAGGGCGATGTTTAGCAGACGGTCTCCAAAGAGGTAAATGACGTCATTATAGTAGAGTGAGGAACTTCCGAGCACATTCAAAGATAAAAAGAAAAATATGTCTTACAACTTCCCCCTGTCTTACATTACGTTAGTAGAGTGAAACAATGGGGAGTGTTTTCGGAGGATCAAAATACAAAACCTTTCCTCTCAGAGCTCTGGGTTATCAATTATTCCAATCGCGTTGCGAGTATCTTTGCCGTCTCAACGGATTTGAGCTTGTGTGAGCTCTTTGTGCAAGAGCTTAAAACATTTAGCCACTTTGTAAAGAGAAATTAATTAAGTATACAAACTGAAGCAACTGTTCAAGCTGTTTCTGGTACATTCTTACACTTCCACACAAATTTAGTGTAGTTTAGTTCTGAATTAATTTGGAACAACTGCAACTTTTAGTTGGAAAGTTGTAAATTGAAGGGGGAGCTTGTATAGTGGAAGCTGGCTAGTGTTGGTTTTAGAAGCAACAACAGCAGCAGCAGCCACATCATTGCACTGGCTGATATGATGAACAGGCTGTTAATTTTCAGCCGTTCAGTATAAAGCATTCTCTGCCATAGAGCAGGGAGTCTTGTGCCACAGTTTGTGGTCGAAACATTACAATACAAGTCAATACCACAAGCTTCAGTGGCTTTTATATTTTTCTGACACCAGAAAAAAAGCTAAATCCATCTGTAACTTCGAACAAACCTAACAGGACAAAATGCACAGAGGTTGCTGAATGATGAACTTGTCTCTTCTCCTATCACTGAGTTATTTGAAACTAACCCAATGAGCTTCGTTCCACTTGAACTGTAGTGAGGAGGCTAGCGAAGGGTTACTGTTTAACTCTGTAGGCTGCATTCAACAGCAAACCACAAAGTGTGAAGGCACCTATTCTGAACCTGCATCTGTACCAAAAGGCTCTGGGAAAAATAAGACATCATGCCATCTTAGCTCTAAAGAAAGAGTTTAAATCAACTCATTTTATTGGTTGAGAGGCTTGATGTTCGTATACATGTATGAAGCAAAGGCAGTCTGATTGACTATGACTTCGAAATGTTCACTTCCACTCCTCATCTCTCTCCTCTGCCCCATCTTCCTCCTCAGCAGCCATGGCGCCCTCTCTTGTCCAAGCCTACAGAAGGCGCTGGTGGATGGCGGTGACGGCGGTGATTGAAAACCTGCTGTGTTCGGCTGTGCTGCTGGGCTGGGCCTCCCTTCTCATCATGCTGAAGAGGGAAGGCTTCTACTCCCACCTGTGCTCGGGTAAAATCAAAAGAATCAACTTGTGTCTGTTCCATAATGAAGTGGATTGACTCCGTTTGTAACAGGCCTGTGACCAGGATGTCGTAATACAAACTGAATATAATGAGGCAATGGCTTCTTGAGAGGCCTCCCCCGAAAAGAAACCATTTAACCTCCTGAGACCCAAGCTTTTATTTGTTGTGCAGTTTTTCTATCTCTGAGGAATACGGGATTAGTAGGAACCAATGATAATAACTGAGCTCTTGTCATGGGTTTCTCATATAGGTCTAGTGAGTTGATTTTTCCAAATTTTTATTTTCCAAATTTCTTTGCAATTTGGTTCACAATTGTTCATCGGTGATTTTTGCCTTTGCATTGAATTGACCATGGATATAATGTCTTCGCTAATACTGTAATCTTTTAAAAGGTTTTATCGTCTGCTAAAGCGTCTGCTAAATGCATAAACATCACACATGTTCCCACAGGGAATGAGTCCCTGGTCAACTCCTCACACGGGGAGGTGGAAAAGTGGCTCAGCTGCGTGGAGCAGGAGGAGATGCTCAATCTGGGCTTCACCATAGGTTCCTTCCTGCTCAGCGCCACAACTCTGCCACTCGGAATCCTGATGGACAAGTATGGTCCTCGTCCAATTCGGCTGGTGGGCAGGTAATGGATGTAAAATAACCATCTATAACCCTTTTTTTAAAAAGTGCCTTTTGTTGTAAAATGTTGTGTCACATGGACACGGAATTGCCATCTATTTCTTTACTAGGAAGCATATTGTCATAATGTAAGTGGACGGGTGACATTCCTTAAGAGGGAATAGGAGTTAGTTTGGTTTTCTCAGTAAACCAATTGACAAACGTGTGTGTGTGTGCGTGGGGAAAGCACGCTTTAGGAGGGCAAACTCCATAAATGACACTGGAGACATGAACCCAGTCTGATTAAATGACGATGTTCTGTCAATATGAAGCTGAACAGCTGGTAATGTTAACGTTTGTCACAATATCTAGTTGAAAAATTCCACATTTACATGCCTTATTGAACACTGTGGGAATACCTGTTTGCTTTCCCTTAAAAATGTGTCAAACTGGTGACTCAGACACTGGTGAGTCATTGCCAGCAAATTTATGGCCCAAGGGGACTTTCTACAAGTATTCTCCTGGTTAATACTTTTACCATTTTTTTAAATTGCAGCTCATGTTTTGGATTGTCGTGTATTATAATGGCCGCATCTGCCTACAATCCTTATGGTGAGTAAAAACAATTACACAGAAATATATTATCTATGAGGTGGAAGAACTGCTGACTTTTGTTTCTTAGTAGACAAAAAGGAACACATAGCATGGGTCGCAAGTGTTGTACCTGTAACATCAGAATTTGGTTTGAGGTATAGCTTTTCTCATTCAGGTTTGTATCTGCAGATCTGTCCCCACTCATCTTCTTGGCTCTTTCCCTTAACGGCTTCGGAGGCATCTGCCTGACCTTCACTTCCATCACGGTAAGACACACAGCAACAGGGATAAGACCAGGATACAGAAAAGGATACAAGATATCTAAAAATAATTTTGGCACTAAGACCTTTTCCAAGTCACAGAGGCCACATAATCACACAAGCCCCTGATTGTCAATAAAATACATCTGTTTCAATTTGAAGGGGGCGTATGTGTTTTACATGACTGGCTGGGACCACCACAGTTAAACACGGAGTTGATAGTATGATGGTATGGGGCTTAATTAGTGCAAACGATTGTCAGGACAAGGTGTGGCTGACTTTCCTCTAACATAGCAGTTGGAAGAACAGGTTACATAACTCGTGTTTGGAGAAAGCGCCAATGTTGAAATTTCTACCTGGAACAGACGAGCGGAAAAAGTGTTGGTCACTGATAGCCTGAGCGTGGTCAGGACTTGTGTTTGCCCCAGCTGAGGAAACACTGTTGTGGCTGGGAGCTGTGTTTGTTTACGCACACGTCAGGCAAGTGTTACGAGATACAATGTATCACTCGTCGCCAACCTTGTCAAGAGTTTTCTTGTTGCCCCTGTATCTTGTGTCCTGGTAAGTACGCTTGTTTGTGCCATGTGCGGGAACATCGTGTTTCCATCCCGGCCTCAAATCACAAATCAGAGGTGGACCGTCTATAATTAATTTTCTACCAATGAAAGCCTGTGGTCAGACACACACCCTCCCCAAAGCTCGCCCCACCCACCTCTACTCAAAATACTCAAGGGCAAATTTTAATCATGTGTCTCCTGATCCATCCCATGTCCTCTCTTTCCGATCTTATCATGTTTCATTGCTTTACAAAACACTGAGCACACGTATTGTCACTTTTCCGTGACTGTGCAACATTTAAGTGTGCCATTTTTGTCTTGTGTGCACAAATAAGCATGAAACTGATGTTTGGACAGCGAGGGTTCAGGGTGATATGGACAGATGACGTCATCCTTCAGGGTTTTTTTTTTGTCTGTGTGTTGGCTGGAGCTTGACTCTGTGGAAATCAGCACCTGTCTTAGTCACAAAGTTATACAGACCTTTATGAAAACAAAGGTTGCTCGAAAACAACAACTGAGAATGCAGTTTCATAAGAGACATGTGCACCCAACATGCTCCCACTTTTAGGTGACATATAGAGGCCCAGCATGGTGTAAGGGGATTGTTAATGGTCTGGGTTATCTATAGCTCACTGTGAGCATTTTAATGTCAGAAACTGTTGCCCTGCACGGAACGAGTGAATAACTCATCCTTTCCAGAACAGGGAACTGGGAATTGTGTCAGATATCTTAAAGAAAATACATTTTAGCAAGGACAAGCAGACCCTTTTAGTGTCCGCAAAGACCCTGCCATCTTTGATCAGTGGATGTAGGCATTTGTCTTTGAACAGCACAAGAAAAGGGTTAGATTTGTTTACAGTTTGTGACTATTTTTATGGACAAGAACATCTGTGATGCTTGCAAAGAGATTAAGTTGTCCAAACACCAAAACAGCACAAGTCTGAATTACAAGTGGTGAGTGAAACTGTTACTTGTGGTTAACACATGTGGACATTCCCTTTGATACCTTAGAATTTCAAGGTATTTAAAAGGCTAATTAAAGACCACTTGTTGTTTACAGACGCAGGGGAAGATTTATTTGACATAAAGTCAAACAGGGTTCAACCTTTGTGGCCACCAAATTGCTATACGCCATTGTTCGTTGTTGGAAAGTAAATGCTGATCCCTGTGACTTCAGCTTAGTGGAACTATGAAGAGGCATCACAGAAACATGGAAACTCTGTTCAGTGTTTGGCCGAGCTGAGCTCACATTCACACACACACACAGACACACACACACACACAGTGTTCACTGTGTTCCATTAAACGCATACACCAACACAAGATTTATCGCATCCCTCCCTTTCCCGTTTGTCCCCATCTGACCTCCGTTGCTCCTGCTGCCTCTGTCCACACATATGATTGGGTTTACTGGCGCTCACTGACCTCCACACTTTTGTTGGCATTCTGATCAGCAAATGAGCACAAGGACAAAGGCACACAGACGTGCCATCGTGACGGAAACCATGTGCCCGAGGGTAATAACTCAAATAGTTGATGAAATTAAAAGGTCATAACTGCTGTAGTAAATACTGCAAGAATCATTACTTGACATTGTATCCTTTATAAGTCTTTGGCATTACTTTATACAACAGTATCAGTCTAATGGTTATTATTACTTAATTTGTAGGAAATATTAACGTAAGTTACTAGTTCATCTCCGGCCCAAACGGAATCGCAGGCATAAATCCTTCAGATCGGATATCGCTGATGAAATAACTACACTACATAATTCGGCCAGTTGAATTAGCCTTGTTTTATTTTTAGATGTGTTCCCATTTCTGTGTGTATTGTATTAAGATGTAGTAATCCATTTCCTTTTTGGCAACATAACCATAAAAATGGCAAGTGGAGTGGGATGGGTCCTTTCTGTAGAGTAACACCTTGAAGGTGACAGTTAGTGTACAAAATGAGTTTGTGACTGTTTGAAGTTCAAATTATAGTTCAATACATGAGGAAAAGAGGTAACAACTTAGAAATATAGAGATTGATATGATATTCATGAAGTTAGTTGGTACAAAGAAGGTTCAGTCCCCTATGGGAGATTCCCCTCAGACAGAAGGTGTGTGTGCAGCGGCCTGTCTGATCACACGCTGGTGATAAATGTGTGTTCAGTTGTTCCATGCTGGAGTTTTGAAAGCTGTCGGCAAAATTTGTTCAGCAAATAGAAACCACTGTAGGGAACAGAGGACGGCTCCGTGGGTCAAACACAAAGCGACTTCAAAAGCCTTCATACATTTCTTAACATTTGACCAGTTTACATGTTATGCAAGTCTGCTGCAGCTGGACGCGAGGGCTGCGAGCGGAGACGGCTCGGCCAATCTGAGAGCAGATAGAAGGCGGCAGGGAGTGGAGGTGGAAATGAGAAGCCCTTGCTCATCAGCTGTGGTTTAGGGTTTCCTGCTAGGTTCTCCACAGAGTGAGGAGCTCCAGCTGCAGCATGCAGAGATCAGTCAAAGCTCAAAGCCTTACTCCCACTTACTTCCTTTGTCGTGAGTTCTGTTCCATTCTCTTGCACTCCTCCTCTCCAGCACGTCCTTCCACTTGCTCTTCCTGTAATTTACCTTTTCTTCCACATGGTTAGCGCTGAAACACATCTCTAAGCACATTAATCTACCATTTGGCTCATTCCCCAAATGATTAAGGTCTTAATTAAATCTAGTGCCAGAATCTTACAACACTCAAATGAGCGAGCACAGCAGGAGCAGAGCCTGAACTGATTATTCGTGACAAACCAAAGGCCAAAGCTCCATTTGTGTCTCTCTGACACCGGTTGACCCTTGTGTGCCTCCATAGAGTCACGTGCTTGCATTCAGGACATGTGTTGCGTGCTCTGTGTGAAATATGTACTTTATGGGACCTGCTGGTCATGCGAGGCTCATGTGCACACATTTCACACTTTTACTTGCCTTGTGTACCTCAGACAAATGTTTCAGGACGGGGGGGTAGTCGGTTTCATGAGAGCCAACGTTGGTTATTATATATCTCACGCTGTTGGAATTCTTCAGTGTTAGTAAGAGACACATATTCCCATGTTTGTATGCTCTGTCACATAAATTCCACAAACCGGTGCAGCCCAGGGCGGGGGGGGGGGGGGGGGGGGGCACCGCAGCTCCTATAGCCATGTAGGTGATGTGGAGGATTCTCAGAAGCTGTGAATGAAGACAGGTGTTCCCAGTAATGTTTTTCTCATTGCGCTGAGACAGTCTGACTCCCTCTCGAATACCCAGAGGAAAACTTTTTTTCCTGTTTACCTGCTAACCACTTGGTAGCAGCTCTGGAAGTGACCTCATGCCTCCCCCTGCAGCACAGGCACACGCTGTATCTTTCAGGCTTCGGACTGTTCCTGTGCTGCCGTCCCAAGGCGGCGGTCAGCCTCCCAACGCAAACAACACCACACACGCTTCACACTCATATTTCTGCCCCTCTATCCTACAAGCTTTAGAAGCCAAAAGAAAAGCGCTTCGTCAAATTCTGTCATTCGGTCCCTGACCTGTTTCAGTACTTGGCTTATAGAACTCGTACATTTCTGCCCTGATGTGTGGCAATAGTCACAGACTGCAGCGAGTCATGGCCTAATGATCATCAGTTTCAGAGTTATTAGAAGATTTCAGATTCCAGTTACACTCTAAGCTGCGATAATCACCGTGTTTATGTTAACATGGGATCACAGAGGATTAGTTTCAGGATCTGCAGCTTCCTTCAGTTCCACAACAGTTTAAGAAGTTTGCTCTTTAAGAGTCATCTGCTTTTACAGTCTAGGATGTAAGTTTGGGTTCTCGGTATGATCAGTGCTGTTTTTTCAGCAGAAGGGATTTTTCATGGACATATAAGATGTCCAGGAGGGAATAAAAAAATGAGCTAATAAGTAGCTGTGAGTAAAAAAAATGCTTCAGGCGTGTAAATGTTATGTTTGTTCTCAGTTCATTTGTTCAACTTGAAAATCAAGTGTTGATACAGCTTAGTGTATAATCAGAATGGTCTGACATCCCTCCAGCTAAATGCCCCATTTCTCTTTTCCTTGGTATTCCACGTCCGCACTCATAAAGGCCAGGGCCTGAACCCAGCACACAGCTCATTAATGTCTTATAAATGTCGCCCAGAGAGATCAGTGCAAATGAAGAAAGGGTCACTGACACGGCTGAGTGAACTCTGACCCAGCGGGGAGATTAGGTGACGCTCGCAGGAGCCCGGAAAAGTCTGTGGTCAGTGCTGAGCGAGAACAGGGAGTTTCTCAGGCCGCACAACCAATCCCTCACATGTGATTTTTCTAATCATGATCGACCCATTTAAAACTCTAATCAAAGGACAGCACAACAGGTCATTGTTATGTTTTATAATCTGCTTATTACTGTAAATAGGTCAACCTAATATATGATGTGTTGGTGCCTGCCACCATGTACGTTTTGCCGTGTGTCATGCAGGCCCTCGTGGTGGGTCTAAAGAGTCCTGTGAAGTTCGTCGAGAGCTGGCCATAGATCGGCTTCCACGTTTTTAATCCAAAGTCTTGGAATTTGTTGAGACTGCAATATGGCGAATGGTGACTAAGTATAGCTTAATCTTTGTTTGAACTGTGGGTTCAGGGCCCAAACGAGACTGAGACTTATTTCTCGGCTCCCATGACATGGAAAGTGTGATTTTTTTTTTTTTTAATGAGTCTGCCCTACGTGGAGTTACTGAGTGCAAACGCTGTGAAACAGAGGAGTGCCTGTTCATGCTGCTCACACACACACACAGCATCTGCCTGCCCTCTGCTGGTGCACCTCAGGACGGTGCATGAACACACGCACACACACACACACTGCATTTCAAACTGATAACTGAACTTATCTCATTGACTGAGTGTGTTGTGTTTTGTCCCTCAGCTTCCCAACATGTTTGGCTCTCAGAGCTCCACCATCATGTCTCTGATGATCGGCTCCTACGCCTCCTCTGCTGTCACCTTCCCAGGCGTGAAGGTAACTTACAGCGTTTGTGTTCACAATGGGGCTAAACACAGTCAAAGGACAAACCTAAATGTCTAAATGTTCTCCCTGTGCCTACTCGAGTTGTGCTCCAGCTTCCTCCCTCATTGCATGCTTTTGTAAGATAACCGATAACTGGTGAAGTTGGAGTCTTGGCATGGTGAACATATTGATATTGTCCTGATATATCTTGTTTTTCTGAGGTAGAAACTTACATGTGTTGTGCTTTTTTCAACACAAGAGTTTTAATGCAAATGTCCCTCTGTCCTCCCCAGCTGATCTACGACGCAGGGGTGTCGTTCCAGGTCATCATGTGGATGTGGGCCGGCCTGGCAGGCTTTGTCTTTTTTAACTGTTTTCTCAACTGGCCGGCGGAGGGCTTCCCCACACCTGACGAGGTGGATTACAGGTTAGTGTGACAGCCCGTCGCCTCTCCTCCAGCTAGGGTAAGACATACGATGTTCTAAGGAAGGCCCTCACTCCCTCATTACAGCAAGATCCTCACTTTGCAAGAGTTGCCGTCATCGGAGCAGAAGACTGTCGGAGAGAGGCTGGGCCACAAAAACGGAGACATCCGACACTCCACGGAAAAGCTTCCTAACGGTCCGGACGCTGCGCCCAGTAAGTCAAAAAACACTGTTCGGGTTTGACATGCATGCATTCCCCGGTCTGAGAACCATTTTACACAGTGTACATGTAAATAAAAACACCTCTCCGCCGCCTCTTCTCCAAGATACCGTTCCTTTCCGCCGCTCTGTGTTCTCCCCCATCTTCCTGTGGAGTCTTATCACCATGGGGATGACGCAGCTCAGGATCATCTTTTTCATGGGGGCAATGAACAAGATGCTGGAGTTCATGGTAACACATGGAATAGATCATCGTGAGTGGCCAAGCATGTTTTAACTAAAGGGTGGGGGTTTTCCAGAGTATTCCATGTTATTAAAATCATCTCTGTATTTCAGCAACTGATCAAATGGTGCTTGAGGCGAAGGATAAAGGTGAGCACTGATTGCCTGAGGTTTTCACGCTTAATGTCGCTTACCATGCATCGAACGTTTTCCCGTTTAACATGAATTTTCTCTTTCAGTTAACTTCTACTCGTCCATCTTTGGCACACTGCAGCTGCTTTGCCTGCTCACCTGTCCTCTGATCGGCTACATCATGGACTGGAAGATGAAGGAATGTGAGGATGAGAAGCCTAACTCCTCTTGTTCAGACAAAGGGTACGTGCAGTGAAAGACGACAGGCCTGTTAAGCTCTTTGTCCAGATGTTTTGACACCATGTGTCAAGTATCAGATGAACACAGAAGCAAGTTAAACTAACTTTCCCTCCATCAGGCCGACAAGTGGACCCACAAGAGATCGTAAGATCCAGAAGCTGACCAACGCCATGAGGGCCTTCGTTTTTACCAACATTCTGTTGATCATTTTTGGATTCTGCTGTCTCATTGACAACCTGCCTCTACAGGTAACACGCAAACACACACCTTAGAGCTGCCAGACTAAATTCCGCTGGTTGAAACCCATTGATTATCTTGCTCTTTTCCTGTTTTCTGCTGCAGATTCTGACCTTCATCCTCCACACAATGGTCCGAGGCTTCATCCACTCCTGCTGCGGGGGCCTCTACGCCGCTGTGTGAGTGTGCCACGGACACATCACCAAACATCACCACGGAAAGAGCTTAACTCGTTGACTGCCAGCCATTTTCAGAACAGAGAGTCTCTCACTGCCAGAGTTTTTTGAGAATTTTGACTGATTTTTTAAGAGCCACAGAATAGTTTGTGCTGTGACTATGTAAACACCGAACACACCAAAAGAAAGAGGAGACTCCCTTCTATCATCAGGAAAAAAAATTTGTTTCTACCTTATTCCGTTCTTCTTCGACGTGCGTCTCACCGGCGCCATTTCTCTCATAGCGAACCATTGCGTTTGTTTTTATTTGCTTACAATCTATGCTAATCTCCCATCAAAAGTGGCACAGCTACCTAGAGGGTAAATTTGTTAGTCCATACTCTGTCTAGAAGCCGATATTTACGGAAAAACTTTCGCCGATCGTCCCCCAAGCCACTCGCATTGAAAAAAATAAGACGTCTATAGACGTCTTTGGCAGTCAGCGGTTGGATTTGAAAAGACGTCTATAGACGTCTTTGGCAGCGAATGAGTTAATAACATTCCTGTTTGGATCACACGGATTTAAACATTGACATGATAGAATTCAGTGTCATGACTAGATGGTGCTGCAGTGACCAGTGACCATTTCTGGCTCATTTGGAGTCAGTTCCAAGCACCACATAAACACCAAAAAGAAAGCAGTGCTTTAAAACCTCACTATAACTGTTTGGCAAAACAAAAACTTAAGATTTGTCTGATTAATTTCTTACCGTGCTGAGTGGACACGCAGCATACGTGCACGCGTTTAAGTGCAAAGATGAACTGGTGGCTCACTGTTTATCCGTGCCTCTTCCACAGCTACCCGTCCAACCACTTTGGCACCCTGACGGGGCTCCAGTCCATGATCAGCGCGGTGGTGGCTCTGCTGCAGCAGCCGCTCTTCATCATCATGGTCGCACATCTGCACGCAAATGCTTACTGGGTGAGACACACACTCAGCGATTGATGATTCCTCCAACACAAGAAAGCGCAAAGTGTCACTAAGTGTTTGAAATGATGTCGATTTAAAAAGCGGAGGGTTGGTTATAGAACTTTGTGTCCGGGGCAGCTCGGTGGCGTAATGGTTGACACCGTGGCCCTCACTGGTCAAATCCCCAAAGGGTCCCCCTGCGTGGAGTTTACACGTTGTTCCTGCGTGAGTGGCTCTGGATTCTCCGGCTGCCTCCCAAAAACGTGTTAGGTTAAATGAAACCTCTAAACTGGCCGTAGGAGTGAGTGTGTGGTTGTGTGTCGAAGATTAAAATGTTGCTTATTTAATCTTCTTTTCTTTCAGATCAACGTGAGCCTGCTGGTACTCTCATTTTTCGGCTTCCTGTTGCCAGGTTATCTGTTCTACCACCGCAGAAACCTGCTCAGCGAAAAGAAGGTCAGGGACAAGCAGCGCGCCATTCAGGAGATGCAGGCCCTAAAGCACTCGGAGGCCAACGGCCACAAACCCCACAGCAACGGCTTCACTTCTGCGGAGGCCTGAACAACAGCAGAGCCGCAGAGCAGAGGAGCCGCTGGACCTGTTGTCCCGCGCGCCTCTGAAATGACCATCCTCCTTCAGAGGCTTTTTATTTTATTTTGATTTTTTTAGTCAATGCTTTTTCCCAAACCGCTCATCACAAAGAAACCACAGAGTCGTTTTGTTGCAACTCAGTCAGATGTATACTTATCTTTTCTTAAGTTTACGGACGAGCTGTGTCATCATCATTTCTTAATGTTTATTTATTGTGGTTTGAGTCCAAGAGGCAAATCAAGTGTCAATTAAAGCCATAAAGTTCAACTGCAAGCATATGCAAAGACAGCAGTACTTGAAGTGCTATTTTTCTAGTTTTCTGACAATCACGACCGTTATTGCTAACACCAAAGAACACTTGAAGTCGTTTTCTCTGACTAGTCAGTATTGTATAAAAGGTTTACGGATAGAAACATAAAAGTGCCTCAGTTGTGCTCTTTTGTACTGAAAGTCTGCATGACTATCAGAAAGGCTGTTCAAAGATCAAAGAAAATTTAAAATGTCAGGAATTCAAGAAAGCAGAAAGGTGGCAAATGTGAATGGGCCTTTGGGTTTTATTTTTGAGCCCACTCACACACACACACACACACACACACACACAAACAATGTAAAAGAAAGGCTGGTTGTTGCGATACTCCATCTACCTCCTTTCCCTTTTTTTACTGTCTCTAGGGCAGACGTCTATCTGTCCATCTTTCTCCACATTTGGAAATAATGATTTCATTTTAAATGCCCTTTGTGAAAAAAAAACATTTTCTATGTGCCTCTACAGGTGATAATTCAAACATTTATTTTCTGTCATGTTTATATATATATAAAGGAAAACCATTTTTTTAAAGAAAAAATGCGACTGATATGGGTCACTGTGACACACAGTGTGTGTCAATATTTTTGGAACACTTTATACTGCTTTATGCACAGAAATGAACTAGTGTGTATAAAATGTGTATTTAAGTGTCTTTTTTATACTTAGAGTTGCAGTAGCATTAAAAAGGGAACATAATTGTGTAGTAGGCTTATTATAAGAGAAGCTCTGATGATTTTTCTTTGTATTCATTTTCTTTATTGTCATGTATTGATTTAGGAGATAGCTAATCTTCTGCAAATTTGTTTTTTGTAAATAGAACTGAGGTGTGTTGTGTATTTTATGATGTTTTTTGTGTGTTTGTTTTACTATAAATGAGCGTGTACAGAATAAGACCCATAACCAAGAAGATGCTGGCTGTGGTTCCATTTAAAAAAGAAAAAGTGATTTCACATGTGACTTTTGAGAGGAGATAGCTGCAGCCAGCAGTTCCCATGTGTCGATCAGCATCAGAACAATTTGAAGATTCCCCAAAGTGAGAACATATTGTTTGATGTGCCTGCTTCTGTGTGGCCGCTAAAATCTTTTGCATTGTATATTTTAATTCGTTTTCTTTTTGCCTAGTTTTCTTTGATTCATTTTGCTCGGTTTTAAAGCTTTTGGCCGTTACATTCTGCTCAGCTTTGCACTGTTGGACACATTTTGTTTCAGCTTTGTGTTTTTATCGCATTAGAAGTGAATTTATGATTAATGCCTCTGCCAAACATCTTTCTCTAAATACCAAAGCCATCTCTAGGGGACTGAAGTTAGTCAGTGCATGTGACCTCAGGAGAGCGTACAGGAACAATGTAACAAGCATTAGTCGTAAAGAAATTGCCATTAGATACAGGTTTAAGCTGGGGTTCAGCTTCACGTGACCTCCTCATGCCTTTACATGTGGACTTAACATCAGCTATCTGAGTGGTTGAGATTTGTTTCATCATGTCCTTCAGAATCTCCAAAAACAAAACCTCACATGCACAGTTGTTCTTCTAACTGTATATTTGGGACTGTCTTGCTAAATTGATCTTTCCAACATTAAATCAGTTTGTCCAGCATATGCATTTGACAAGTTAATAAATACTTTGTAATTTTAAACATAATTGTACTGCGTTAAATGTTTTTTCTTTGAGCCGTTCGTGACTTACTTCCACAATGTTCACCTCACATTTGATACTATAGATTCACCCACTGTATGCAAAGCGCTAAGACGTCAAGCATTAAAACACACAAAAGGAGCAGCCATTTATTAAAACACGGGCCAACATGAATGGAAACGTATTATGTAAGTCAAAAGAGGGTTTGTTTTATTCTTCGGAGTGAATACTCACAAGATTTCTATCAATATATTTTTTAAATGATTCCCCAAGTTGTTTAGGACAACCCTTAGCTAACACTTTGCAGTCGGCAGCCTTTTGATTTGCTCCTTTTTAGGTTGGTGTCCAGGTAGGATTGCTTCAATTAAATTGATTTCACTGACACAAAGGGGGGAAAAGATTAGATAAAATAGGCAGATCCAACCAAAGATAATAACCAAAGTTTATTTGATTTTGGCATTATGCTCATAAACAAAATGAAACTGCAACATACATACAGTGGTTCCTCAGCCATCCTCCACACCACACAGCTGCTCTGGCTTTTTACACTGTTTTGTAACAACTCTGCATCGTCGACATCCACTGTGTCGCTGCTCACTCACACACACACTCACACACACACCTATACAAATCATTCAGGCACGTTTCACTCTAAACATACTTTTAATAATACAATTACCTGTAAAACACACTCATCCTATTACAAAACCCACACATTCCAACTGGCATGCACACAGTGGACTCCCGTCTATCTGAGGCTGTTGCTGTTGGGTTGTGATCCAGCGAGGCCGGGGTGGTCGGGACTGTGGCGGCTCTGAGGCACAACAGGCAGAAAGGGGAGGAGAAAGGCATTAACAGTGACCCATGTTGACCCAGACGGAGTCCATTTTCCATCAATCTCTGCTAAATATTAACACAGTACTCTAAGAGAATTTCTCTGGTTCTGACATATTTCTTACCTTCTTCTTTTTCTTGTCTTTCTTCTTTTTCTTGCGGTCTGGATCATCGTCTCTCTTTTTCTTCTTCTTCTTGGGATCAGAGTCTGATGGAGTTTCTGTGACATCAACACAGAAATGTGTCACTGGGCAGAAAAATTGTTGTGCTTTTGTCCATTTGTGAGTGTGAGAACAGTTTGTCGTACCTTGTGGTAATGGGTCCTGAGGTCGGTGGTGCTTGTGTTTGTGTTTACTTTTCTTCTTTGGAGGCTGTATGTGCATCAGTCTGTACTGTTCTGGGAGCTGGAGGTAAAAAAAACATTACAGACAAGCATGCAGGTCAGTATGAGCCGCTGTTCTTGAAGGTGTTGAATGTTGTAAACTTGTGAATTGTACTGTATGACAGTTACCGGGCCTGTGTGTAGTCGGAAGCCTGTGAGCAGAGCTCCAGTCAGCGGGCTCAAGGAGTTCCCACAAACTGGCGGTTTATCGATTAGAGAACGCAATGAACTGCCATCCTGAGAGCCAGGGCAGTCGATCATACCTGAACACAGGAGAGAAGGGACACCGCATTAAAGAGAGCTAGATATCAAACCAAATGTGTCCCAAATGAAATAACTCAATCGGAGAAATGAACGGGGGCTTAAGCTGGAAGCCTTATAATATGTCTAAAGAAGTAATGAGCAGGAGATCCAGCGGAAAACTACAGGAATATGCCTTGCCCAACTTTTCCCTCTGAGCATGTGGGAAAATACAGTGGCCTCGTTTACCTTCATCTACCTCATTTACCTCAATTTGAAACTAAGAGTCGAAAATTAGGCCCACTGACAGTATTTCAGAAGCAATTTGGAGACCTAGCAGGAAGACTGCGATTTAGTGAGACAAAAACAAACCAATATAAAATATATAGCTATAAAACTTAAAACTGTAATTGACTGCTACTGTGTTTGCATTTATGTGCAGGGCAGCCTGAGAGCTTCCTCCATATGTCAGAGTGAAATCTGATCCTGTTGTTTTTTCTGACTAGGGTATGTCAACATTTGAGATTTAATAAAAAAAAAAGGATAAAATCAAGGTTTTAAATGAACACTTCACAGAAACATAGCAGTGACATTTGGTGGATTCTGAGGTGGGCAAATCAGCACTGGATGTAGGTTTAGCACCTTGAGTGGCAATAAAAACATGTTATTCTCTTCTCAAGCTCAACTACAGAAAGAAGTTTGAATAAGATGCATTTCTACTGACAAAGTGTAAGTAGAGGTTGGAGTTACAGGCTCTAGTGCAAACAGCTGTAGGTCAGTAGATGTAGTTATCCTAACAAGGAGCACATTTTCAAGATGAACTACAAAGCAACACCTGCAGTGGACATCCTACAAGGTCAATTTGGGGGTTAGGGTTCTTAAGGTATCGCTTTACTGACCACTTCAAACGAACATTGAAACGTATCAAATCAGTAGAAGCCGATAATTTATTCATACATTTGTTGTACAGTTTTGAATCTTCTTAATTCTAATCAAAAACAGAAACCTGGCTACCTGCAGCAAAGAATGAACTGAACATTCATCATCGGTCTGAAGCTAAAACCACTGATGGGTAGCATGAATAACAAGGTCCATTCTGTTGAGGAAAATACCCTCTTGTATGTAACTTTAGCCTCTTTCACATAAGCCTTCTTGAGCCGGGGCTGACGTGCCTTTGTCGTGCATCGTGTCGTATGTTAAAGTGCAAACGTAGAATGAGAAGTTGACAGGTAAACAATCCTGCCTTGTACAGGCTAGCATCGTGTTAACGCCCCACTCAAGCTAACAGTGTGGTTGCCATTCAGTTGAGTCTTAGACATGTGTAAAGACACAGTAATGGCAGGACGATCTACCTCTGTTTGGCAGGTGTGAATAATGATATGGGGCAGCAGCAAGTTAACAAAAATGAGATCCTGCAAACACTGCAAAACAAAAACTTCAAGATAACAAAAAAAAAGGTCTAAGTCGGCTCACCAGTTCCTCAAACTTCCTAGATACTCATTTGGTTTGGATGGTTACTGCGGAACGCTTGTCCAGTCAACAGACACTCCCTTTGAGAGGAACGTCAACAGTAACGTAGTTGAAATTACATACAAAGGGTGCACCCTGGACAGGTCATCAGTACATCACAGGGCCACACAGAGACAAACAACCACACGCTCACGTTCACTGCTAGGGGAAATTTGTCCCATTAACCTAACAAGCATCTTTTTGGAAAGTCCTGGTCCACCAGGGATTTAACCAGGAACCCTCTTGCTGTGAGGTAAATGAACGCATCATCAATGTAAGCTGATTTGTAATGCACTGATCAAAAAAGCCTAAAGCAAATACGCAGTTAGAGATGGAATCAAGGCTGGTGTAAGTAACCTAAGGATATTACACTAAAAGGGAGGGACCAGATCCTGTTCAGAATTAACACTAAGTAAGAATGTTTCATTTCTATAAGTCTCTCTCTACCTATCAGAAATAACTATTTTAGATGTATTATTTAGTGTGTTAATGTGTAAAAAAGACAACGGACCTGGTAACTCTGGCAGAAAGTTGCTGAGCTTCTCCTTCACCTTCTTTCCGCAGAATTTGTTGTAGGCGTGTTCCAGATTGTAGTGCGTGATGAGGTTGGTGTTTCCCGTTAACTCGTTTCCAACTAAAATCAAAGTTTATATAAGTGGGACGTGGGTTAAAAATATATAGCAAAATGGTAATTATTTCTACTTATCAACAAAAGCAGACTACTTGGTAAAAAGGGTGAGAATATCAAGGTGATGCTACTCTGATGATCATTCTTGTGATTAAAGCATGTTATGCAATTATAGCAAGTTATGTAACATTAACTCTTAAAAACACAAAAACAGCAATACTGACCGAGAGAACAACATTGCACCCGGAAGCTTGGGTTTTTACTTACGTTTTAAACGTAAGTAAAATAGTTTCTTTAATAAAAAAACAGGTAGAGCTAATTACGATTATTAGCTTATTCTATAATGTAGCTTGAACCTTAATACTTAGCCAACGTTAGCCAACATTGTTTCCAAACTGCTTAGCAACCTATCATGGCAGCTAAACTATTTCAAAGATAAATAACACACGTTGTTTTTAGCAGATATGACAATGCAAAAAATACCAGGAAGCTCTCGTAATAAGTAGAAGGGTTCATTCATGGCTCCAGGCTTCCGCAGAGCAGGCCCTTCATCCCCGAGCTGGGGTGGAAGCTGTCCCGTCATAGGGACTTGATTTTGCGGCATAGGCGGCGGAGGTTTCCCTTGTCCAAAAGCCAACGACGAAGACACGGGCTGTCCCTGCGGGTCATTTTGCCCGAACAGAGTTGGAAACATTTCCGTCATTCTTTTTTACCGGTAATACATTTACGTTGGAGAAAAATGGCGGTTTCGTTTAGCTCATCGATTATCTGTGTGAAAGACAGATGTACACGAATCCATCCGAGCGTCAACTACTCTACTCACTTCTTTGTGGCTTTATTTTCACCGCCCACTTACCGTAATACCTACTGTAAACACGCCCAATACCGTAATAACAAAGCCAAAATGTAAAGAACTGCGCACATAACTTTTACTAACCTCTCATTGCCACTGTATATTTTCAAGGAAAAAGGGGATAGTGCGGTGATTATTTTTATTGACCTGCGCAAACATAAATAAAATGTCATTACAATTAAACAACCAAGAACCAGGATTCCTAACAAAAATCTCAAAGATATTTTGTTCCATTCTTTGTCAACAGCAGAGAAATAAAAAATGGCAGCTTTGACAATAATGCAATTGCTCAAACTGTTGATTTCTATAATTTTGTTTATTCAACAAATAGCACAGAAAACAGAGTATGTACAGTTGAGGAAGTTGACACTGGACTAATTTGAAGTTCACACATCAAAAATATCAGCAGGGCATAGAGAAGAAGTAAACCCTTCGAACTCTGTCATCGATGCCTAAAAACAAGAGAAAAAAAAAATGACGTCAAGACATGCAGATGTTTTATATTTGACATTTAAGATGCAATTAGGAAACAAATTTAAACTTCAAACAAGTCTATAAAAAACATTATTTAATTAATGACATCAAAAGCCAAATTATTTTAAGATAGTTTTAGTTCCTTTTTGAAATGCAAACCATTAGATAAAAAAAGGAAAAACTAAAAGCATAGAAATACATGTGAAAAGTAAAGGAAAAAAGTATTTAGAGGAAATGTGTCTCTGCATACCAACAGCACAAAATAGCACACATATTTGAAAAAAGAACAGATTTGACATGATAGCACCCTATAGAACCAAAGCCTCTTTAGCAGATTAGTTATTTCTCTCCTACCTTCCACTCATCCACAGCTGTGGAAATACGTTGCTCAGTTTGGGCAATTGTCTCTCTGCCAGCCTGAACCTTCTGAGCCAGAGCAGCATTCTCTGCCTGAATCTTTTTCAGCTCCAGTCGAATGTAGGCCTCCTGCTTAAGATAGTATGGCATCAAAAAACTGCAAAAGTCCTGCTCTGGATCCCCACTTGGTCGCCTAAGAGAAGCAAATATTAGATGAGAAATTATGTTTGCTCAGAATCAGTTACACTGACTGAAAAGTACATCTTAAAAATAATGACTTAAATATTTTATAAAAATTCATTAATTTTATTATGTATGACAGGTTTTGAACTTAGAGGATTTATTTCAGCAAATTATTTTAAGGCTAAAAATTTGAGGAAAGAAAATCACTTTGATTGTTTTGTCTCTTTTCTCTTTGGTAATTAATAAAATAAATATTAGAAGAGTTGCACAAAGTGATAATGAGCATATTCAGTCAAACGCTTGAAATGTGGCCATTAGATGATTCCATGTAACAAAAAAAAAGAAAAATCTCACCATGCAGGGTCTGGATTGCTCTTCGCAGCACTCTCCATCTTGTCCAGCTCATTCAGTTTGGACTCTAACATACCTTCTTCAATAAGTCTGCTGATGTCTTCCTTCATACGAAAGGGACACAACGCACATTTAAACAAGTGTAATTAATGACAGGCATCCACCTCATCCAGTTTTATAGCCTCTGTTTAATCTTTTATTTCTACAGGCAACTCCAAATGGTTATATTTTCTATTCTTAACTTACAGCCATTTATGAACATGTAATGTTTTTTTTTTTGCAATGAACAAAACATAAATCATTTACATGAACATGGAAAGGAAATACACAGCTTTTAATCCCAGGCGGAAGCTTTTTCATGGAATACATTTAGTCAACAATGTTTTCATCTGTCTTTGGGGATCTGCCTGGTGCCAAATGCTGGTTATACATATTTTACCAGAAACTGTTCAGATGTGTACCAAATACTTGCCTTTCCTCTGTAAATATTCACCTGAAAAGTTTCCAAGTTGCTGTACTGGAGTATTTAGTGGTAGATTATATTCTAAAATGATTTGGACTTCATTTAAATTGTGCAGGTCACCTGTATAGATCTCTGGAGCTCTTCTGTGAACTGTTTATGAATGCTTTCCATCTTCTGAGGGTTCTTCTTGTACAGAGGATGAAACATACCAGAGAAGCCTTTAAAACTGAGGCAGAAAGTAGTGTCAACCACAGTCTTGCTTTGAGAAAAAGCTTATAACAATATCTATATATATTTGCAACGATTTTCTTGTCCTTGATGCCATCGTGTCTTCTACTATTTTAAAGAAAAACCTTTGGTATGAAATCATATTTCTGACAAGAGGCAACCTGAAAATGATGTCTTCTGTAGTTTTAGGTTCCTATTTTTCAATTTAAAACCAGACCTTGTTTAGTCTATGAAATGGTCGAGAGCTGTGTTCTCGATTAAATATCAATAAATATAAATGCTGTTGTTTTAGGAAAACGCCAAAGGTAACGTTACCTGGCATGCTCTATGAACTTGCTTAGGCTTTTCTGCATCACTTTGTCGAACAGCTTCAGTCGGTTGAACCGAGCAGCCGTATCCTGCGTCGGCTTACCAACATCTCCTGCGTTCGACATCTGTGAATTGGCTTTTTCCGTGGCTGCATTGGTCTGCTTTTCACAACAGTCTTCCGTACTCCCTCTTGCTTCTTCTTGTTTTGACGCGCTGCTTTCCTCCATGTTCAGTTAGCTCTGTTGATGTTTTCACAGTACCCGCCAAATCTACGGCGAGCGGCCGCGCACAAAAATGACACGTACGGACAACTCGGCGCATGCGTGTTGCCGCCCATGCGCCCGACTTCTCATTTCTCCTCTAAAAACCAGCGGTGGTGGGCCGTCCTCTCTGCCGGCGGCATGGGTTTAATCACAGGAGTGTGCACTTTCTTGTACCACCTTCCGCAGATTTACAAATGGCTGCTGAAACCTTACTACGTCGCTTCATTCTTCATGACCATTGCTTTCCCGTTGCTCCGAAAGGCTCCTGGTCTCTGCGAGCACCTGGCGACCGACAGGGAGGACGGCAACTCCTGCGACTTTGACTGGGTGAGCATGCTGAGGGCGGGGGGAGGAGGGGGGTATAGTGTTGCACTGCTGTTAAATATAGTGGGCCTAACTCAGCCTCTCTAAGAGGAGCACGTTTGTGACAAATCAGTTTAATAAAGTGGTGTTTTTCTTAAAATAGAGAGAAGTGGAAATCCTCATGTTTCTCAGTGCCATAGTGATGATGAAGAACAGAAGAGCAAGTGAGTCCCAGTTAACCCCACGCCCTTAAGTTTGAATAAGGCATTTACGATTAAGTTATAAAGCAACAGAGACACAAGGCCTTTTATATTTATTAAGGTGAAATGTGGAATGTTCCACTACAAATTACCTGAGGCCCCCTCCACACACACACACACACACACACACACACAGCCTCCACCAGGAAGTAATTCTCTGAAACACACTGCCTTTGTGGTGTAAACATTAAATGTGTGGTGTGATCCCACCCTCCTTTGACCTTGCTGAGAAATGAGGTTTCTTTGCCTCGGTTACTGATCGTCTTCCTGTCTTTTCTGTCTCAGTCACGGTGGAGCAGCACATCGGCAACTTGTTCATGTTCAGCAAAGTGGCAAACGCCATTCTCTTCTTCAGGCTGGACATCCGACTCGGCATTCTCTACCTGGCACTGTGTGTCGGTCAGTGCTCTCCACTAGAAACGCTGCACCTCTTCCTGAAACATAATGTAGTTATTATGATCTACTCAAACGTGACTCTCATATAGGATCGGTAGTGTCCCTGCTCGGAGTGTGGATGGTCATTTTCTGAACATTTTGTCTCACATAATCAGCTCTGTAGGTATCCACAAAATAGTGCTTAAAAAATCACATTATCTCAACCATACGCTGTTTGTGGCCAGCCACATCCTAATGGTAACTGTGTCCCAAGATAGTCAATCCACAGGAAGGGGTCAAAAATATTGCTGGGTCAACTCTTTATCTTTATCAGTATTTCACATTTGTCAGGGGTCCGGCTTTACCCTATAATTCCACATTCCACTAAATATGAAGACTTGTTCAGAAGGACTGTAAAAATAAAAAAAGTAAAAGAAAACGCTGCTATCCCCACAGTGCCTGAACAGCTAAGAACTTTTCCCCATTGAAAGCCAGTAGTAGACGTCACAAAGGTAAAGCTGCTGGCCGAAGTCGCAGATCAACAACTGGCTTGTTCTCCTTGTTGTTCTGTGCTTTGTGTTGCTGTTTTTCACATTGTTACCGATAACAAAATGGCTCCAAGCCACCCTCCTGGGTCAAACTTCACCATCTGCCTGGAGTAGTTCAGGATTCGGCCTGTTCGCAGGAGTGGCCAGTAGGTGGCGCCATTTTGCAAATGTCTTCTACACTTTAAAAATGCACCGTTTTACTTATTGAGTTCATTTGGAGAAATGCGTGTTATTATTCCCTCCGCTGGTTAGATAACGCGACCCTAGCTAGTGATGCTGCTTTTTAATTGCCCGCTCACCTCTGTGAACAGCTGACCTCCGCCAGACCGAATGGCACACCTTAAAATCCTTTTTTTGTCACGTGGTTTTGGTGTGCATTTAATGTTAAAATATCCATCTTAAACAACATTCCATTTGCATTTGTTACCATTTCTATGCCAGCATTCTCAGCCTGTTTATCTATGCTTGGCCTGCAGCATTTGTGATGACCTTAAAGCCTCCTCTCTACATGGGCCCAGAGTATATCAAGTACTTCAGTGACAAGACCATAGATGTGAGTCCCTCCTTTTGACACATCATTCTTTTTTTTTTTGTTTGTTTAATAGCATTTGAAAATACGTCAGATATTTTAGCTGAATGCAAAAATTGTTATAGCAGACCTCCCAACTTGGTGAGAGGCTGCTCTGGAAAGTGAGCAATGAGGTACAGGTGTCCCAGCCTATTGTGTTGTGATCAGCCTATTGTGTTGTGATCAGCCTTTGAGTTGTGATCAGCCTTTGTGTTGTGATCAGCCTTTGAGTTGTGATCAGCCTTTGTGTTGTGAGCCACCAGGAGGAGCTGCAGAAGGACAGCCGCGTCACCTGGATTGTGGAGTTTTATGCCAACTGGTCCTCTGACTGCCAGTCCTTTGCCCCGGTCTTTGCTGACCTCTCTCTCAAGTAAGACTCCTCCCCACTCCTCTCTCTCATTGATAAGGAATCTTTCTCAGCCTCATCTTTTTAATTCTGTTGAGTGGGTGTACTTGTAAGATTTGCTAACACAGAGATTTGAAGTACAGTTTGGACTTTTATGTTTTTCAGCTACATGTGGGGAAATGCATTTCCACTTTAGGCTCAAAGCCCGTGTGTCTTTACCCACGTACTACAGGTACAACTGTGCTGGACTCCGCTTTGGGAAGGTGGACATTGGCCGCTATGGAGAGGTGTCGCAGAGGTCAGTTTTGAATTCATTCAGCTTTGTTAATGTTTCGGAAATGTCTTATTTTTGACAGCCTCCGAACACACCCAGTGACTGTCCCTTGAATTATTTCTCAACAGGTACAGGGTTAGTACATCTCCTCTGGCCAAGCAGTTGCCCTCACTGATACTTTTCCAGGGTGGACGAGAGGTTATGAGGCGTCCCATGGTGGACAGCAAGGGGAGGGCCGTGTCGTGGACCTTTAATGAGGTGTGTCCGTTGTGCTCTTAACACAATAAATAACTGACTATGAGCCCCCAGCTTACTGTGGCCAACCATAGCGCTAACTTTGAACTTTTTTTAAATTGTCAGGAGAACATCATCCGAGAGTTTAATCTCAATGAGCTCTTCCAGAAATCGAAGAAGCTGAACAAAAGTCTTGCCTTGAAGGGAGAGAAGCAGCAGAACGGTCCTCAGGCAGAGGAGGGCAGCGATGAGGCGCAAGACGCCGACAACCCAGAGCCAACAGGCCAGAGAGAGAGCAAGAAAGACCAGTGAGGAGGAGAGCGTTTCGCCCGTTCGGCTCCACCGTGTCTCATTTTTACATCGTGCAAACACACTGCTAGAATTTGCAGAGAATATTCTCCAAAAAGCAGCAATTCATTTAAATCAAACAGTTACATGGGGACTTTTTATGAGATTGTAAGTTATTTAAGAACAAATGCCTTTTTGTATTTATTTTGACACTTAGCAATATCTAATCCCTGCTTGTAAATGTTGTGTTTAATTACTGTTTACGTTGATGTCAAATTGGAGAATAGAAGTAAACGGTGATTTGAAACTGAACACAAGCATCGTGATACACGCGTTTGTTTGTATTATAACAGCTTGACCTTTTATTCTGAGAAGACATCTTCTTAAAAATTCTTTATAAGGCCATTTTGGAAATGTTTTTAATGTTTTCATTACAGATATTTGTAAATCTCGTTCCATTCATCACAGCCCACAACAGCAATATTTCATCTCAAACAGAAATAAACTTGCTGTACGTACACAGTTTGATTGTTCGGTGGCCTCTGGCCAGAGCGGGGCGTGGAACACAGGTCCTCACCTCTGTGCGACAGCTGCTTGTGCCATTAGTGGTGTTTCTCTCTACCACCCCGCACATGACTAAGCTGGAACCCGTGAACAATCGCACAACAATGCACACCAGAGAAGCACTCATCACGACAAAGAAATGAAAAAACAAACAAGCGAACGATAACACAAAACGCACACACCGAAGACGTCGCCTGGTGAGGTTGCCGTGTGGGTCACGTGATGCTTCCAAACTTAAAAGCGGACATTAGGTCGCAACATTCCTGCAGGTTGGACATTCTAATGCAAACACTGCTGTGGGTTTTGACAAAAAGCATAAAATAAATAAAAACTCAGCGATGATCCAGAATCCAGGTGAACACATTTCCCTTTCTAAGAAATCCTCTGGACATGGCAGTGGGTTCACTGTACTTCAGACAGATTTAAACTGAGATAATGAAGGGATAAAGAAATCAAAGCCTCGTGATTCTTTCAATTTGGAAAATGTAAAAATTATGAATACATTTTTTTTTAAACAAAAGAAAAGCACATTTGCCTCATCGTGAGTGGTTTCAAAGCTCCTTTGCCTCTTAAATCGATTCAGTGGCATCTGGCATTCAAAATTTAATTTCATATACTTTCAAAAAATATTTAGATTTTTTTCTGCTATCTCTCATGAGAAAAAATAAAATACATATAGATTATGTTCCAAAACTACAAGGTTGTTTTGTCAGGTGAAATAAATAAGCCCTTCCCCTTGCTGCCCCTGTTTGGCTGTCCAACCGTTAAAGGTATGTGGTTACTAACATCTTTACTGGGTGACAAATTACACAAAGTGAGGGGTTGAAAATAAGTAAAACAAACACATACACTGATCTTAAAGCTACAAACAGATTTTGCATAATGTCTCTAGCATAAACATTACAAGCATACATTCCACAAAGATGCTTGTGCTGCTGTCGTGACACTCTAAATTTCTTTGTGGCTTTGAAAAATAATCTTGATTATCTGCCACCTCTGGCATCCGTAAAGGATCAGCATTCTCTTTGGACAATAAAAATTCCAGCAAAAGCTTGCGAGAGGCTGATGCAGCCATCAATTATAAACAGGCAACCGATCTGAAATCGCTGTCATGAATCGATACATATTGTACATCTGCCACCCTCACTAAAGGTCATCTTCAACACATGACGATTTGACCCAAGAATAACTTGAACGATTTTATACATTTATATAAAACAATATCTTAAAAAAAAGACTTAGAAAACTAAAACGATAACTGCTTTTTAAAGGTCAAACTCTTCCCTCTTTGTGGTCCAAACAGATGTTTTTCTGTTGGTCAGCAGTCTTAAATTCCAGCTCTTACATTTTAACATCTGCTGGATAAAGATCATCTATTCCTCAAGTGTCAGACACCCGTGTCAATACTCTGTGCTGACGTACCACAGTAAAACAGCAAATCATGGAACAGGTAAGCGTGTTTTTCAAACATATCAGTACCCAGCCATGATCACATCGGTCTATGGCTCACAAAGTGGCTAAATGGTGACAGCTGATCATGTGTAAAAATATCTGTCAGCATCTCCGGCTTCTCTTTGTTCAAATCTGAAAGGCAGGCAGAGAAAATTGGCCAGATAACAAAGTGAGTAGCAGACAGAACTGCATCTTGAATCCAAACCATCCAGACCGGTCACTTCTTAGGAGCCCGCTGTCATGAATAATATCCAGCTTAGGTAAAGGGCGATTGGAAGCTGTCCTGTGACCTCCTCTCCTCTCCCGCCGTTGGGATAGGTCATGTGGGATGTGGGCCACTCAAACCGATATCTCGTATGTGGTCCCTCCAACACCGGTTACCTTCTTCACTCCGCCCCCTGGTTTGGTTGTGGTGTGATTGGCCAAGACTGGGCGAGAGATGGATCTGATTGGACGGCCATCCCGGAGGGGAGGAGCGAGAGAAGGGAGGGGGAACATTTTAGAAATAAAGAGAGGAGAAATGAAGGTGAGATGCTCGACCTTAAAAATAACCAGCAGATAACCTGCAGCAAATGTCTTTCTATGATCTTGTAAGGCATTTGGTAACTGCATCTGATGAGTTAGAAAAGGAGAAGGACTCAAAGAGACTACAGGGCAGCACCGATAGGCATGCTGTAACAAAGCTAAACACATACCAGCATGCTTTCCAACAACTGAACCAATGAAAGGGTTCATTCACACCCCACAGTTTAAGAGTAAACAAAGGACAAACTGACTGTAAACCACGTAGGAAGGAAAAGGAAGACTCACACAGATCAGGAAGGAGGGGCTGACACAAACCGGGAGGGAAGAAGAAGAGGTATAGGAGGAGGAGGAAGATTGGCAGGCTGACGAATCTGGTGACGGATCACTACTCACTGTGAGGCCTGTTGCCCTCCTCCGACTCCCCCTCCCAGCACAGTGCCCCCTCCTGCGGGGCGAGGCTTGTGCTGTGACCCTGCCTCACCAGTGTGAGACGGGGACTTGCTGAGGGAGAGGCCGCGAGGCGGCGGGGAGACGTGGGGCCCCGGTGAGCGGGCCCCGGGGGATGAGGATGAGGAGGAAAGGTTGCGAGTGGTTCGGGAAGACGGATCCAGGTTGTGCTGGAGAAGATGCTGAGCCTCGGAGGAGGCGGGAGGAGGCGGGCTGACGGCACGCAGGTAGGCCCTATGGGGGGAGGAGAAAGTGGCGGAGCCCTGGAGCAGCTGCCCCTCCCTCTGCTGGGCGAACTGAGCTGAGAGGAAGGGCGACGTGTAACCCTGCAGAGGGCTACTGGGTGACACCACCTCGGACTGGCTGGTTATTGTCGAGGAGGGAAACGGGACATAAGGTTTCTGCGGCGACAGCTCATGGGCTGCTGACTCGAACTCTGGGCTCTCAGATGGCGTCAGCAGGCTGTCATATGACAAGCTGCCATTCCGAGGCGTCTGATTGGCCAGGCTTTTGTAGCTGGTGTCTGTCGTGCCCTCTGACTGGAGTGTGGCCAGCGGGTTATGGGCAGTCTGTGCTGAGCGAAGGCTGGATGAGCGTGAGCCACCAGTGGACAGAACCAGCGAGGATGGGTAGGAAGTGTAGGAGCGCCCAGTCAGGGAGTAACCTGACATGCCCCCCGACACCCCCCCAGCAGTCCCAGCAGGGCCTCCAGAGCCCTCACCCCTTTCCCCTCCCCCTCTGCGCGCCCCTACACCTCCTCCCACCACGGTGGCCCCATCCAGGCTGCTTGGCTCC
Organism: Menidia beryllina; assembly: GCA_013363375.1. NCBI lineage: Eukaryota > Metazoa > Chordata > Actinopteri > Atheriniformes > Atherinopsidae > Menidia > Menidia beryllina. Next base: position 556,569 of record JABUIW010000031.1, on the reverse strand, counting down.
GAACGGTAGCTAGGCTGACGGCTGGACTGGAGGATGGAGGAAGACGGAGAGTCGAGACTCTCCCCACGGATCATCTGAGGAGAGGAGAGAGGAGGAGAAATATACCAATGGTAGAAATGGGAGAGAGGGTAGGGAATAAAGATGATGAGTGACAATCAGGAAGATAAAATCGACAATCTTACCTCAGCAAAACAACGCACAGAAAACTGTTTTTGTACAGATGCTAATAGGATAAAAACAAAATTTCAAACAAAAGAAAAAAAGAGAGAGAGAAGAGTGAAGGGAGGAACTGGATGCTTGACTGGTGCTCTACTCCATCATGACACTACTGGACTGGAAACATTGACGGGTTGGAACAAGCACTGACACTGCATGTCAAAGACAGGTGTGTGTCAACACACAGATGGAAATACAGGACCGGCACATTCCAGTCAATGTAGTCTCAGGGGGAAGGATAGATTCAAACACAGAGAATTCCAAAGGAACAAACACACAAACACAATGAGACTTACTGCTCAACCGATGCCCACTGAATGATCATTTCAAAGTAAAAACAAAAAGAAGGGCATTTATTCACCACAATAAAGATTAGAAGGTAGACATGACAGCCTCCAGCCCACCTGCTACAGGTGGAGCTTTTACTGCTCCGCTTGCTTCTTTTTGAGCAACGAACATATGCCCTTTTTCTAAAAAATTAGCTTGATACATAATATTCACGGTATCATTTTAAATTTTTGAAAAACAATATCTGTCCCTGTATAATTGGGAATGAAAATACTCTGAACTCTGACATCTGTATATACCAAATAATCCATACCCAGTACTTTGAGCCATGTAATAAAATCTACCTTATTTGGATGTGTGAGAGCAGTGTGGTTCCTTCCTGGGCTGCTGTAGGCCGGGCGGTACTTGTACATTGATGGCGTTGGGGGAGCCTCAGTCAACAAGCTGCTCTCTGAAAGGCAAGAAACAAAAGATTCATTTTTTAACGAAGAGTACATGAGAGGTAAAAAAGACAAACAAAAAAAACTTGTACACACTCCCATGTCTGGTGAGTTTATCTACAACCATCTGTCTCTTGTGTGTGTTTTTGTGCGTCTCACCCTCTGTGTCAGCACGAGGCAGGCCGGGATAACGAAGATCCGGCTTTTGAGGAGGTGGAGGCTCTGCATCAGCAGACTGGCTTTCCATATGATCTAGACTGCTCTTGGACTGAAGGAGACACACAAATGATTAGTATTTAGACTAAAAGTGGAGTCTTAGTCAGAGAAAATTATTCCATTACATCTTTGTGCTTACGTTAAGTTCAGTTCTGCATTCAAGCAAGGGGAACAGCAGGAAGTCACATCAACATATTGAACTAAACTAAACAAACTTTACAGCTGTTTATCTTCTGCCTTAAAGTCACACAGTAACCTTGAGCTTAGACAAACAATGTACTTTCTTAGGTTAAGGAAATTCTCTATGCTTGCAAAGAAAAGGAAGAAGAGCAGAAGCTTCGGGGCACATTTATACAGTTCTTTCCTCCTCCTTGTGGCTCTGCACCAGCCATAACTGAACTGCACTAACAACTATAAGAAGCCCACAGCTCAGATTGTTCAACTCAGTCATGAGCAGAGCAGAGCACGTCTGAAAGGAACTGCCTGGTTCAAAGAAAGACCAAAAGTATCTTGCTCTTTACTTTTTTATATTCAAACAGTACAGTGACTCACCCTTGTGCTGTGTCGGTCATTCTGGATCCCATTGTCAAGTATCTTTGCCTCTAGTTGGGCTTCTGTGAGCGATGGTCTAAGAAATGGTGGCTGTACTTCTAGTGCCTGACGACCTCGCCATCGACCAACGTACCTACGACACAAATACATAAAAAATTATGCAAGCTTTAAACAAAAGACTGAAGAGTGTGTTATTAAACTGCCAAATTTGATCTTGCAACAAAATCCATTCAAAGGGAATTCAGTTGCTCATATATTCCATTAACAGAATGGACAGAAGAGAACTATAAAAGACGTTGGAAAAGTAGAGGAAAGTGGAGGAAAAAGAGAAATGGAAAGCAAAGTGATGTGGAGAAAGAATTGAAAAAGTGAGCAAAGAAAAAAATAAGAAAAAGAGAAGTAAAAAAAGGGGGGGGAGGTAACAGACCTGGGGGCCTGAGAGCTGCAGAGAACATGTGTAATATTCCTAAAGCAGCCATTGGTAAAAGGGTTGACGCCTCCTCGGAATTTCCCTGTCACCTACAAAGAGAGAGAGATGGAAGAAGAAAAAAAACATGATCACTAAATCCAACTCCACTGGATTTCAAATAGAAAGAATACAACAAAGAAAAACTCTCAGAGCTTATACAGAGGCACATATATACCTGTTCATTAGTGGTCCTACCACGGGCCACCAGCACTATATGGAACCCAGTCAGGCCAGCCACTGGAACAAAAAACAGACCTGCCACACACATCACAGCCATACTGGGACACAGGGTCAAGGAGATAACCAAGAAGAAGAACGAGTAAAGAAAGGCCCGTCACATTTTGCACAGGGTACAGAGTAAAGGATACGTAACCGCCGCGTGTGGCGTGTTCAGCTGCTGGCGGTGGTGGAGAACGTAAACCAAACCAAAGCCAAATACATCCACAATGTGGGTGGTTAGAGAAAGTAAAAAGAGGAAGAAATAGCGATAATTTCTCCGGCCAATACAGTTGTTCACCCAAGGACAGTGATGGTCAAAATCCTGCATAAATACAAGATCAGGAGACAAAAAGGCGCAAACAAGATGAGAAACATACAATTCTATATGCATTTTCTGAGTTTTAAATTGGGAATAACTTCAGATACACAAATGAAGACAGAAAAAATGTACTTTTCTGTAACAGATGCAGTTATTGTTTGCCTACAGGCCTATAAACCTAAATATTCAATCTCAAAATCAAGATTGAGTTCAGTAAGGTGAGACTTAAAAACTTAGGCAATAATAACAACACAGCATCATCCCTTTTTTATCAGTTCACCTGCACAGCTGTACCTCAAATGCATAGACACTGAGAAATAAACTAACTGCTAATAGAGGTCTAATACAGTGAGTAAAGAAACGAGGTGTGTACAGGGTATGTGTGAAAGCATTTACCTCCACACAGTTGTCACAAACAGAACAGTGCGAGCAGCGTGGTGGACGGTAGAAGCGACAGGTGGAGCACCACTTCATGCGCACCTGGATGCCTTTGATCTCCACAGTTTTATAGAGAGGAGCGCGGAAATCATCCTCTTTATCCTCATCCTCCTCCGCTACAAACAAAATTGTATTCCCATCATCACAAGCCCTCGTGAAATCATGTTAGTCCAGAGACTCACAGTGATCAATCTTGTTTCTTTTATCAAGCATTGAAAGCGTCACATCTCTGTCACTTGTCGGTAATAACCTTCAGGAACAACCGGTTCCTCATTAGTTTTGTTGACATCTCCTTACCTCTGGGGAAGATTCCAGGGTCCATGAAAGTTGCCATACAGAAGTTGGCAAGAGTGAAGAGGAAGATCACAGCATTGTAGATGGGAATGACAGAAGAGAAATACTCTGACAGCCATGGGCAACTAGACAACATAAAGAAAGATTATGGGAAAAAAATACAGAAACAACCCCCAAATACACATCCATAGAATTGGAAATGACTTCTCAACAATCCACCAGCATCTAATGGAGAATCTTTGTGCAAGACAAATAAACTTCAGAGAGCTCCACTGACTGCTCAGCAGCTAAATATAAAACACTGATTGCACATGTTGGGCTGTAAGTGTTACTGTGTGGAGCAGTGGGAAGTGTCGCTGAAGAGATGGCAGTTATGTTGAGTGAATTTCCTCTGAATAAATGCAGGCTGATGAAAACAACAGATTGCCCTCAGAATAAGGAACATGGAATCTGGATATTTACACATCTTAGCAGACTTAATTGGGACATCATCCCAATCGAGCCTAAAAATGTCAGATCTTCTGCACCGTGTTTATTTAAGATGTAATGAGGAAGCACTCACGTGAAGCAGAAGAAGAGTGTTGTGGACCCAACGAGGAATGTGGTAGCTGCAGACACTGGCACGTACCGGCTAGGTCGAAATGGACGGGGAGGAGCAGAAGCATGGCCCCCTACTCCTCCCCCAACCCCCCCACCACTGAAACCTGGCATCAGATACCGAGGGAGAGGGGAGGTAGAAACGCACGGAGGTAGATATCGACGGTCTACCTCAAACAAGAGGGGTGTTTCTCAGGTCAAAATGGAGAATTCAATAGTCTGCGAAGGGCGGCCATCCCTTTTAACCGAAAAGGAAAACTCAACTAAGTTACCGGCTACAGGGAGTAGGAATTGAAGGGGAACATGAAAAGTTCTCTGTGTGCGGACTCAAAATGTTCCCTGACACTGATATACAGCCACTTACAGTACAGCTCTACTGACATGTGTACAGTTTGCTGTATCTACATAATGGTAAGATCTTCAGATGAGCAGTGGGATGCAAAAATATGTGTAGATAATACATCAATATTTCATATGGCTCCAAACTGTCTTCTGCACAACAGTGTGAGAATCTTGGTGGAGCAACATAAATAAATTAGTGCGAGGACAGGCCAGGTGTCTCTTCACTACTCAAAGTCAATGTTTACATTTATGGTAATTGTTGTGCTCAAGTTCTGATTGTCTTAATTAAAGAAAATGAATATGAAAAGAAAAAAGAAAGAGGTAGTCCAGCAGGCGGCAAGAAGAAGCTCATGAACAAGAACAAGCACACGATTGAGAGGAGCAGCTGCTACTGTCTCTGTGATAGTCCCGAGAGGGCTTATTTAGGCACTGGGTGGGTGGAAGAAACTGAGGATGGCAGCAGGAGGGACAGTTCCAGCATTATAGGCGAACTCACAAGGGAACCACCAAAAGAAAATTTCCTTTTGAGGCAGTTACAGGAATCTGCTTAACAGAAAATAAAAGCTCCAGGTTGATCAGGCTGAGTTTATATTCAAAAAGCTGCTAAAATAGGAAAGGCAAAAAAAAAAGAAAAGAGTGTCCTTGTCTTCAAAAGCAAACAGGCTTAAACATCCAAACACGAGTCTCCTTAGTCTACTGAACCGATGTCCTCACTTTCTGTGTCTATATAGTGGCACAATCAACTCATTCCATAAAGATGCGCTGTGTAGTTCAAAAAAGTGCCTCCACACTTGGCTCGGGATGGGTGTGGGGACCTGTCCCACCTCCAACTTCTCCACATACAGTTCTCCTTTCCCATTTTGCATCTCTTTTAGAAAATCTTGTACAGAATGAGTGGTACATAGTCTAAAGCATTTTTGTGTTTTTATCTTTGGCTTCCAGTTTGGTGGGCAAAAAGCTGGAAACTCCTGCAAAAAAAGAATGATATAAAATCAACAATCACACATCTAAATATTCAAAAATCTATTCTGCAAATAAGTACAATTAAAAAATACAGCTTCTTGTCCATTGTTAGACTTTGATAAACATTTGCCAAATTCTTCTCAGGCCTGCTTCTTGTGAAGGTATCTTATACAGTCATGCAGGCTGGAACAGGAGCATGTTCAATTATCTCGGCCTCCTGCCATTGTTGACAAGTTCATTTCTGTTTTGTTTGGATAAGTGGTGAAAACTAAGGAAATTAATCAATCAATCAAAAGGAAAATGAAGGAAGAAGTTGGGCCACAATGGGGAGATTGAATCGCATGATTGAATCCAAGATTGCTATTTCTCATCATTTGTGTTTATCTTACAGAGTCTCATGCATGTGTATAAGCCATTCTATATACAATAAACATGCATTTAATTCTTGAAATTCATTAGGATTGTGTTTGTTAACATGCATTAGATATAACTGCTCTGAATTAGAGGTAAAGACAGACTGAAATATGATTTTATGGGCCGATTTAAAACATACATACATCAAAACATTGCCCTGGAGCTAGAAATGAAGGTGTTTACGAATAAAAAAAACACCCTTGTAGCAAGTATGATCATCCTTGTCTTCACATGAGAAAAATATCACCTTGGTGATTTGATGGTGGAAAAGATGCAAATATATATACAAACAAGTTTGGCATTTGTGATTATGCAACAAGCAGAATGTATTTATTGGCTAATCAATGCAAAGAGAAAGCATTTCAACTGATTAAAGACTCATAAACTCATAAAAACCATCTAAAAAAAATGCACATACCCTCACTGAATACACAATACCGGTGAACCCAGACTACAGTTATGTGAGAGAGGTAATGGTCTCACTCTGATTGGTAGAAAGAGAGACACCAAAACTTGGCTCTCACACTTTTCAGTGTTACTCACACAGAGCTGCCCCCCCCCCCCCTGCTGTTTTCAAACAGACAGCTGTAACGTCAATGCCCTCAGGTGGTCAAAAGAAACACCTCCCACTAGTGGAAACACCACGGGGACAACGATCTGTGACACACACTTCATGTGAATTTAATTTTCCTCGAGACGAAAAACTAGTCGGTGCAGTGGGGGCAAACCGAAACATTTCCAGACTAACACTGTAATCTGATAGTTTGGACACACCCCTCTGTTCAACAATCATCTATCCAACGATATAAAGCACTGAAGCCGACAGAGTGTCAGTGTGTCTGTTCCTAATCACCCCATCTGGCCCACAACAAATCCCCCTCCTCAGAGTATAATGTGTGTTAATCCTAAAATCTCCGTGTCGAGCTTTGCTTGTCATGTCACCACAACGATCAGTGCCATGCAAGATGTACCGTAAAGTGACCGGGCAAGAAAATATCATCCATATTGAAACAGGCTTTTGGACACTTTTAGGTGTATTTTTACAAAATGTAAAGCATTTGGTTACCACGACTTGATCTTTGTATGATACCACGAGACAGACCAGGCGTGAAACAGCAGGCCAGTGTGGTTTAAAGATTCAATCAAGACGAGTAACGTTGCAATAATCTGTTCACACCACCGTGATCCTCAAGAAAAGACACACCACCGCTTCAAACTAAGAGGTGTTGCAACACTTTTGTGAGAAACGAGGAATAACAAAAACAATTAAAGATATATACTTGGTAATCGCTCAGAGGGGCTTTAACCAAGCCTCGAAAGTTTCTTTGCGACACTGCTCAGTCCTTTACCACATCTAGAAGAGTGCGCTAACGATAGTTACCTGGCTAGCATGGGAGTGTTACTCTAGCGGATAAGCTTTCACTGACGATTGGCGAGGAAGCAGTAACGACTTTCAGCTAAACAGTCAAACGACAGAAAATCTCAAACACGAACCTGAGGTCCGACGTATGGACAGTCTTGCCCGTCGGGTATTCGTCGTTTCAGTCCTCCTTGGTTTAGCCACTAGCAAACTATCTACCTCTCTTGCTAGGCCGACGTCGGAATCCCGGAACAAGACCGTTGTTCCTCAGGTGGAGTGGGCAGCCAATCAGAGAACGAGAGGGCGTGGTTGCCATGATAGTAGTACGCTGAGGAGATATACCATAGTACCGATGGCTCTTATTACCAAGTAGTTAAAGAGGAAAGAAAGCATAACAAAAGTTCTTATTTTAACATCTTGCAAGGTTAAAGAAGATATCAACTTGTTATTTTTTCAACAAGGTCTTATGTTGCAGTAAATTACTTCAAATACGTGCTGTGTTGGAGAGAAAGACATCACTTCAGACAAACCTAAAGTAGAAATTAATCATTTATCTGATATTTACATTTTTACACATGTTTTAGTAGTTTTTTTAGACCACTTGTGGTGTCAGATCACATTTGATACAGGTTTTGGCCAGATAAATCAGTCAGTCTTTGACTACATTACATAGAATAAAGTAGACCCGTTGTCAATAAGGAACAATTTATGTAATTTAGAGTACATCAGATACTATAAACATAAAGATTCTGAAACAAATATTTTTTCTCTAAAATTCTTATGTGAATATTCAATGTTGTCTCTTGTTAAAAAAATAAAGATAAAGACTGTTAATCTTTTCATTTCCAACATAGAATAAAAATGTATCTGCAAATTATCAGATGATGGATGGTTATTACAAAATCTAGAATTAGTTACGAGATCAGTGAGATAACTGTTTCCAGATGCAAAAAGTTCCAGGTATACCAGTCATATACTGGCCCCTTATCATCACATTAATGATGCGTTAAGTTAAAAACAGCATGAAGGTCTACAGAATATCCTATGGGCTGGTAGGTGTTGACTAAACAAACATGAAATAAGCTCCTACTGTGGTGCCCACAAACAGCTGCTGTCAGGCTGTTACTGTGTGTCGGGATGGGATCCACAGCCTAGCTTCCTTTGACTTACTTTGATCAAAATAGACATGACTGTACAGGATGTGTACAGCTGAGGGAAGATATGCTACTGCACATGCTCCAAACACTATGGGTGAGGCTTTTGGGAAATCTCACCAAACTGCTTTGGTTTCACATGTAAGTTAAAGTACGAATCCTTAATTCATTTTTTGGAGTAGGGTGTAATTAAGGCAGACTGAAGGCCAGGCCTACTTAGATAGGAATAAATGTGAAATTTCACAATTAAAATTTTATTATTTAGAAAAAAAGCAGTGTTCAATAAACAGATTAGCCTGAACTTATGGAACAATGAGAAACATATTTACAATTTGTTCTACAAGATGGTGTGTAGTTTAATGCTTTGTAGTCCTTACAAAACACAGAACAAGATAGGTTGGAAATAAAAATTGAGCAGAAATGCTCCCCACTTCCAAAATCCTTTCTCCCAGGATGCTGCTTCACTTCATGTCCATAAAGCGGATGTCCATGATCAGCAGGGTGTGTCTGGGCAGAGGTCTGGGGGCCGGGGAGAGCACCTTCATCACCTGCGTCTGAGTGTCCACAAAGGTGACCACAATGAAGCCGCACACGGGGCTCTCCACGATGCCCTTCCTGGCTCCGTCGTCCCCGTCCTCGATGCTGCTGACGCTCAGCACGTGGTACGTCAGGTCTCTCCCTGGTGTCACGGGCACTAACTTTAGCTGAGTATCATCCTGAGACATTCCCAGAGGCAAGCACGAGTCCGGGATGGACGGCGCCCCGATTTTGTAGATGCGAACATCCGAGAAGCGCACTTCGAAAGAGAAGGGGTAGTAAGACACCCCGCGGAAGCCGTAGAAGTACTCGCGGATCTTCTCGTCCCGGGAGTCCCTCCGGCACTCCTTGGAGCGTTCCACCACGCCTCCAGACTTCGGGAGGAGAACCACCCGCACAAAGTGAGGGAGGTCTCGTTTCAGCTCATTGTAGAGCCTCTCGTGGTCCAGCACCAGCACCACATCCACTTGGAAGGTGGAGGCACAGTGCACGAGAGCCTGGTATCCAGAGCCCTTAACCCACCCACAGGTGTTGATGATGCAGCCTCCCACACTGGCCTTTCTGTTCACCTCACAGCGCTGCGAAAACACCTCGGCCAGGCAGGACGTCAGCTGGGGGCATGACAAAAGGTGACTTAGTGAACATCAGAGTGCAAGAAAGCTCATACTAAAACTGCTACATGTAGTTACTGTTTGATCTCGTTTTTACCTTGTTGTACAATTTGATGTTTGTACCCGGAGAGGTAGAGCCAAAGTGGTAGACCAAGGGTGCCTGAACCGAGAAACCCTCCTCCACGTCTGCTGGGCGCTCAATGCACAGAGCCGACATCGTGCCTGGTACAGAAACCTGGAGCAGAACAAAAAAAAACTTTACGCTTTACTGTACGTTTCATTCAAAGATAAGCAAATAGAAAACCCAGCAGAACATATCTGCAGGTAAAGCCACTTGAGGAGGCATTGCTCTTAAATTCAAAATATCTGTCTTCTATAAATGGAAATGGGTAGTTTCACCTTCCATGTACCAAAGAGGATTAGTCAGTATGTGGTAAAGCATGCTGTTCTCCTCTGCAGATAGGTTCAATATTTATTCAGGCTTTTTCAGATCCTTTTTTGAAACTAGATTGGTCACATTTATTTTGTTTTTATTATCCGAATATTACATTCAATAAATAACACCCAGAGCCCCACTTTAAGCCAGTCACCAGCCATACATTTCTTCCTTTACAATACATGGACAGCAAATTAATACTCGCACATGTGGATCGTATTTTCAGATCATAGTCTTTTACAAACTGAGGCTAGCAAAAATCATCTTGTGAACAGGCCTTGATAGTACTGTAATCCACTTTACCCCACTCTGTCCAACATCCAGCTCCACCAGCGTTGGCCTCCGTCCAACTCTCACTGCATAGTTCAGAAGCATCCGGCACACTGTCGACTTCCCCACATCTGTGGGTCCCACCACCATCACCTGAAGGAAATGAGGCAGAGTTAACAGAGTGTTGTTGAAGGAAAGTCTTACCTGCAAAAGCAGAACTCGCTTATCAAAACCTACCCGCGGCCCTCTCTCGTTCTCCCGCTCCGCCTGTTTCCTCATCTGCTCCAGGGCAGCGTGTGTGTTCAGATAGAGCAGCATGGGAGTGTCCTTTGACACATAAGCTACCTGTGGCAATGACACATTGGTTATTTAGGCTCTACATGGAATAAAAGATGCTTCTACACTAAATCAGATGTGTATGGAAATGTGTCTATGGTGCTCACCTCCGGCTTCCCATAAAGATTCACACAGCAACCCTGCCAGGTGAAAACCGCTATCTTGGAGCCCGGTCCGAATGTGTACTTCTTGTTGCGGTTCAGCTCGGAGCCAAACACTTCAGCCATTCCCGTCAGGAGCTCCAGCTCCACCTGCTCAGCTGCGTCTCCGGCCTCCACCTCGAAGCGCAGCTCCGTCTCTTTCTCCAGGTCAAAGCGGGTGCACACCTTACCCGACGCCGGGGCATCTTCACTCGTCTTTTCTACACCCTCTGTTGCCATGATTGGCAGAAAAACTGTTCATTAGAGAAAGAAAAAAATGTGGCAATGAGGTCATAACGACAAGATGTTTTTATATCTTCACAATAAACATAGTCTCAAATGCTGTGCCCTTACCTATAAAATAATCTATAATTATTTTAATCTTGTATCAAACTACAATAATACTCATTATTCAGGAATATGGTATTTTCAAAAAAAGAGTTGTGGTAAAATTAAAAAGTGGGATCGTAGAGATAATACGTTCTGGTTAACAAAAGGAACGTAGAAGTAATATATGCTGTGGTGGATGTTGACCTGAACTTAACACATGCAAACAGTGAAATCTGCACAACCAAAAAGTCATCAACAGATCATCTGTAAAAAATATAAAATAAGATTACCATTTCCACACTTCGACTCAATTTATGAGAGACTAGTTGAGGGGCCATTTTTGCAATGTTTTTAAAAAAACAAAAACTTTTTAGTAAACCAAATAAGTCGTTTTTTAAACAAACAAGCAGTTAGCAGGCAGTGGCTAATGTAGCGTTACCATCCTGAGCGAAAGCGGAAGGGCAGCACACAGATCATTCATAAACCTCCGTCTGTTTCAGAACATTAAGAAGATGGCTGTCTAACAGTTTAGATAATTTACCTCCTAATTTTGGGTCCTAAAGGAGAAAAAGGACTCTTCACATGAAGAAACGCTACTATGAGCTGTCGCGGGATGATGAAGTTTTCTTCTTCGTCTTGTTTTCATTTCTTAGTCCAGCAGGTGACTACTGCCACCTGCTGGACCATCATTCTTCTCCGAGTCGTACAGGTTAAAAACAAAACAGCTTTCCCCGTCATCCTAATTCCCACAGCCACATTATCATCTGTGTTTTAAAATTATTTCATACAGTGCAAATAATAAAACTCCCTGATTTAATGCCATGAAGTGCAGATAGTTACAACCTCTGACCATTTCAGAACCTACACTTGCTATGAATATATATGCTACAGAAATCTGAAGTTCTGGTCATTCTAGGATTTTAACATGAAACCGTTTTGTTTGAGTTTATTGCAGATGATTATCAGTCATGAGTCTACAACGAGATAAATGCAAAAACACAGATAGAATAGCGTAAATATCTAAAAAAAAGTGTGGCAGTGGCCTGAATTTTCATTAAATTACTGTGAAACTCATGACACTACTTGCCTTAAGATAAATAAATGAAGAACAATCCCCAGCTGTGAAACTCTTTATTTATGAAAACACACATAAAAGTACATCTAACATTTGAGAAGTGGGAAACATCTAGAAAAAATAGAAAAGGACTCTGGATATGAACAGTGTTCTAGCTCAGACACTCCAGTAGGTGTCACCATGTATCCAGTAGATATGATCAATTGGAGCCCGGCTCATCAGAGGAGTGACAGAGCATCTCGTTGGTCACTCTTCATCATGTTGCTTCCACCTGTCACATCTCCTGGATTCTTGGTGGCACACATTCTGTATTTTACATCGGTTTTAAGTAAGACACCTAAAAAAAAAGATACAAACAATGAGCTCCTGTCCTCATAAGGCTTTGCTTAATTCTGTTTCACACTATCCCCGACAGCTTTGACAAACCTCCACTCAGCCCCTATAAAGCCTTCAGAGCCTTCTGCAGAGCAGCAACTACAACATCAGCTTCGGGAAACTTCAGCTTACGAGGTGGACCCTTCTTTATTCCTGTCCACAGGCATGTTTCTTTAGATGAGACAAAAGATAACTGAATCATTTTTAGAAACATTAAAGAAAATGATCTATAACCAGAGATTATCTGCATGTCATTTGTGAAAATAAAAACTCAAAGAACAAAAAAAAGAAAAACAAGGCTTTTGTTTGTTTTTGTGTAGGAAATGACCACCTTTTCTTTTTTACCTTAATTGGCCAAATTAAACTTTGTCATCTCTCCCTCCTCACCTGTGCCTCCATCCAGCAGAGTGATCTCAAAGCTGTTCCTGCGGGGTTTCTCAGGGTTAAGGACAACAGTCAGTCCAGGATGGGCAGCCAGGAGGGCAGCTTTCACCTCCTCGGCATTACGCCCATACACTCGTCAGCTTTTACTGCAAGAGGTAAAAGATCAGGAAAGGTGACAGTTTTTCAGTAGTTAAAAACTTCATTCTTTGTGGGATTTACCTTACTCCAGTTTACATACATCATCTGAACATGGTCATAGTGTTATTTCAGATTACTACTATTTCCAGTGTTGGTGAATATCTGAAAACTTTAAACAGTTAGATTGGCTTCAGTAATAAAACTATATGAGAATTCAAGACTTTTTAAAAAAGTTAACGTTTGCGTTCACTCCGAGAAGGTTGAAGTACTAACCAGTGTTCAATGACCACTCTCTGGCCATCATGGCCGCCCTCCTCCTTCTCCTCCTCCTTATCCCTCTTCCCCTCAGTGCATGTTTTCTCCTCCTCGGCCTGAACCTCCACTTTGCGCTTTGTTCCTCGACGGCCTGAGGACACATGATTTAATATGCATGTTACAACACCAGACAGAGGTTAAATGTATGTTTAAAATATATGTCACTGTAGTGTTCGTGGTGCTATAAAGCAATGTGTAAGTTCAGCCAATCCGTGCTGCGTCGACTCATTCATAATTTCAAAGAAAAACATGTATCTGTAATAATGACAGCAGGCATAAAACACTATTTTGCACAGTTTCAGGAAACAAGACAATTTCGAAATAATGTGGTTGAAAGATTCAGTTTCTCCTAAGTTTTACCTTTGGACGCCATAGTTGTTAAGAACACTGGCGCGCATACGGACTGTACCAATATATTTGATGAGATCGGGGGAGTTCAACTTCATGGACTAACCCATTAATAGAGGGGGAAGCTTTAGGTTTTTACTTTACAACACCATACAAATGTTTTGAATGGTACCAAGAAAAACTAGATGGACCTTTTGAAATATCAGGAAAACCATCACCACTGTGGTTCAGTTCCAACTCACCTTCAAGTTCAAACAAGTCAGGGGTGAGGTCCTGAAACTTTTGATATTTTCCACATAAAAAGAGCAAGAAAACGACTTGCTGTACCAGAGTAAGTTTCATTCCAATATTTTTCTTTTTATGTTTTTGTTTTTCAAAATCACAGAACCAACGTTTGGAAATTGGGATTAGATACCACACTAAAGTCTCTTCTATTCATGTGCCATACTGGTCATTTGCTGTTGTAACAATTTGGATAGGTGGTGAATATTATCTATAATCACAATTTTGTAATAGTACTATGTTATTGATCTGAATTAGAACATACACTATATACTTAAAAAACAGTTAAAAAGACCAAATTTATAGACATATGTCAGAGACAAAATCTTTTGACATTATAACTGCTAATTCATCTAATTCACAAAAATTTTGCAAAATAAAAAGAAATACAAAAAGATAATTAGTGATCGATTTTATTTGTTTAAAAAATGGGTAAAATCAGCTTTTTGTCATACAAACAGGACAGATATATATGCATTATTTTCAATTGTGTCATATTTAGTAAAACTGCTGCCTGCAATGAATACATTTAAAAAACCCACATATTTGATTCAGAAATTGTGTTGCGACCTTTTGGAAACAATTTTGGTCTCATACGTGCGTCATCCTATCCTAGAAAGATTAACAGTTTATTCCTTTGAGCGCCTCCAAATGTATTGTCTTATACTTTAACTGTTGAATGCAGATCCAAAGAGATGGCCCGTTGCATGCAATAATCACTTTCCTAATCCGTAAATCTGCGCTTTGTTTCTAGTGCTTAAATGAAAGTCTCCAAAGGAATCAACAGGAAAGGAAGTGAAAGCCCCACAGAGAAACAGATGGATGTTTGTGAGTGCTCCAAAATCCGGGGCAAAGATGAGGCTTCTAAAAAAGTAATCCATATGTCTGACAGAGTGGATGAGCAGCATAAAACTCTGATAATAGTCCAAAAGACGTCACAAGTTGCGTGTATGCCAGAAAAATTCAACCTCCCAGAGCGAGGCAGAATGGCTGAGTCACGTTGTTCATCCAACCATTGAGCTTTTGTTCTTTTGTCAACAACAAACTCAAGACCCCTCAAACTTCCAGGGAACATTGTCACTTCCATGCTTCCTGTCTTTGTCATGTGATGAGCTACATCTTTGATCCCTTCTCGATCATGCCAAGGAAGTAAAAAACAACCAATCTGCAGTGTTTCTTTGCCTTTCAGTCTGTCTTTGCGGTCTGTTGAAGTATAATTTTAGCTGTTGCGTAAATCTTCAGGGGGGCAGACAGACCGCCAGACAGTTGTGGCCTTTCCTCGCCCTGCTCTCCTTTATTTTAATCTAAGTGACTCAAGAGCGGATGCACCATTTGGCTGCCTCCACATGTCACAGATGCAGGTGTAAATGCTCAGTGTTAACTGGTAAGGCATGCTCTTCTCTTTCCATTGAAGACAGTTTGAGCAATACAAAGGTTAAAACTGTATGTAAACTCCTGCTTTTTGAAGAGTTTAAGTTGCTGTGTGGGTAGGTGGGTATCACATCTAGACATGTGTATACAGCCTCACGTGGTCAAACTGGCTCTAGTGGTCCTTTCCTTATATGAATTTGAGTTTGCTTTTCCCTAATGATATGTGTGAGTGTTAACGTCAGCAAAGACGCCAGACATGTGCACATTTGTGTCACCTTTTATGGGCCTAATCATGACAGACACAACCATGTCTGACTCCAACAGGGAGAGAAATGCACTGACAGTGACAGAGCTCTCAACAAAGACAATGAATGACAGCTATTCAAAGGCACACGTGACACACAGAAGGAGGAAGAGAAGCAGAGGCTTGAAACATGGAATGGAAAGTTATGTGAGAAGGAGTGGGCATGCGTCATCAGAGGAAAACACGCCGGAAAAATACTAAATAAGAGCCATCACAACCTCGAAGGCTGCTTTCAGGCGAAGATGGCAAACACCCACAACTCTGCTTAAAAAAATGAAGCAGGAATTGCATGAATAAGAATTACTATGGTCATTAGAAAAGTTTGGGATGTGCATTTCTGCAGAGGGCTATCTCTGAATGATTGTGACTCACAATAAAGTTTATTTTACATAGAACCTTAAAACTATGGAGAAAGTTGCTTTGAGTGAAATATTTGTCATGCCATCATCTCTTACAAAGATCTGTTGAATGCACAGAACAAAAGAGGCCACAGGAAGTAAAATATTAGAAATAGACAAGGTAATGTTTTTAGATTCGACGAACCAAAAATCATGAGATGGTTTTAAGAAAAATCGAAAACGTATTCTATCAAAAAAAGAAAAGAAAAGAAGGATACATTCATGAATATATTAGTGTATTCTTGCATCACTAGTAGCCAAAGCAGCTGAAAAAACTAAAAACTTCAAGCTGTGGCAAAACGCCTCCGACTGACATGTCTGCAACTCCCATGCTGATTTCTATTCCGGTTTAAATCGACATGAAAAATCATTACAGAGATATTACATGTTGCCGCTTTCTTGAGTTCACTGGGTATCTTCTTGTTTCTTGTCTCTGAGATGTTGCCAGGCAACCAACTGAGACCAAAGAAGGGGGCCCGAGCCTGCCAAAAACCAGTCAAGTGACCATATATCACTTTAGTGAAGAGGCTGCTGGAGCTTTTCTTCGGCCAGGCCATTTATCCTACTACTTATTTTCAATAGGAGGAAGGCGTGTAGCTCC
This sequence comes from Menidia beryllina, assembly GCA_013363375.1. Classification (NCBI taxonomy): domain Eukaryota; kingdom Metazoa; phylum Chordata; class Actinopteri; order Atheriniformes; family Atherinopsidae; genus Menidia; species Menidia beryllina. The sequence goes on along the minus strand of JABUIW010000031.1, from coordinate 540,037 downwards.
AGAAATACTAAGAGCTGAAGCGGGAAACTGTACGGTTATGGGATGTGAAGACAGCAGCTGTACCAGTGGTGAGGACTCCTAGCCTAAGTGGGTGGCCTCAAAAGATCCAGAAAGGAACATTAGAGGTCTCTGTCCAGCAGAGTGCAGATATACAATTTAGAAATGACGTTGAACCCTCGAGATTCCAGGTCTGTGGTTGAGGTCCTCAGCTTGAAAGAGGGGGTACCTTACACAAGAGTGATGAGCTGAATGTCAGCATGCAACCCCACATCTTCACATTTAGTCTAACACAGTTCAGAAGAGTCAACCGACCCTGCATGACTTTTTGGGTGTCTTCAGATTGACTCTGGGAATGTGAGTATATGTAATTGCTCCTGTGAGGTTGTGTGATGAAACCCTGACCTGTCCAGGGTGCTGCTGAAGATCTGATGATGATGATGATGATAATCTGTTCCTCCGCTCCTCTGGCATAATAGATTAGCATAGATTCGAAGTGAAGGGATGCAGGCCTCTCGACCAGACTTCCACAAACTTTAGGATTTGTTTATGTGTGATTGTGTGTATATTTGCACATGTATCCTTGCACATGCATGACTATGTGCATCACAGTGATCATCACAGTGAGAGTAGATCTGTTGAGGGGGTGTGTTGATTCCGGGACACTTTATCACATTTTCATCCTGGTGTGTTTCCCATTCTGCTTCTTGATCTGAGTCACATCTCAGCCCACCCACCAAACCCCTAATTACACTCACACACACACACACACATTGCTCATCTGTATGACTGTTTAACATGGCCAAATTTAACTGCCTTCTGCGCATCGTCAGAAAAGCAGTTGAGTTCAGGAATGACCTGTGAATCTGTGACTGTGACCTGTGAATTGCTTGCAGTCTTATGTTCGGTCCTTTCTTTTGGCAGTGCAATCTAAAGGTGTTAAGGCGGACCCTTAACGATGCATTAAGCTATATTCTCAGTTCTGAGGGTAAACACCAGGCGAGTCAACTGTTGTGTCTATGTTAGACTAACCTTAGACTTTACATAGTGCAAAGACAGTTTCTTCTCCTGTCTTTATTTCCAGTGTATGCCTTGGCAAAGGTATAGAATTATTCGTACTTTTCAGGACAATCTTGAAGATGTGAAGTAAGGCCAAAAGAAGAATCCATTTGTATTTGGAGCAAATGCTGATAACTTTTTCTAAACCTGTAAAAATGGGCCACTGGCAAAATACATCTGATATGAAATATGACTTTGTCTGATGCTCATTTTGTTTTTCTGGTTTGATTTTGGCATCTGCTTTCATCAATTCAATCAGCGTGAGCAACAGTTTGGTGTGATTGTTAACTTTTGAATTAAAGATGGTTCTCGTTTCAGTGTCTGTCATGTTTGTGCTGATTTGCCAACTTTTGCTCATGTTGTGTGTCTTTCTTTTTGTAAATTCCTCAAAAAGATAGCAGAAGACAATAATGAAGAAACATACACTTTTGTTCTGACTTTGATTATTTCCTTTATTTTCTACCAAAGCAAAACACTTTCAGATCAAACATATTTTTCTTTTTAAAATAAAGAATCCAACCACATCACAGTATCTTATATGTTCTGTTCAGGAACTCACAGTCTTGATCAAGGTTTGGATCAGATTAAACATATAGGACTAATGAGGAATATGCAACCTCTGTGAAGTTCAAACCATTTCCCTCTAAAAGTCACTGTGTGGGATAAATGGTTCAGTGTGCAAATTGTTTAAGTGAACAAGAAATTTAACTGGATTCATTAAATCCAAAAATGTTTATTTAAAACATATACAGATTGCTTTGCAATTATCAAATGAAAATACAGACTTTAATATCTTGCAAAAGGACTTGTTTGAAAGAAATACACACATTGTGGTGCACAAACATACACACTGAGGCCTGCTAAGGATCAACAAGCAGTAAGACAGCAATCCAAAGCTTTCAAGCAACACAAAGAGCCATTTTGGACCATACACTGGTGTTATTTACCCCCTTCTTAGTGTTGGTTTGGGGTTCCAGACTAACAGTCTGTTAAACTCTGTCTGTTCAACAGGAACATGTTCATACTAGAAGAATATCAAGCTGGTTTACTCAGTATTTTGGTCTCTTTGGCTCTCACTAACACTGAAAGACACACTTTTAGGAATCTGGAGCACAAGCCTTCTGTTGTTTAGTGTTGAACATTATGTCCCACTCTCAATTGTAAAACAGATTCTCAGGCTGCCAGAGAGACAGATATTAAAGAAAAATAACTGGGGCTGAAATCGGGTTTCCACAGTTTGCATTTCTTTCACAATCTAAATATCTGTTCTATCACCACAGGTGGTTGTTTACTAAAATAAAATTACAAATCCAGGTAGTCTAATATACAAAGTGCAATGTGTGTATGTACAGTGAGACTGTGTGGTATTTACAAGTGGTGGTTTGCTGGTATTTCTGAGATCGCGTGAGATTTTGAATCTCTTCTGGATCCACCCACATCTTTCTCTTACATTCAGTGATTCCAAACCCACCTTGATTCACTAGTGTTATTTTTTTGTAAGTTAATGTCAGTGTGGACTGAACGGTGAACACTAGTTCATACAGAAAATAGAAAATAGCTGTGGATGAGTCACAACGCCTGCATTGTTTAAGAAACAACTGGAGATGCCACCATTTTACTTGCCAGGTTTCTGCTGTCGTCCGGTCACTTGCAGAAGAACCTTCGGCAATACAATCCCCACTTTTCAAATGCATATACGGAGCAGCATAGAGCTCATCATTAGGATCTTTTCTCGCTTTTTGTTAACTCATTTGACCTCTGTTATTTGTAACAGCTCCCTGCTGCCTAACCTGTCTCTTTGATCAGTGTAGTAACCCCTGGATAACCAGGAGGGAACTGAAAAGATTCAAGATGCAAGTTTAAGTCAGAACAGTAAAGAGCAGGAGGAGAAATCAGAGGATAGAAAAGGGGGACAAGAGGAAATGAGTTCAGCTAAAAAGGAAATGGAGGGAGAGACTGACAATGGAGAAGACAAGTAGGTGGAGACATTTTGGGATGATGGTTTGAGAGGAAGATGAGGGGAAAGCTGCACTGTCGTAGTTTGGAGGACACTCCAACTCATAGCAGCGGATGGATGAGTCTTCATTGCCATAATTGGCCCAGTATTCTTCTTGATCCAGCTTAGGGAGTGCTGCCTCATCTTCTGACAGTTCATACTTGGAGGGGATTGTTTCAGATGCAATTTTTGGGATGGACTGAGGCTTGACAGGGGAGAATGGAAAGGCTTTCACTGTTTCTGAGCTCTTCTGGTATGAGGACTTGGATGAGGATGCAGGCTTGTGCTTGGAAAACCACCAGCGGGTCTTGGTGCTGAAGGTGGTTGTGGTGGATCCAGCCAGTGAGCCTGGGTCTGGCAGGGGGCAGAGAGCAAAGTCCATTTCCCGCAGGAATCTGAGGTCTTGGCCACGACGCTGAGTGGGGGAGGAGCACAGGAGCTCAGAAGATGATATGCGGGCTTTACGGAACCACTCCCAGAGAGGACGGGCCTCGCAGCCACAGGACCAGGGATTCTCATTCAGGCGCAGAAACTGGATGCCCTGAGTGTCTTTCATGGCCTGACCCGGCAACTCGGCCAGGGAGTTGTTGAAAAGGTAAAGGATGGTCAGACGGCCCAGGTCGCGGAAAGCCCGACGGTTTACCTGCCTGATGCGGTTGTCATGGAGAAGGAGGCGGTCCAAGTTGACTAGGCCTCTGAACACATTTTCAGAGAGGGTACGGACACGATTTCCATGAAGGAACAGATGAGTTAGGTTGACCAGATCTGAGAACAGGTCATCCTGAAGAAAGTGAAGTTGATTTTCCTGCAACAGAATCAAAATGTTAAGAATTACTGCTGTGAGAAATAATCTGAGAAAATGTTGCTGAACTGTTGTTGCAAAAAATTAAATAAAAAAACTGTAAAACATGTTGAACAAGATGTAGAATGGGGAACTGATGTCAAATAGCTGCTTCCTGCTTCATTTTGTCTATGTTTTTTCCTAGTTGAAGTACTTTATATTTTGATATTTGAAAAGCCACAACCTGCCTTCACTGGTTGCTTGACAACATATCACCGCTATTATGAGCTGTTCTTTTGTTGTTGGATATGTGCCAATCAAATGTTGAGGCACAGATGGAAGACATGCAACCACTTAAGAAAGGCTTTAAGTATGCGTTTAGAGAATAGTTCCCTTTGCAAATATAATGTGAAACTTCCTTTTTTGTTAGAGCGATCACAGTGTAGACCTCAATCTGATTCATGGTGATTCTTTGTTTAATATGGTGAAGACACAGAAAAGATTTTGTGTGCAGGACAAGAAAGAAGAAATAAAAAAACAATTAAATATTCTAACAAATCTACTATGAGATAAACGTTTTTGCAGCAATATTTTGCCTTGGTGTTCTGCAATAGTCAGAGTTTGTACCTGTTATGGTGACATAACTGAAACTACTAAGATCCAATCCCTCTACACAAGCATGAGAGTAATCTTGTGGGTGTGAAACCTGGCAGTAGGCAGCTGCAACATGATGTGATGCTATGTGCAACACCAGCGTGCATCTGAACGCATCCCTATCTGACAGCTTGTAGCCGCGGTGGGAAATGTTGCCTTTACCTGCAGGTAGAGAAACTGAAGGCTGTACAACTTGTGGAAGATGTCATGGGGGAGAGTGGCCAGCTTGCACCGATGCATGTGCAGGCTCTGCAGCTTCTCCAGGCCCCTGAACGCTCCACCTTCCAGATGCCGCAACGAGGGGTTGTCACCCAGATCTAGCTCTTCCAGGATCCTGAGGTTACTGAAGGCTCCAGCCTCAATCCACGTGATGTTGTTGCCATATAGCCACAGCACCTGCAGAACCAAGCAGCATCAGGTAGAGTTTAAATGACCTAATTTTAAAGGAGAATTGGCAACTAGTTATCTTTAAATGTCCCAGACACCTGCTCTTACCTGTGTCTCGAAGCCAAAGGAGTCTGCGCGAAGCTCTGTGATGCGGTTGTTCTGCAGGAAGACACGCTGCGAGTCGTAGGGCACGCCAGCTGGCACTATTGTGAGGTTCTGGGACTGGCAGCTGACCGTCATGGGCGTGGGGTAACACACACACAGCCTGGGACATGCAGTAACCCCGCCCGGCTTCACCACCACCAGCCACAGAATCAACCACAGGGTTAGTCCACCTGAAGACACAGAAAAAGATGACTGGTTGTTAAAATGTATGTGAGAAAGAGAAGGTCCAATTTTGATTAAAGGTCAGCAATAAAAAGGTATCGCTGCAGCTGTTGGTCATGGTTTGGAAAACCTTTATGCTGTGTGTGAATGAAGGACCAACAAAGGCTGAGGGGTTGATTTCAGCTTTAGGCAATAGCAGATGTCTTTCAAATCTGTTGAGATTCATCTCGACATTTTTTGCGTGCTCCCAAACCGTGACTTGTTGATATCCTGCACAACTTCATTTTTAATTCAGACTACACACAAAAAAAAATCATTCACCCATAGATACCGAGCAGATCTCTTTACACAGGTATCCATTACGCGGTTACATAATTTTTGGTTTATATAATTTATAGTCATTTGAAGCACAAATGAGCAATAACCAAGAAACTTCCAAAAGGACAAGAAAGAGAGAAAGAGATCTCACGTGATTCGCCCCATTGCATTAACCTGGTTTCTTTGTTCTAGTTTTACACCAAAAGGATGTTTCCTCTGGGCGGTGTGCCATCGTAGACGACACATGAATTGGCAAACCTAGATCAGGTTCTGTTCTCATCAATAATTTCTAACTCTCTTGGCAGGCTCAAATAACAATGAGCGGACAGCGTGCACAGCATGCATTAAATAGAAATGAAGTTCCCATTCATCTTTTGTGCGCAAGATTTTCCAGTCTCTAACCCCTTGACCTACAAGCTAAACAGCTGACCAGAAGGGAGAGAGAAGGTTCAGACTTCTTGCACGAATGAAATTTGTTTCACGTGAGGCGCCGAGAATGACGCGCACATGCAGTAAGTCCTGCGCCGCGCGTAAACCGTGAGGTTGGAAAGGCAGTGTTTCTCTTATTTGTCACAAGTATGTTTTTTCTGAACAAAACGAAGATTAAATAGTTTCAAAAAATGTCCTAATAAGATATCTAAAAAGGAACGTTATGAATAAACATGTTTAAAGTCTGAACACGTATACAAACTTATCCAAAAATGACACCTTTTTGCATATTAGAAGTGATGCTGACAAACAATATCAAACACGAATACATTCAATTGAAATGAACGCTGAATGAGACGTCAAAAGGGTTTTAAAGAGGCGATAAGTTTGTGCGTAAAATGTGTCCATGTACGCTGAAGACCAACATGTGAAAATTCTAATTATTACCATTTCCAAAAGTTATTTCTTAAGAATTCCTCTTAACAGTAAAACAACAAGAAAGCTGAATACACGTGGCTGTATCTTCAAAGTAGACATGCAGCTGGTGCCAGGCTGTGAGGTACTTACTCTTAAAGTTGCGCGTGCCGGAGCACCTTGCGGTCCACCGAGCATCCATGTCGAACCAAAGCCGAAAGCGAGTTAGCCTGCGCGGCGTGGAAGTGCCTGCTTGCTGCTATCTCTGCTGGGGCTCAGCTCTGGTGACCGAGTCGCTGCGGGCTTCAAGCAGTGACGCCTTGGAGTCCCGGGAAGCCGTTTATATTCGCTGCGTGGCCATCGCCCACAGTCGTGGGCAGCGAAGGATCCCTCTACGTCAGCTGGAGAGGAGGGGTAGGAGCCGCCGGAGGAAGCGACCAGAAAGGCAGTGGAAGGGAGCTTTTGGTCACTGTCCTTTAATGGTGCATAGATGTATTCCTCATCATTTATTATTGTGCAGGTGGTCACTGAAAGCGTTATGAGACACAGTACTTTCTGCCAAAGAGGAATAAATGGTGTCTTTTTTGCCAGGCTTAAAGACAAATACACTCAATTTGCCTGTTGTAGTAACTCATCAAGTGTTCATCTGAGACAAAGTAATGTGGGAGGAACAGTTGGATGCTAGTGAAGGCTAGAGGTCAGTTGGAGATTGTTGGTTCCAACAACCTCGCTTGTTCTTGGAGAGCAGCCAGGTTGTTTCAGCTACTGTAGGCTGCTGCTGATTAGAAATGCTTTTGATTTCACCTGTGGCACATGCATTCACACAGGAGAGTAGGAAAAGGAGGTGAGAAAACTCACTTGGCTCCAAAATCTAAATACCATTCCTCTTCAGTGTAGGCCGACTTGGACCGAAGCCGAGAGCTGCCCACAACTCCGAGCAGATGAACATGAAAGGGAAGCCCAGCGGTGGAGCGAAGTGATCTAACATAACATACGGACAGATTGCATTTGTGTGAGGAGGAGAGAGATGATAGGACAATGACAAATTTCTACGGTACAGTACATACTGCTTAGCAAGTTACATTAATCACAGAACAAAGAGTCATTTTTCATGACCCTATTGTCAAAGTAACACTGTCCAATTTGTGGGTGTGTTTATGCTCTATTAGGCAGCAAGCATCTTTTTCTTGTTTGTGCCATGGAAGTAATTGTCAGACTTCATAGAATCACATCATTAATGGCTGTCTGACTGATGAGCAACTTCGTGTGCTGTGTAGAACATTTTGGGTGGAAGGTGCTGTGTGTGTCCGGGGGGGGGGGAACACGGGATGGAGGTCTTGTGTATGTGGAATAAACAATGTCAGGATAAAGAGTGGGCCAGATTTTAGTCACTCGTGACTCCCCCTCAAGTGACATGGGTCACGGCCCGGTCCACCGTGATGCACATCATCTGTTCCCAAGTGAACACACACTCACCAAAACCTGCTCCACCGAAGGTCATCTGCAACTCCAAGCTGGGAGCACAGCGCAGTAAATGGCGCGTCTGGAATAACATGACTTTTTGGCGGCGGTGTTTTGAGTGGGGGAGGTAGACAGCTCACCAAGCAGGCAGCCTCCGCGGGGGGCTGTGGAACTGATAAGGTCGAGTGTGTGTGCGCGTATAATGTATTCACAGTGGCCTTAGAGTAGCGGGGGTTGGCAGCTGGCCCACCGACTAGTCTGCATCGCCGAGGACGTTGTGTGGATGTGGGAGGTTCTCGGTGCCCCTTTCATCCATGTCCAAACTGGCACTTTGGACACGGTTTGTGCTCGTGTGTGGGTTTGCATTGTGGTCAACTTTGGACACACGTGTTGATGTGTGCGCAGTGACAAATGAAATGCATAAATGTATGTATCAATGCACACACATATTCTCTTGCTCGCCTGCTGTGACAAAGTGAATCATTGGGGCCCTGGCATCTGAACTGGTGTAAACACAACATGTTCAATGTATCTGTTCTAATTCTAAATTAACATGTTTCTGACTGTCCATCATTCACCCCCCACCCCCTCAAACACACACACACAGTGTGTTTGTCCCCATTGGGTGCACAGTGAGAATCATGGAGAAGACTTCGGAAGCCACTTCAAACCGTGTAGAGGTATTATGACACTGACTCCTTTCCCAAAATGTTAGTCTTAATTATTCAAGTTTTGGGGATGTTTGAACTTGCCCTCTAATAAATCATGTGTCAGGGTTCAGTTCGTGTGGAATTTCATAGTAAGGTCAATATGCTATCTAAGCATGCTGAGTTCAATAATCCTTTGAAATCAGAGCTTTTAAATGCAGTGTGAAGTGATTCACACAAAATGTGGGTGTTATTCGGGAAAGTAAAGGTCTTTCAAGACTTTGTTAACAAGACAATGAATCATTTGATATTTAGTGTCAGAGGAGAAGCAGTGTAAAAGTTTGTGTTTGGTAACCAATTTTAATATATGGCTGAAAAGACCTTTAAAGACCTTTAAAGTTTCTAGGCCGGATATGGAGTTATAATTGTCCAGTTGAAAATGGCCTGATTTAAAAAACGGATTAAGGTTTTTCCTGAACTGTGACATGCAACAGGCATTATTAGTTTAGTTTGTATAGAACCAGCTTTTGTCATAATACCATTTTCAGCAGGGTCTTCACAATGACAGCATGCTAAAGGCCTCATTCCTATTACATGACATGTTCTGTTGTCAGATTTTCCATGTCCGTTGAAATAATTGGCGATAACCTCTCTTTAAAGCAATGTTTCAGGGTTTACACCATGTGCACATTCCCATGCTTGGAGCAAAACTTTAAGTCTACGTGGACAGACAGAGACAGCAGACAGGATTGAAGCATGAAGGAGGAGACATTACATTGCTAGGTATGGTGTAAAGGTCCAATGATCTAATCCCGTGCATACACCCTGGATGCTGAGCTAATGACTGGGGATTTTTCTCCATGTAATCTGTGTTCTACCTGCTGGTGAACTTTGTGACACCGTCAGCTATGTTGATGCCAGACAAGAGGGACGTCACCCCATTATTCCCCTTCACCTCAGATCATATCAAATGTAAGTTTGTGAGCTGATGTTGCTAACCAACACACCACTGGGCCACCCGTTTTGATTTTCGTTAAAATGACACACTGGACAGCACAAAACTGGCAAAGTGTCATTTTTGTCTCTTTGAACCTGACTGTTCCCTACTGTCATTTTTTATTTGGAAGTATTTCCTGGAAATGTAATGTATTTTATCTACATCCTTCACTTTTTATCTATCTATTGTTGATTCATTTTCTATCTTTGTTTATCTGCTTTTAAATTCTTTGTAAAGCACTTTGAAATGTCTTGTACACGACATGTGCTATAAAAATAAACTTGCCTTGCCTTTTCTATTTTAAAATTTCTCCTCATAAAAGTACACTGAAGTACTTTGCCTGAATTGTGTTGTTTATTTTCATGTGTACAGATGCAAACATTTAAGCATTTCTTGGTCTTTGTGTACGTCTATCCTTATTATCTGTATTTATTTGTTAATTTATATACCTATTGCCTAGTGAAGTTTTATTTTTTGTTTGTGGTTGAACTAGCAACCATCTGTAAGCTCAATATTTCTGCTGTCTCACTCATTTTCAGAGACAAATTTCTTTATGCGCCTTTTGCAGCTGAGAATCAACATGGTCGCATCTTTTTTTAATCCTTCTCTCTTTGTTAACAGCCAATTCAGTAGGCAGATTGAGTAAGCAGGATGCTTGTAAACTAAACGTTCATATGGAAAACTCCCCTTATCAACAGATTGTCTTAATTTTATCTTTGCATCCTCCTGCCTTCACTTCTATTCCTGTCAAGTATTTATTTTTAAATTGGCATGATGCTGTAGCTGTGATCATCAATGACGCAGATGCAAGGGAGGAACCTGTCACAGTGCACATTCTCCGTGGACACACACGCACAGACACAAGTCTTGATGTGACACAGTTTGCGGGGAGGCATCAAATCTTTTCTTGGCTCTGTGTCTGTTTCGGCATGTCAAGTGTTGTGGAGGAGTGTGCCTGTTAGAATATTTTCCCCAAGACCCTCCTGCCCAATTAGAAATAGCTTAAGAAAAACAAAAACGAATCCAATAAATAGATTAAGAAAACTGACAGCCTGAAAGCCAGCTGTCTGCACTCCAATCTGTTTTATGAAGCTGTCTTCAGAAATGTTCAGATTCAAACATCATTCATAATGTTTCCTATAGTTGAGAACGTCATTGAGGACACATAATTACAAAGTAGAATTGCCTTTCTGTTTTTGGTTTTAAAAGTCAATTTCATGTTTATGCAATGCTTCTTTAGTTTGGGCTGGTTAGGTTGCACTTGTCTCATCCATTTTTACTGCTAAAGCTCATATAAAGTTGATCCTGTTCTCGCCTTCTTGAACATTTCCTGGAGGTCATGATGGTCAATTTCCAAACTTAAAACTCATGTGCATACTCCAGCTCTGCATAATGTTTAGTACAGCTCCCCCTGGAGCCACAAAAAGCTTCCTACAACTTTTGTAAGAGTCCAAGTCAGTCACTGTGGAAACACAGCGTCAAGGAGGGAAGACACTTACAGCGACATATACATTTTTTATAGAATCACTCATTAACATCTGTTAGTGGGATAGTGGGAAGTGATTCATCTGTAATCAAATAATCAAATAAGTAGAGATGGGAGCACGAGTCCAAGGTGATGATGTAAGCATGCTATGGTCTCTGAAACCGCTTACTTTCAGAGATACTTTTCCAAATACCAAATACTACAGAGGCTCCAAAAAGTACTACTTATGGCCCCCATAAAAGTTGTCATCAGTAATGCTTTCAGCAAAGTCTATTTCTGTACTTCTTTCATTAATGATATAACATGAACAGTTTGAAACCAAACTTATCAGAAACATACATGACATATTCCAATATGTTGCTGATGCATAAAAATGTGTCCATTGGATGGACGTAGCAGTTTGTAAAATAATAATTTTCTCACTGCTGTCTGTAAGAAGAGCTTTTAGTGAAGTTCTCAAAGCCCTGTTTTTCTAATCCAGATTGGCAGAAAAACAAGCGCTAAAATAAGATTCTTCACTTAAGTGCATATCTCACTCATTATATCAGGCCGTTAAATTATGAGACAAATCGTTGAATAATAACTTAATCTGTTTCCAAGGGCAATGGAGTGACTATATGTATACCTCTATAATGTTTTTGAGAATATTAGAGGAAAAGTCAAACTAAATTAGTCACAACTGCATTAAATTCCACAGCAGAAAATAGATTTTGATGACAGATAATAGCAATGATAAGCACAGCAATGTGTGCTCAGCCAATGTAATGATGGTATCATCATCATTATGAAAATGCAAGTAGAAGAAATTAATTAATTGTTCAAACTGTAAGTAATGATGGTCTGTTATTCTTTTCAATTAACAGCAGGTGTCTATTGTTTGGTCATCAAGCTCTGATTGGTCAGACTTGGTCTCTAGCAACACTCATAAGCTCTCTCCTGTAGTGTTTTCTTTACTGCTGACTATCACTATGATGACTGCAGGCTTCTTCCTGAGGTAGGTGGGAAGTTTGCATTGGGAATGTTACAATATGTGGCCCATTAGTAAAAGCTTTATTTAAATGCGTCCCATCCCCAGGGTTCCCCTCTTTGCCTTCCTGATTGTGGCTACATGTGGTGCTCCCTTTAAAGGTGTGTAGAGAAGGTTATTGTTGAAGACAGTGAAACAGTCATGGTTGATAATTGTTAAATCTGCTCTCCCTCTCTCACCCAGGCTCAAAAGACCAGAGCAGCAGTGGCTCAAATGCTGCAGCTAACGTTGGCTCTTACTCCAGGAGGCCAGTTGCATCTGCACCCTACGGTGGTGCCTCTGTGTCTGTGCTTCCTGTGGCTCCTGCAGTGAGTCAGCCTGCTCTTGTGATGGCACCAAGCTTTGTCAGCTCTGGCTCACTTGTGCAGCCTCAGGTGGCTGTGCCAGCCCCCAGTCTCTCTCAGGCTGCTGTTCAAGTAGTCCCAACATTCGGTGGCTCTGGTTCCTATGTGCCAGGACAGCTGGATGTGCAGAACTCTGGTGTCCAGCTTGTTCAAGCCGGTCCAGGATTTGACGGTTTTGGCTCTGCTGTTCCTGCAGCCACATACCCTGCTGCCCCTCTCACTTATGTCCCTGTTGCTGTTGGCTATGATGCTGGCTCCTCACAACTTGGAGCTCCTCAGGCTGGAATGGAAGGTAAGGTGTCTTCTGATGCATGGTGCACGTGGATAAAATGTGCGTCCTAATCCTGACTCTGTAACCCTCAGACGCTGCCTGGGCTGTTGCTCCCCAGGACTTATCTGGCCTGGATGCATCAGGTAACACCCAGTCTCTGAACCTCAGGGATGTTCTTCCTGCACCCCTTCAGCCAGAAACTGCACCTGGTCTCCAGTCTGGGGAGACTTCCAGTGTGGTGAAGGAAGCTGAGCTGGGTAACTACCAGCAGCAGACGGAGGAATTCAGCTACCCAGATGACCGTCAGGTGTCTGGACAGGGATCACCAACTGTGCTTGTGCCACAGTTTGGTGTCAGAGGCTCTCTGTTCCCCAACTTTGACTACAGGCTACTGTATGGTCAGTACCCACCTGGAACCTACAGCACCTTCAGCCAGCAGAACGAGAAGGGCAAAGACTACTCTCAGGAAATCCACTACTTGAAGGAGCACGTCAGTGACGACCAAGGTTCTGGGCAGCAGAAAAAGTTCCCAGGAGCTTGGTAGATCTCAAAGCTGCTCAACATGGTGACTAAAAGGATTTTTTTTTTTTTTTTGTTTCCCCTCAAATACCTGCTTCATAATTGCATTAACTTGGCTCTCCTTCCAGGTTGGACATGAACAGTGACTCTACAACATTCTAATAAAAACCAATACACCAGTTTATTTGGCTCATTCTTTGTGGCAAACTACAGCCTGCCTATTCTAAATTGTTTAGTTTGAACTTTAAACTTGCAGTTTTGCTTTTCCCAAACCTACAGAAATGTCAGTTTGATTCACACCATGCCAAATTAAGCCCTTTGACATTAAGGAACTAAATGCCATCTGCCAGGTACTATGAACAAGGATGGTGTAGCATGAAAGAGTTTGAACTTGAGTCCATAAAATACATCAACTGTAGTGTTGGACAATTGGAGCTTTTAATCGCATGTCAATGGGAAGTTGATGTATTCCTAGTTACATCAAAAAACTTTTAGGAAAACAAAATCCTCTAAACATTCAACTTGACATGGTAAAGAGTGAAACTGGTCTGCTGTGGTTACAGGTGGCAGCTGTGTGCAAAATGAAGGATTCCCTAAATTCTGGTTAAGTGTAATTTTGAAACTAAGCATGAAATCTCTTTACAGCTGCATTTAAGATTGATTCTTTATTCCCTTTATGGTTAAAATGTTTAAAGTGGCTTGTATTGAATACCTTTTCAGATGTTGCCACATGAAAGATCCAAGAATCAATGGAAATGTCAAATGGTATGAAAAAGACTTAAAAATACAAGGATAAAAATAGCTAAAACTTTTAAATAACCTTCCCAAATTACAGCATCTGGGTAGGATCACAAGTGCTGAAATACTACACTATAAAACTAAAATGACTCTATTAGGACATTTACTCCATTTAGCCTCTCTACAGAAATACTGCGGCAGAAAAAGGTTATTCCCTTTAACATTTGGGGCAAGGTATAGGAAATATTCTTGTATTTTTAAAATATAATCATTTTGAAATTAAAGCATTACATTGTATTCAAAATTCAGCCACTTCATAAGTCCCTTTTTGAATGAAATCAAATTCAAAACCTTTAAAGTGAAGGTAAACTTTAAAAAAAAATGTGCGTCTGTATGTATGTATATAGAATTCCAGGCCCATCGACACAATTCAAAAAGGGTTTTGAGATTGTGTGTATAATTTTAAACGTGTTTCCAAGAAGAAATTCATTGCTTGGGTGTCCTCAGTGTTTAGCGTTGAAGGAATAGCAACATAACTAAGTTGCCTAAGTTTCACAGATAAAAATTTTCTTCCGACGAATGCAAAAACAGATGCACATATTAACATATTGAATGATTTTTCATAAAGTCCCAACCTTTTCGGAATTTGGGTTGCATTGTCATTCAATGTGCATTTTGACAGTATGTCTTCCAACTGTGCACTGAGTTGACACAGCCATGTGAGTACAAACTATGGTTACAGCTAAAAGCAATTCACTGCTTTTTGTTTCGAGCGCTTTAAGAGTTGTTGGTGGAAGGTTTGGTCTTGGCTCGCTCGGAGGCAACTCTTCTACAGTGAAGGTAGACAGAGAGGGGATGGATGAAGGCCAGTAGGCTGAGCACTGTCAGGCCAATGTTCACCTGCAGAAACATAAAGAGAAGGAGAGGCTGTCACAGGAGGAACGCTCAGAGAATGAAGGCAAGTTGGGACTAATAAGTATACTTGCATATAAGGGATCTCCATCCAGAGCTTCTTTAACCAGAGCAAAGCAGGGATACTGTAGCAGGGAAAAGACTGCAGACAGAGCCATGACCAGACCATACAGCTTCCCAAAGTGGCAAGATGGGAAACTACACCCAAAATCAAAATGAAAACAAAGCTCAGCATTAGAAAGGCTTGCCTTAAAATAAATATTTCAACCAACAATTTATTTTCTTCCCAAGTTCAGTTTAACTAGAAAAATAACTGTCTGGTCAGATTTGAAAAATGGCATGTTTGGGAATGATAAAAATAACCTCAGATGCAAACACAGAAAAAGCAAAACACAGAACATTTCTATCTGTGAGAAGCAGTGCAACACAAAATGCATGACCCTATGAAGACATATTGGTCATAACTGTTTTAAGTCATAATACTTGGCGTTGGCCCTGATTCTTGATACATAGAAATGTTTGAATCCTGTTCTCATTTATTTAAACATTAAGACCTCCGCTGTCACGCTCTCTGTGTTGTTACCATAAACACGTGTGTGTTTTTGTTTGACACTCACGCCACGCTGATGAAGGCCGCGTTGCCGCCATAGAGGAAGGAGCGGTTGAGCACCTGCAGGATGAAGGTGAGGTACTGAAGGGGGAGGTACGGGGTGGAGGCGCACACTGAGAACAGCACACACTGCAGCGCAGTGAGGGACAGAGACAGCACGGAGGCCCGCAAGTCCACCTCCTGTTCCGTCTCCCCTATGAGCACACATCAGAACACACACACGAATGGAAACACACCCCAGGACAAAAGAGGAGACTTTCGCTCTTCCAGTTAGCCGTAGGTGCAACATGCAATGCCACGCTGGAAGACGGTTGTCTATTCGATGTGGGATAACCCTCTGTGCAGCAGTACCTGCAGCGCGAGGTTTGCTTTTGTGTCTGTCCATTATGAGGCCATTCCAGGGGGCACAGAGTACGCCACAAAGCTGGGTGATCGCGAAGGCGTTGGTGTACTGGCTCACTGCAGACACACAAGATGCACAACAGCTGTTTGACATATCTTCCACAATGGAACATTATGGACAAAAAAAAAAGGATTTCAAAAGCAGGGCTGAGGTTTTAGTTTTAAGGGAAAGTGCCATTCACTGCACCTTACTCAAACTGCACGTCAGGTTAAACTTTAAGCATTATTAGCAAACGTGGAACATCAAACTCGCATGACGTTATACAAGCAGTGGAGCTGTTTGTCTTGAATACAATGTTTTCCCTACAAAAAAACAGTAAAATATGCTGAGTCATTTCCGGGGTGTATCTCTTTTACATTTCCGGTTGCTGTTCAGATAAACTTCCAGTAAGTACATAAAGTCTGATGCTTTTTATAGCTAAGAATGCAGTCATTTGAAATACAGAATTTCTTTGGCACTGGTGCTGAATACCTTTTAAATTAAGGGTCACTGTGGTTTGAATGGAGGAAAAGAACCAACAGAGCAAAGTAAAACGACTTAATATTTTTCTGTAACAGCATTAGCTTACTAATTCTAATTTACAGCATCACACATGCTCAGATGTCAGTGTAATGAACAACAACCATCTTTATAAGGTTACAAAACTTAAACGTAATCACTGGTCCAGGGAGAACCTGTCGCCATGTTTGATTTGCCCTTGCGATGTGTTTTGCTATGCGATTACCCAATGTGGACTCTCCAGCTGTCAGCCTCTGCAACATTGGGTTGAGGGTGCCAATGAACAGGTAATGTCTGAGCTGCATCACTGACAGCCACAGCAGGTGCCAGCCAAAGAACCTGGACAGCAGACACTCCCTAAAACTCCTCTCTGAGAGAAGAAACACAGCAAACAAGTCAGTGAGGCAAATATGAATTGAAACAAACGCAGGTACATGAAATATGAAATGATTTAATTCTTTTACATTTCCCAGGGACCATCATATGCAAACCTTTCTGCACAGGAACGTTCTTGGTGAGCAGTGTTTCCTCTGCTGTAGTTGCATGTCCATTTGCCACCACCTCTGTATTCACGGTGTCTGATTTGTTGCAGGTTATCCTGCCAAGGGTTCATGAAAAAAATACTCACTTTACAATCACAGAGAAGGAGATCAAAAATATTTTTATTTTATTAAAGTAATGAAAAAAAAAACTTTTTAAATATAACAACCAGGGATTTAAGTCAGTAAGGGACTGAGTTTGATAAAGCTATAAATCCAATTTTTTTTTTTGTCCCGCCCCCAACATAAGGTTCGTATTAATGGGCCTGCTTCAAATTACTCTGATGCTCCTTTTATAAGCTTGCTGCTAAGGCAAATCACTTGTACAGTCACTTTCAAGTCTTTTAATAAAAGTGGAAATGCTTTGCTATAAGGTTATATTCCTTCGATTTGAAGGCATGTAATGAGGCCTTAAAAGCTTTTATTTCCACATAGCCTGGTTATGTTGCCATTGAAATGAGTATGCTTATCAGTTACACTAACCACAGTAATTTAACTAGGGTGGGTCATTTTGAAGTTATGTCCTGTCCTGCACAAGCCAAGCACATTTCCTGTTAAGTCACATTTTTCTACTGGTAGTGGAAGAACTTGCACTGAAGTATCTGGGCTTTATCTGATTTGACCACAAACTGAATAGTTAAGGTCTTCCAGCCACAACGTTACATTTAATATCATGATTTATTTCTCTAGAATTAAGTGTTTGCTGTCAAACGTATACATTTTGCTGCTTTATATATCTATGACTGCTATGTCTGCCTTCCACTTGATATACGTATTCAGATATTGGTGTCAGTGTGCTCTGTTCATACCCGTATGTGTAGTTATCAGGCAGCGGGTATGGAATGACCTTTCGGGGCAACAGGAAGAAAGTCCTGAGGACGTGAATGACGCTGCAGGTGGACAGAAAAAGGAAGGAGGCGCGAAGAGAGACACCAGATTCGTGCAACAACTACAACAGGAAAAAGGGATAAGTAAAAAGTTCAGAAGATGGTATCACAGTCATTTTAATGATGTGTGTACTGTCTGCCTGTTTGTCACCTTGATGATGAGGAAAAGTGCTGAGGAGGAATCAAAAGCCCCATTGTACAGAGTGATGATGGTGGAGCGACGTGAGCCAAACAGGTTTCCGACCTTTGGGGAGAAAACAGACTCATGTTGAATGGGGAAAAAGGCCTCTTGCAGCTGTGAATGTGAACAACACACAAATCCAGTTCACTGAACGTGATGGCTATCCTCAGGGGATTTGTGTTCTCCGCCTTAAAATATCATAAGCTCTGTGGGACATCAGCACAGACGCCGGCACTAGCACACAAAGGGTAAACCAGGTTCTTTTACAATGTGAGAACTGTGAGATCACACATATAACGCAGCCAGAACTTTCACTTCTAAAAAAAGCTCTGAACACAAGACTTCCCAGAGCGCTTTCCTTTAAAAAGCCTTTCCTTTCAAAATTAGCAAGGGGTTCCTGGTCATGTGCCTATCCCTATTTTTCCCTTGAGGTGGATACTTGCTGTTAGTACACAGGCTGTGATCCAGAAAAAGAGCAGAATAGTTTAGATGATGATGCTTCACTGTGTTCAGATCCATACAGATCAAAAGGCCTTTCCTGGGTTCTTCCTAAGCCTTTGTTTTCTTGTCAACTTTGCTTGCAAAAAAGTTCCATTTTACCTTATCACACCTGCCTATGTTACAATATTGTTTTTCTCTGTATTGTTTATATTTTCTACACTTACACAGCTTTATCATTCTATCCTTGCTCTCTTGCTCAGGAGAAATGACATTTGTGTTTAGTTGCATTGAGGTACAATGTGAGTCGTTTTGACACTTAGTGATACAGCACAGAAATGAGAATAGACCGCTTGCAAAAAGTGATTCATAAACAGAATGATGAAAAGATTAGAGTTTTCAATACCTGCATGTTTGTGATCAGAAATAAGATGCCGCCGACAGCCAGGAAGGAGAGAGCAGGGAAGAGCAGGTAGGCAAAAACTGATGCGCGAATAAGAAACAGCTGTAACAAAAACTGTCCCTGCTTTTGGTGTTATGGGTGAAAGTATTTGGACAGTTGTTTTTTACCTGATGAAGAGAAGGCCACCATTGAAGTACCCATGGTGTACAGAAAACTGGTTGAAGAGAGAAAGGTTCATTTTCAAACTTCAGTATTGCTTAAGAGGAATGTTTAGGATCACACAACAAATAACTTATGGCATGTTTTAAGAATGAAACATCTTGCAGTAAAAAAAGAAAAAGGCATATTTCTCACAGAGATTTGTGGACTTGCAGCAGATCATAATTTCCTTTGCTTGTCCAGACTTAAGCACAATTCATCCTTATCATCATTTGACTCCTCTTGTTCAGTATTTGCATTCCTCAACTATTTCTTTTCTCTCCACCCACTTTAACTGGAAACATATGGCTTATCCTGGTGCCGGTTTGTTATTGTGGATTAGGACATGACTGGGGCTAATTCTACAGGTATGTGCTGTTTTATGACAGATATTAACTTTTGGGAGATGGGAAATTAAGTCAGCTTTGATGGGTGAAAATATACAAGATGAAATAAAATAAAACACGTCCACCCAACATTCCCGTATCGAGTGATTAATGGCACTGAACTTTTACTAAAAAAACATTTTTTACGTCTGCTCTTGGAATCTTTTAAACATCTGACATTTTATTGAACTTTACTGCCTTGTTTTCATTTCTGCTCCCTTTCCCTGATGAATCCCAGTGTTTGGCTGGTGTGAGCCCTGCACAGCTAACGTGCTTCTTCCTTTCATATTCAGCTATTTGATCCATTCCTCTAACTCCACAGGAGCAGGGACGGTATATTTATCCCCACAAACACATTTCACATGAATAGAAACCTTAACAATGCAACGTCCTGCCCTCTCTATAATCACTTCTATATCCTCTGACTCCACCCTTTGAGAAAACAGCTGTTAGTTGAAGAAAACTGGTTTGAAACTCCCTAACAGGAAAATGCAGGAGACAAACAATCAAATAATAGCAAAAAAGGAAAAGAAAAGTTAAAATGATCAATTAAATCTGTGGGGAATAGTGGGGAACATTCTTTTGCAGGTGCATACTACTTCTTGTGCATTTTTTTGCCCAGAACCTGCCTGGGAAGAGATTTCCCAGGCAGGCAAATGGATGTGTGGAGCTGGGTACTTGTTTTGGCACTGACCTGATAATGCAGTTCTGTCTGAGAGCACATTGATGATATGGCAGATGCTTTTAGCTAATGAGTATGTGGAAGTCAGTACTTGGCAAATGACGGTGGAATTACACTCTGGAAAATGTTCAGCATCTGCAACTTTTCAATGGATAAACCCATATAACCTTATCTTATAAATAAGGTTTGTGAGTGAACTATTTCAAATGGAAAAGTCAAACCTTACTGAATCTTTGAACCATTCAGTCGTGGCCACTATTTGAACTGTGTGAATACCATTTTAGTCAAATTTTACTACACTGTTTGAACTTTTTCTTAGTTTTTCTCTTTTTTTTTCCATATTAAACATTCAAATAGCTGTTTTTTATTTTCTAAATTAATCTTAATGCCTTGGTAATGCACATTCAGCTGCCATTTCATATGAAACATGTTTCCAGACTCCTTGCCAAAAGGGCACCTGAAAAATTTATGCCATGAGGCTTCATCCAGTTATCAGTTCCTCCGAGTGATATATTCAATGCGTACAATCCGATAAACGTTTTTTTTGTTATTGCCATTTGGATTTAACCATATGATGTTTAGTCAATTTACATCAATCGAATCCATTAATGAAGACTACTGGTTATACCCTGCTCCTGATGTTCTATTTCCAAATTAATGAACAACCTTTTGTGGTTGTGCTTTAGCAGCCAGTGATTATCACCTCTTTCCCTTTAATGCTGTCACTTGTGGGAGCTTCATGGTGGTTTTGGTGGGAAAGCCATAGCCAGGATTTGGCAAAGCATGACCACGAGGTCAAAAGGTTATGGCCACAAGTTAGTAACGCATGGGAAATGCGCGGCCTGTTAACTAAAAACAACTTAAAATTTCTTTCAATCTGTAAACGGGCATTAAGAACAAATAAACTAGCTGTCAATAAAGAAACGATCTGGTTAAAAGTTCTACCAAATGCAAGATGTACTATCCATAACCTCATAACCTTTCAAAGAATAATGGTCAACAATAATTGCCTTTCTAAACTTATTCTTTTCCTCCATGGGTTTCTGTGAACGAAAAACTGACTAAAGATTTTTTCATCAGCGTTAACTTTTGATGATGAATTGATAAAGTGCATTTGACAAGTGCATGACTTCTATTGTTTCTCCACAGCTCAAAATTGACAGTCTACCAAGCTTCTTAACACATTACGTCTACATCTATGTCTACATTAAAAGAATGCTGTAATATGTCATTTATTGACGTTCTCTGAGGTTGAATTGATCTAATTTTACAACCTCATAAGAAACGTTTTTAAAAAACTTTTTTGTTTTTAAACAAAAAGGTTAACTTTTTTTCACTTGACTCTTTTAGACTGCATGCCCAATTCATTCTAAACTCCTGAGGCATGCCAACAATGCAAAAAACAGGAGGACGCTGCAAAGGGAGGATTCATATGTCCACCTGTATCCTCTCGCTGATCCTTCCTGCTCCAGTTTAATGAAAGGAAAATCATTTGTTACTGACTAGGTTTATTCCAAGCATGATCTGCACCGTTCTTTGCAATTTCAATATAAATGGACAGCTAACTGACCATATGTGTCTGTTCTCTGAGCCTGTCATAAAAGTGAATGAAGCTGTAGCCACAACTTGGCCATCAGTAACCATCAACTCTCTGTAGATTACAGTCTACGAAGGGTAATTCTAGCTGTATGGATTGGCATGTAACACGTTGCCGTTTTATCATTCTTTGACAATAGATCAAGGTGATGTACTCACATTCCAGTGAGCCGAGTAACAGTTGTACCGAAACGATCAAAGAGGAAACCGCTGGGTAGTGTGAGGAAATTGTTCATGAAAGAGGCGATGGTGAAAATAAGGGAGAACTGCTCATCCTGTGCACTGCAGTCTGTGGGCACACACAAAAAGCACAAAGAAAGGAAAACAAAAAAGGATCATTCTGGGGAACAGCGACAGCTAAAGGAATTTCAAACTTTTGCATATTTACATTTTGAATTCAAAGTAGTGAACATAAAGACATCAAACTTACCTAAAGTGTGTGTGCTGTTGACTCCTGTGGCATTGACACACAGAGACCTGAAGTATCCCTCTTCCTTAAGGACGAAAACCAGGGAAGCCCATCCAAACACAGCTCCAGCGAAACACAGGCACTCCAGCAAGCCCGTCACAAAGGTAAGGCCACGCCGCAGCGTCAACTTGTTCCCAGACCCCGACATGATCTCTCAAACACCGCTGCTCACCGAAAACAGAATGCTTTCACCTGCATGTGCACGCCAGGAGCAGCTTCTTGGTTTTCTTGACCTGCCAGCAAAAGTAAAAGAAAAGCAAAAACCCTTTTGATTAGCTGGTACTTCCAGAGACGTTTAAGACAGGAAGCAAGTCAACATGAACATGACTTTCAATGGAAATAAAAAACCCACTGGCATGACTCAGATGGAAACTCTTTCTGTTGTACTAGCTATGCACGGAAAACTGCTTGATTTTAAAATATGGCACCCCTCCTCCCACAGAAAGAGATGGAGCCTGCATATTTTCCATTTTCCCAATAGATAGAAACAATGAAAACACAACATGGGCTAAAGTAAACTAACCTAACCCTCTTATCATAGCATGAAGATACCCTCTAAATGCAAAGGGCACTCTGGTAAAGCTGCAACACTGGGCTGCTTTCTGCGTGTAGTACTCACAGCTCAGCCTCTGCTGGCCTCCCACAAAGTTCTCGTAAACACTCAGCTACCATCCCACTGACTGGCTTTATATAGACTGCCTCTTCCTTCCTCTTTACACATGCTGCAGACCCCTCCCTCTCTTTCTTTCCCAATGTTTGCCCTTTCTCAACAGCACCCTGCTCTGCAGCCGAGGAAAATCCTTGTCCTCAAGTTACTCGTTTCTGCAGTAGAAAAAAAACACTGCAGCATTCCCAGGAAGCCATACGGACATGTTCCAGATGCAATAAAACATGTTCCAGATGTGGATGCTTTTGGGGGATTATTAGATCCAAGAGGCCATGTGAAATAACTCTGCGAGGGTTGCACACAGACAGGCCCTGTGTGTTACAAATATGTTAAATTCATAGTAATATACATATTTGTGGTCCTGCGATGGACTGGCGCCCGAGGTCAGCTGGGAGAGGTCCCCAACCCAAAGTTGGGAGCTGTGCAACATTAGAAAAAAGTCCTGCAGTCAGACAAAAGACAACAGAGGTCTGACCCGCGAGCCCCTGTGGAGAGAGTGTCGCTATCAGCTCCAGTGAAACTGGGGTTTCTACCTTTGATCAATTGGTGAAAACAAGTCCAAGTCGAGAAATATTATTCGAAGCAACAATGATGAAAAGCTGCTCTCATGCAGAACTGGACGGAGAGAGTTAAACCAGGTTTTGGAGGGTAGAGAGGAGGGGTATTTTATGTCCATCTGACCTTTCTACACTTGATTTAGTGAAGACAAAACTAAAACCAAGGTCAAAACTAAGGTCTGATAGACTCAGAAGCCTCAAGAATGACAAAACTCCCTTTTATCAACAGATTATTGTGATAAAAAAAAAGAGAAGAAATGATGTCATCGCAGTGCAGACAGCATGTGAAACGCTATTCTGTGTCATTTTCTTGGTTTAACTGAGATTAGAATGTGCTGCCTTCTGAATTTACCACAAAGGAAAAAAAGTGTCACATAAAAGAGTTATACGATGAAAGTGAAAAGCTAAAAAGTAAGGTTAACAACAACTATTCAGGGGTTTTCAGACTGTTTGGAGCAGTAGGATTCAAGGATTTCAGAACATTTTATGGACTGAGAGTTAACTGCATCAGAGGTCCTTATACTATCTTTCTTTCTCGCATTGATAAAATTCACAAAAAAAACATTGGAAAACATTTAAAGTTACAACCTTATATTTTAACAGCTCTAAAACATAAAATTAGAAAAAAAAATGGGGACAAATCTTCAAACCCAAAGGAATGCCAATTAATCAAACATTTGTATAAAATGGAGGGCTTCCTAATTCAGGAGATCTTTTATACTTAATGCGTTTGGCTGGAAAGATTCAACAGTTTTTTTAATTGCTGCACATACCAGCTTCATCTGATTAGAAAAGGACAATGCTGTCTGCCGCTTGTTTTGGCCCATGACAATGTGCAAATTTGAATTTTGTGGGTTGTTGCTATGTCACTGTTGCTATAGCGATCAGAACACGTGCATATCCAGTCTTCATCAGGAGGCTTCGAAGCTTTGTATAAGGGTGTGGCTGAAGGCAGAGACGTCAAAAGGGGGCTGGTTCCTGTATTGTAATGCCACTCACACAACTGCCAGTTACATGGTCAAAGCCTGTCATCACCTCATCACAAGACACAAGTTCCGTGGATTGCAAACAGGCTTGAGACTCACTTCCTAAAACCAGGTTTTGACCCTGGCATCACACAAACTAAAGAGGAGCAAAGGTCTTAAAACACATGACTGTCCCCCAACCACATTAAAAAAAAAAAGAAACTGGGTTAAGGAATAGTTTGTCCCTTGGGGACAAACCAAAGACTTGCAAAGAATAAACAGGTGCAATCACATTTGTGCACAAACTGCTGAATAAAACCGTCAACTCCCAACAATGCTTTGATCAATGCAAAAACCAGGGTTAAGGTGTCTGCGCAGCATGAGTGAGCAAAGTGAAAACCAAAGTACTGATAAGATGAAGAACATTTGCATGTCTGAAAGAGGACCCAAACATCAATACTGTTGACTTAGAAGTCAGAATTCTGGTCGTTTTAAGCTCCTTTGACACTACCTCCGTGCAGTCAAGATGTTTTGGTTGGCAAAGATGGATCATGTGATGAACAAATTATTATTATTCCTGTAAATCATTTGCTCAATCAAAGAGCTAAAGCACAAAGATGGCTGGAGAATTACTCTCTCCAGGAGCATTCTTGAGTGTCAGCTAGAAGCTATATGTCATCTTCTGAAACAGCAATCAGACAAATGAGTTATCAATATCAGTCAGTCTCATCAACAACACATTCTGTGCCCCCCAACTGGAACACAGGCCTTTTTTTTGGTTCTAGTTATGAGCAATCCTACCGAATGTCTGCATAAAGGTATAACTGTGTTAGTTCCTGTTAGGGACACATATATTTAGTACAGGAAGGTCGCCAGAATCTGACTTGCAGCCAACACTGGGTTTAAGTTTAAGTTTCAGTTGAAGATGAAGTTTCTACTTAATCAAAATCAGTATATTTTTTCTCTAAATTATTGAAAACATGCTTTCCTATGTGTTGCGTAACCACTCCCCATTTTTGCCAATAGAAAAAGGGCCACGGTCAGCAATCTCTTGGAAAACAAATGGCCTGATGTTGTCATCTTTCTGCTTAAAATGAAGCCAAAATAGAGTCATGCCATGGGACTCTCCTTTTCCATTACACCCACCACTTCTGCTTTTAAAAAAAAAAAAAACTGCTGATATGAAAGAGGAATGCGAAGATTACCTTTTGCATATGACTTGTGAGATCATTTGACATCATTTTTCTAAAACTAAGGCACGTTGAATAAAAACTGAATGAAACAGTACAGTCTTAAGCCAAACTTGACCGAACCAGGCTGAACATAGTTTGACTGGAAGTGAACTGAACGTACAAGTGAAAAAGCTGAGGTCTCATGTTGACATTAGGTAGGGCACAAACAGCTGGTTAATGTTTAAAAAAACACAAGCAGCATGTGAAAGCAGCCAAAGCTTCAGCTGAATGATAACACGGGGCCGAGCAAAGCCGGGTCTCCGGGTATACAGCGGAACGGCTGCTGTGGGTCTAAAGTGAACGTGTTATTGGTTATTCGCTGTTTAAAAGCGTGCATCTTTCTCACTGAAATGGGATGCAAATCTTATGGTTGGGAGAACAATTAAGAACTTTTACAAAAGTATCTTCAATGGATGATGGTAAGTTCATCCACCCCAACAGAGGTTTAAAAACTGAGGGCTGAGACACCGATTGATTCAAATAAAACAGCTACAGCCATGCTACAGTCTAATAATTAAGGTGTTCTATTCCAAATGTTGATTGAACACATTTTTTTTCCGTACTGTCAGACTGGGGTTTGAAGGTCACACAACCTCAGCTGTGACTCTAGAAATCAGTTTTAAACTTTCAAACTGATCTCATTGACTTGGCCTGTCTATCACAGAGTTCTGAAAGAACCCGGTATCTTCAGATGAACTTTAGAATGAACAAACAAGCAAAGACCCAGAGCTCTTGATTCCCATTCAAAAAGCCATGCCAGCACAAAAATAATGGATTATTAAACTATCTCACAAGAAGGGCCTGAAACTATAGGGCAATCAAATTAGCTGCAGTTGTCAAATTTAAAAGGGCTAGAACAGAATGCTTAAAGTTACATTTGGAGGTACATTGACGCAGAGGCAATTACTGAGAATATGGAGCGATACATGCTCATATCAAGGGACATCTGGGATTATTTCAGAGGGATGATGCCAGTCCTCACACTGCATGACAGCGGGGCTTTAAAAAAAAAGTTTGGATGACACGCAACCATGACCCATCTTCTATTAGAAAGGTTTGGAGCAGCATGTAGAGGAAAAATCATAACGCATCCACCACAGACTGCTAAGAGACTAAAAACCACAGAAAAGATTGGACACAATTCCTCCTGAATACAAAAACCAACGAGCAGTTGTAGTTTTCCAAAAATGAACGCATTAGCCAGTTCATTTAAATATCCTATAGTTGTTTAGTTCTCCATTGTTTTTTTAAACATTCAGATCAGTGGAAAATACAGAGGGGTGTCACTGTTGTATTTGGAAGAGGATAACAGCATTGCAACTGAACAAATGGCTTTACAAAATGTGATTTTACAAAGGCGTGCAGACGGGCTGCAGAGCTGGATGTGAAGCAGCGCCCTGCTGTCCGGTTCTGCTGGGAAGTCAAAGCGGAGGGGATGTTGGAGCGGAGCGCAGAGCTCCATGTTCCGTTTCTCTGTCTCTCCGGTTTCTCTGCATGGGAGGAACACTTACGTTCTGCTCTGATCTCCTACCGCCACTCCGCTGTCCAAAACATCCACATATTGTTCGTTCTCAGCGATCGAGGAGGTCCAATAACAGCCTTCTACAGCTGGGGGGGGCAGGAGCAGCGCAGTAGGTGACGTCATCACACACACAATGAATAAATAAAACGCATTATTTGATGAAAAGCTACATTGCATCACGAGGGAAAACATAAAAATATGTCATTAGAGTGGTGCATTCATCTAATTATCTGTCTGTTCATGGTTCAGCGTTTTATTTGGGATAGTCATCGATTGAGGTTGGGGAAAAACACTGGACATCGATGACCACTTGCTCAAAGATTTTGGAAGTGTAAAGGCGCCATCTTCTGAAGCTAATATGAATTACATCCAATTCCTTTTTCGCTCATGCAGCGCCACATTACAGCAAATGAAATCTTTTTCTGTCCCTTTTCAAAATGTCTTTCGTCTTTTATTGTTGTTACTGATACAAGCCAGAACATTGTAAATGTAACCATTGGCACTTCAAAATGCAAGAAGATTCCCTGTTTGATTCAAGCTTCTGAGTGGAGTTTGCATGTTTTCTTTCTTCCTCCTACTGTAAAAAAACAAGGATGATATGAGGGGTTCAGGGTCAATGCAGTCCTCTTCAGATGAGTTATCATGAGGATGGGATAAGGCTTGACACCTGGAGATTGAAGAACTTAAAAAAAAAAGTAAAAGCTGAAATGCTCCTTGTTTTCCTTGTCCACTGATAAGATAACTAAAGATACACCTCTGTGCACGTTCACTAAAAACAAGGAGTTTGGAATGAACAGTGAAAATAAAAAATGTAGCCTGTAATTGTAGGTAAGAACACAGATTATAAATTTGTGTTTATGACTCTGTGTGATCAACATGCCTACAAATGGATGAAGAGTGTGACTTTTTTGGCACTTCAAAGCAGTACTGCCTTAGCACAGGTCCATAATGCTCCACTCTGCATGCACAGGTCCGGGGAGAGGGTGGACAGATCGTCCCACTGGGACGAAATCAGAGGCCCATGCATTTCATTAAATTACAATTCAAACACACAATGAAATTCTGCTTGCTCTGCTTGATTGCTTTATATTCACACATGAAATAGCTGTTTGTTGCTGCAATACGTTCTGAAGCATTTATTTATTACAGTTGATAGATTAAACTAATAAAAGTCAGCACACCAAAATAAATTATTTGAGGAAAACTCAACGGTTGAGGCTGTACTACTTTTGGTTGCTGCTTAACAGCAGCTGTCTGTTATTAGTCCATCAAGCTCTGATTGGTCCAGACTGGTGTCTGGTAACTTCATTAACCCTTTTCTTTGCTGCTGTCCTTGCCTCAAGCTTTCAACATGATGACTGTACAGGTCTTTCTTGTGTATGTGCTGCTCAGGTGTTTCAAAATGGGAGTGTTTGTGGAAATGCTTGGTGTTGGATTTTTATCTTTTTCTCAATTAACTTTGTTGCTGTTTCTAGGGTTTTCCATTTTTCTTGGTTGATTGTGGTTACACACAGCCTTCCCTTAAAAAGTAAGTTACATTTTCTTCCTGAAATGCTTTTCTTCTGGTGAACATGTGCTCTTCCTTCCATCCTAAGGCATCAAATCCAAGGACAAGGGCGGTGGTGCTACAAATGCTGATATCAACTTGGCCTCTGATCAGGGAGCAACCACCAGAGGCTTTACAGCTGTGCCTTACAGCATACAGAGTGACCCATCAATACTTCTGCAAGCTCCCAGGTTCACCCAGCCCGTTCTACAGACGAGTCAGGGTTATATGCTGGCCCCAGTCGTCTATCAAGCTCCTGGTGTCGCTCAACTTGTTGAAAGCGGTCCCGTGTCTGGGAGCTTCAGCTCTGCTGTACCTGTGGGAGGTTATTCTGTTGGCTATGTGCCTGTTCAGGCGGAGTATGACGATGACGCTATTCAGCCTGAGGATGCTCAGACTGACACGCCAGGTAAAGCTTTAAGTGTGATTTATCTTGAATTGGTTCCACAGACCAGGCTAAACATTCTCTTGGTGGATGTCAGATGTTGCACGGGTGGACAGCTGTCCCTTTACCTGGCTGGAAGGTCTTGCTTTTGACCATGCTGGTCCAAAGGACTTTTTGTTAATACCTGTGGTCTCAAATGGACTATTCCTAATTTTCTTTTTTTATTTTCCAGAAATGGAGTGGGTTATTGAGCCCACACTCTTCGAGGACGTTTCTGACGCAGAGGTCCTCGACCTCAGTGACCTCCTCCCCGCATCTCCTTCACCACCAGCTGGACCCATCCCCCAGTCAGGAGAGACTTCAAATGTTCTGAAGGAAGCTGAGCACGGGAACTACCATCAGCGCACAGAGGAATTTGGCTATCCAACTGAACCCGAGGTGCCCGAACAAGGATTTACAAGTTCCTTTGTGCCATCTTTTGATGTAGGCATCTTCCAAGGTTTTCCCTTTCCTAACTTTGACTTCAGGCTTCTGTATGGCCTCTATCCTCCTGGAACGTATAGCACCTTCAGCCAAACCAACGAGAAGGGCAAAGACTACATGCAGGATATCCACTACTTGAAGGAGCATATTACTGACGATCATGATGAAGGACAGACCAAGTTCTTTGGTGATCCTCAGAGCACATGATGATCCCAGAATTGTGGGAATGACATTTTGTGATGTGTAAAAATTTTATTTGTTTTTTTTCCCCAAGATTTCTTGGTTTAACTTCATCTTTTGGGTTGGCAGGATAAATTGCATCCATTGTTACCAACATTGTTTTTTAAGTTACACTTGGTTTGCTGTAAAAAGCATTGCTGGATGAGTTTGACCTCATGGCCTGGCAAAATAAAATTTCCATGGATATGTTGCTAGCCAAGAAAGTGGCATGTGCAAAATGTTTGGAAAATTCTGCTTTTAAATCCTAAAACTTTCTCCAGAAGGTCTTCCCCCTTAAAGGAGCTGGTGGACAACTCTGACACTGGTGATAACATCACTAGTATGATGGATTAGTTACATGTCAGCTGGGACAGGATCCAAGAGACTAATTGAGATGGCTCTAAAACATTAAATGTGGCCCTGAGAGGGATTTTCAAGTCTTTTGTGAAGCACTGAGAGGGATTTTCAAGTCTTTTGTGAAGCACTAAAGGTTGTGCCACATCTGTAAATGTTAGTTTAAAAAAAAAAAAACTCTAAATGTGCAAAAAAATTTGGCTGCACGGGGAGGAATGAACATTCTTTGATCAGTATTTTCCCCCACTGTGTGAAAAGATGTCTCCAGGCAGGCTTTAGTCATTTCCTTATGTATTTGTGACATGTGTGTAGTGATTTGATTAATCCTCAGACAACTCAACACTTGTTTCCTTCATGACTAAAACTTAATCTCCAATCATTCTCCTTGCTGAAGTTGGTTTACAGACACCTGGGTCAAACTCCAGTAGGCATAATTTGCACTACTCAAATTCCTGTATGTCAATTAGGATTTGGCATCATAATGGACTGGGAAGCAAAATATTACTGCCTTTAGTTCCTTTTTTCAGACCCATATATTCATTGGATAAACATATACTACCCAAGGCTCTGAAAGAAATTAGTAAATGATTTAATGCTACACGTTTCATGTAGAAGCTAGGGGGCAACAGTCCTTTCTTTTGACGTTGGTTAAATCTGTTGTTCATGAGTGCATCCCCACCAACTTTTGTGTCATAATTTTGAATGCAATATCCCCCCCCCCCTACAATATCTGAACTCAGATGGTGTTTCTTAGTACATGGAATCTGTAAAATACCTATGAGGGAAAATGATCAAAAGTAAAGTCTCATTCATTCCTTTCAGTGTAACCTTGTGTGATTTACCATCCTCTCAAGAACTGCTGTCTCACTTTTGAAACTTGAATGACTGAAATGTTGATGTCACCCATTTCACAGGGGAATAAAATCTTATTCAAATCATTCACCTGTGCATTCAAATTCAGCATAGACATGAGGTGTGTACACATTAGAGCACATGCCCCTGAATATTGAATTCCTCTTTCAGATTTAGAGCAAGAAATTAAAATCTCCTATCACTACAATACTACCCAATGTGAACCAAGACTCGACTGCTGGCACCAAGGAAAAAGTCAAATTGTTGGATGGATTCTGTATGAGCTCTACTAAGATAATTGACACATTCAGCCTTGTGTGTATATGTGTGTGTACGGCCGTGGTTTCCACAGCAGAGGCAGCTGTCAGACCAGCGGGACAAACCCTGTGTCACAGCGCCTCTATTTTGGGAACCTGTGTTGTCCAAAAGGTCAGATAAAGAAGCATAGGAATCCTCACAAAGCAGGGGGTGGGGGTGTCGGGTGAAAGGGGGTGAAGGCGGGTATCCACAAACCATTGCACACATCTCCAACACAGAGCAGTGCTGGTGTAGCGGGGGAGAAAGGTTAGCTGGGGAAAAGTTAAGCTGTGAGAAGCTGAGATAGATGTTGAGTTAGTCCGCCGCAAAGATCTAAGTTTTTATGACACGGGCCCTTTCCTGGGTGATCGTTTCATTTCTGTGGTGTGGGTTAAATAGAAATTTCAAACTAATTCGCTGATCCAGTCAACAAACTGACACAACCCGGACATCATGAATGGAAAATCCCCCAACCAAGAAACAGGGACAACCAGTGAGACAGACACCAACAACAATAACCAGGTCTGTGTTTTTACTCATTCATTTTTGTTTTGTTATTTTTATGTTGTGTTAAACTGCACACCGACTGGCATCACACTCCACACAAGAAACAGGCTGCTGGTTTATATGTGTCCAGCAGGTGCAGTATTTAGATATCAAGTTTGAGAGGCGGTTTCAGGCGTGTGTACTGTGCTGCACCTGTTGGTAGTCCTGCCTGTGGAGTGACACACACTCGCACGCTGACCAGTTATGCAAAGTGATGCACATGGAGTTTCCTATTCCAACTGATGAGTCAGTGCTGATGCCTGACCTGGCGTTACTGCTCCTGAAAGAGGAAACAGAGTGCAGTAACCTGTTAAAATGAAGTTGTGGTGAAATGCAATGAGTGGCAAAAGCTCTCCGGGTCGAGCAGGAGCTCATTTTGACATGTATGTGTTCTCTTGTGAATCACACTGTCCTGGTTTAAATGGCCTACAAGTTACATACTGTTACTGGTAAGAAAAGTTGATTACTCTTCTAATTGCTGCAATACTAATGAGGAGAAATCAAACTCAAAATCAATTTCTTGCAGACTTAATAGAACAAATTAAAAACAAAATCTTCTTATGGATTTTTTAAGATTATAATGAATGTTATAAAAACATTTATTTGGCAGAAAGAAATGGAAGAACATTTTTTACTCTGTATTTGGATGAATAAAGGAAACAGTGAATAAAAGGATCCTAACCTATGTGACAACATTAGATGCAGGGATGAAACAATAATTAATTCTGAGAAAACCCAAAGGCTGAAATGAGCTCCATCACTTCACTGGTTTAAAGCTTTCTATTAATAGTGCCATAGTATCTCTGAAATGAAGGCTTTTGACCAAGATGAGCGTGTTCTGAAAAAGCACAGATCATGACAGCTCTAATCTAACGGAAAGTAGCTACAAAAGTGTGACATTATACATTGTTGTCTCTTGGCATCCAGGCAGATGAGCCAGAGCTGTCGGAGAGTAAAGACCCAGAGGAGACGGCAGAAGGTCAGGGTGTAATGGATGTGGGGGAAAGAGGTGAGACAGATAAAAGACAAGAACAGGCAGGAGAAGAAGAGGCCGTTTCTGGTGATACGAATAAGCCCCAGACTGTCCCACAGCTCACTGAGGGTGACACTGAAGGGGCTGGGAGTGATGAAAACTTGACTGCTGAGTCTGTAAAAGAACCTCAAATCACCAAAGGAGAAAAAGATAAGCAGGGGGAAGTCGAGGAAGGCATGAAAGGGCACATGGAAGGGATCCGGGGCTGTGACAATAAGAGAGATGAAGAGAAAGGGAAGGACAAAGGCGAGAGTGAATCTAGAAAAAAAACAAAAGGTACAGATGAAAAAGAGATTGAAAAAGAGGTCAAAGGAGTAGAGAAGGAAAAAAAAGGCGAAAAGGTGGACGCAGATATGACAGACAAAGGAAACATTAAAGAGACAGGAAAACAGGGAAAGCCAAAAAGAAAAAGTGGCCCTTCCGTCCAGTCCTTGTCCCGCCCGAGGCTCTCTGCACGCTCTGCCAGAGCGTCCGCAAAAAATGACATCATCGCCAAATTCCAACAAGGTGCTCCAGAGTAAGTCACTGAATCACAACCGGCACCTCAGATCTCTTTTATTTTCGACATTTGAGAATGAATATCTAAGAAACGGTAACACTGTGACCTCTTTAGGACACCAATACCCCGTAATTTCAAAATCCAGAGGTCTGCTGTGGCCGTGGCTACTGGAGGATCAATCAAGCAGAAGATTCTTCAGTGGTGTCGAAACAAGACGCGCAACTATGAGGTGAGATCAGCAGTAAACCTTTTTCATTTGGCCCGAACCCAATTAGTCTCTACGCCCGTGTCAAATTTGGTGTCCAATCTGGTTAAAACTTCCAGACTAGACATACAAAACAGCACGCTCCAGATGACGTGCTTTTCTCTGCATCCGGTCAGTTGCTGTGCTGTCCTTTGACCTTTGCAGGGCATCAACATAGAAAACTTCTCATCGTCCTGGTGTGATGGCCTGGCTTTCTGCGCACTGATTCATCGCTTCTTTCCGGACGCATTTGACTACAGCTCTCTGAAACCGGAGGAAAGGAAGAAAAACTTCACTTTGGCCTTCGAGACAGCGGAGTAGGAATTTTCTATTGTGTCTACCTCTTTCTCTCACCAAGTTAAATTCTTTTCCCAGAAGAAGAAACTTATTTTCCATAAGATAGAACACAACGACAATTGCATCATAGCAAGATAATTGAATGTACTATATATATATATACCTATATATTTGAAGAACTGGTAATGCACACATATTATGACGTAAGTGAGTTTCTGTTATAAAGGTGAAGGAAACCGTAAAAAGAACAAGTCAGATAGTCTGACTAAAAGAAAACATATGGCATATATTAAAAATAAAAAACTGTCATGCAGATTTTTTCTACGAAAGGTAAACATTCAGCCCCTAACAGACAGCATGCTGTCCTCTCTTCTTCGCCTACCCTTCTGAAAGGTCCCTGGCTGACTGCTGCCCTCTGCTGGAGGTGGATGACATGCTCATGATGGGTAACCACCCTGACCCTATGTGTGTCTTCACATATGTCCAGTCCCTCTGCCACAGCCTGTCCAAAATTGAGAAAGAGAGGAAGGAAAAAGAAAAGGAGGAGAAAGAACACACTGGAAACGGAAAGGAAGAGAAAGAAGATGAAATAGCAAGTGAGAGATCAACTGTTGAGGGTGAGACAACGGAAGGCCAAGAGGAGAAACAAGAGGAGAAACAAGAGGAGAAGCAAGAGGAGAAGCAAGAGGAGAAACAAGAGGAAAAGGAAGAGGAGAAACAAGAGGAGAAGGAAGAGGAGAAACAAGAGGAAAAGGAAGAGGAGAAACAAGAGGAGAAGGAAGAGGAGAAACAAGAGGAGAAGGAAGAGGAGAAACAAGAGGAGAAGGAAGAGGAGAAACAAGAGGAGGACGCTGAGCAGCAAGGAACTGGAGAGGAACATGCTGCAAAGAGTTGTAATGTGGGGGAGGCTCATGGAGTATTGGTCCATGGACAAGCTGAAGACAAAATTGACAGTTAATAAAGACTGAGATGATCAAATCCCAACGTATATCAATGTAACATTATAGGAAACTTTTTTAATGCACTGTTGTGTTATTGTTTGAGCACATTTAAATAAACGTCCAGCTCCGTCTGGTGTGTGGTTGGAAGAAACGTTTAATGAGAAGGTGTGTGGGGAAATGTCTCCGTGTGGAACTGACACTGACCACAGTGAGACGCTGTGAAGGGGGGGGGGGGGACTTCTTTCCAAGCTGCCCCTGTATGCTAAGCATTACGGTAAAGGGCTCATGCCACCAGGAAGGCCATTGTGTTGTCTCTGTGTGCGAGCTAGCTGGCCGCGTAGCCTCACTTTTCTGCGCCTATCTCCGCGGTACCAGAGGGAATCATGTCCGCGGACATGCCGGTCAGCAGCCTGAACATGGAGTCCCAGCTGATGTCCGTCATGAACGTGCTGGTGAAAGCGGCCGTGGTGGAAATCATTCAGCTGTTCTCGGAGAGCTCGGAGTCTCTCCGCCTGCACTTAACCCAGACCCTGAAGGAAAACGAAACCCTGAGGATGAGGATGAAGGGGATGAGGAGTGAGCTGTTCTCCCTCAGGCTGCAGACCCGGACCAACCGACCGGTCAGCCGCTTTTCCACGTTCAGGGGCAGCGTTCCCAAACCACGGGCTAAACCACAAGGTAATGGGGCTTCCAGTTCGGAGATACTTTTTATTTTGCTCCCACACACGATCCAATCTCCTCTCTGATCCAGTTCTGTAGTAGGTGTAGTGCTAGCAGTACAAAAAAAGCCAGCTTGGTTGTTGTGGGTCACAGCTGGCTGTCACGTGACCAGATGTGTAGTTCCACCAAATGACTTACCATCTGCTGGAGTTGTTTGTGTTTTAACAGTTGTGATCTGGACTCCCATGCAAAGCTGCTGATCGCTTATCCTCCATCTAGAGTTGTTCTTCTTGAAATGAATGAATTCAGATCCTGCCGTTCTGTCCTCAGTTCTCATAAAGCCGCCGGAGAAGGCGGCAGGGGAAGCTGCCTCCATCCCTCTCCAGTCAGAGAAAGAGACCTCCTCCTCTGCCGCTCCAGCCCGGGTCAGTGCTTCATAGTATGCTGGAACGATTAGAATGATTAGAACGATTCGGTTTGAATGTCCTTTGCTCAAGCGTACCTGCCGTTGTGTTAGTGTACAGATGTGGAGAGTCCAGATGTCATTCTGATCAAAGACGAAGATGACATTGGAGGATGCGGATCAGCTGTTGGTAAGTTGTTTCTCTGGGCTCTGATTACACAAAATGACCAGAGTGAGGTTTATTGAGCATGGGCAAAGGAAAAATCCCGACCATTTTGAGGAACCACACTTTTTTCAATATAATTCTGTGACAGATTCCATGTGGTGCTGAATAGGTTAGACCTCTGATCACGTGTCTTTCTGTCTCCTGTTCCACGCTCTGTCCCCTAAAGATGACAGCGTGCAGCCTGGCGTTGCTACGAGGCCTCGAGAGCTGGACTCAGCGGGCTCCTCCTGTTTGGAAGACGACCATCAGGAGCTGAGAATTATCAGCGTCCACGGCGGAGGGGAAGCGCCTCTGCAGGGGGAGAGCGACACGCTCTTCTCCGCCTCCGAGCTTCAGGTGTTGAGCTCTCTGTCCGACCACAACGGCGGCCTGCTGAGCTTCCCCCCCGGCGCCAGCGACCGGGCCCCGGTGATGCTGCTGCAGGATGACGGCGTGGAGGTGGTGAGAGGCGGCCACCTGGACAGGAGTCATTCTGCTCACATGCCCTCGGCCACGCTGAGTCCCACCTTAAAGACGCCTTTACCGGGGGCTAACGGTCCGGTCGGGCACCCCAGTCACGTGGGTCTGTTCCCCCCGCCGCCGGCCGGCTTCCCCCACGCCGCCGCCAAAGCCCTGGACTGCAGCTTCTGCGGCGAGCGCTTCCCCAGCCGCGAGGACCTGATCGTGCACCGCGCCGGCCACACGGGCGAGGCGCCCGTCTCCTGCTCCTTCTGCGGCAAGTCCTTCGTCAACAAGACCACACTGAGCATCCACATGCGCATCCACACGGGGGAGAAGCCCTATGCCTGCCCGCAGTGCGGCAAGCGCTTCACGCAGAACGGCAGCCTGAAGATCCACCTGCGGACGCACTCCGGGGAGAAGCCCTACATGTGCAGCCAGTGCACCGCCAGCTTCAACAACCCCAGCAACCTGCGCAGGCACATGATCACACACAGCACGTGAGCTCCGGCCGCTGACCGCCGGCCTGCCGGCCCCTGACCTGCCAACCGTCACACAATCAGCTTTCCTTGGCTCAGCGTGCTGCTTTTGAGGAGCTCTTCTACCGCAGTGTACAATTCGTTGCTGTTCATACTGACAACCTGCTGAAAAAAGCACTAGTATCTTTAGGGCTTACTTTTTTCCTTTTTGGTTTCATCTGTTTTAACAGCGCTCACTGTTCTCTGTCCACCTGGACTCCAGGAACTGGCCGTTACAAAGCAGCCTGCGTACCGATGACCTGGTCGCTTTAAAGAGAGTGACTGTTTCAGATGGTTGATGGAATGTGGCATGCTTAGTGATGAGCAGTATGGGTTGCAATGATTCCGATGTTCATTTTTAGTCTCTGTATGGTTTATTGTGTTTTTTTTTTTAATGAGAGGTGCACTGTCCTTTTGGTTATTTTACTCGACAAAAGCTACAACTCAGTATTTCAGTGGAATGCAACCAGACAGTTAAACTCACTGTTTTGCTCTTATTAGTCCAGTACTCTGTTAGCAACTGTCTTTTAGTGTTTATCACATTGCCTTAACATATTCTCATAAGGTGGATGTTTGCGTGTGGATCATTTGCTTTAAATCAGTTGTACTTTAACAGTTTCAGATTTCCACTTTAAGGTCCACTTGCATAACCTCCTTTTCCGAGGAATTTCCAAGGATGATTTGCAACTGAACTGCATGAAGAATTTCAAATACCACACAGTTTTTTTTAACCACTTCTTGTTCTGTGGAGTGTTGCTGTTGAAAAGGTTACATTGCAATAAGCTCGTCTTTTTTTACTCGTGATATTTTATACTCTTAAAATAAACTTTGCTCTGATGGCAGAGCTTCAACAATCAGAAGTATTTAGATTAATTCTGTGAGGTTTGATTGGATAAATGTTGGTGAGGCTTGATCAGTGCTGTGTGAACAGTCTGGATTAAAAATCATTTCAGATCTGCAGCTTGGTTTCTCTGCATTTGACCAAAAGACGAAAAATGAATCGAGAATCATCTTTGTATCTTTTATATTAAAAAACTCAACTACCTCCTCGGCTGCTCTCTTTTGACCTTTTTGTATTTTTCAGTTAGTTTCAGACATTTAAAAATGAAGAGTGGCTTAATAGTGTGAAAACATGAATAAAATGTATTTAAAAACTCAAATCTTCAGTCTCATTTTGCACCTCCAGGGAGCAGCATTAGTTTTCTTCCACAAATGTATTTTCCATCAACTATTTTCAACTCAAGCACCATGGGGGGACTCTCAAGGAAACCGGGAAATTCCTTGTATTGTTCCTCTTTCTACACTACCAAAGCTGGTGTTGTTTTTTCAAGTTTCAGCTTGTTTAGTTTTGACTTCACACATCTTCAGAATAAGACATCTCTTACAACTTATGGAGCTGGTTTCGAATTGCCTCACGAGCTGATAAACAAATCAAAACATTAGGAAAATTCTAAAGTGGTGTACAGTACGTTTGTGCAGTGATCCATGAACAGCTGTGAGCAAGCATGACTCAAATCAGCCTTTCTCTGTCAGTCACCGGTCTAGTGATCAAGCTCT
This sequence comes from Menidia beryllina, assembly GCA_013363375.1. NCBI lineage: Eukaryota > Metazoa > Chordata > Actinopteri > Atheriniformes > Atherinopsidae > Menidia > Menidia beryllina. The sequence continues at coordinate 501,542 of JABUIW010000031.1, read as the reverse complement.
TGCAGATAATTTGATCACCGCTGGCAGTGGTTTTATGTGTCATTTTCTCATCTTCATGTGGAATGCTGTTATTGTACTTCCCCATGAAATTCAGCTTCCTCCCTCAGCATTGTTCTTGGGCAATCAATGAAATGACATCAGTGTGTGTTCATGGGAGGCGGTGCGGGCGTCAGGGCGGAAAGAAATGGGAGGGGATGGGAGGCTGTCCTCTTACTGTATTTAAATCCCCTCCTCCCAATTCCCGTTTTTTTAAATACCAAATTCCTCACATCCGTCAGCGTGAGTTTTCCTCGGGTGTGATCACTTTTAGGCGCAGTTCACCGAGTGTATCTCACGACTACAAAACTTAACACCTGTAACAGGGGAGGAATTCCGGGTGCGCCGCGTTTACGGTAAAGCCGCTTGTTGATCCCGCCCTCCCTCTGATAGAAAACTCCGTGATGTCGCCTCGTCTTCAGCGAGCCTGACCCAACGGACGGGGAAGGAGGGGGACGGAGACAGAAAACGCGAAAAAACCGAGCAGACAGACGGGGTCGGGGCAGACCTACCCTGAGCAAGGTGAGTTAATTCAACAGTCTCAACGGCTCGCTGCCGTGTGAGGGCTCGCATTTTGCGTTCTCATTGATTGTGGATGGATAGCAGCGTTGGCAAAAGGAGTGGTCAGATTCGACAGATCCGCACGACTCTCGGTGGCTAACGTTAGCCAGCCATGCTAACGTAAAAGTTGAGGTAAACGCGTTGGAATTATTTTGCGGAGTCTTACTCCAATTGACTTTTTAAAATGAATGTAAACGGGCGTAGCTAAAGAAAAGCGTGTGAATTGGCGTTAAATGCAGCTCGACGGAACAGTGCAGCCCTTGCGGCTAATGTGTTGGCCATGCTAGCGCTAGCCCCGCTGCTGGCAGCGCTGTCTCGCGACTATGTGGGTTATTGTGATGCTAACGTTGCAAGACAGCCAAACCAGGTCACGCGAGCATTCGAGCCAACTGAGCTGATTTCGTGTCTTTTAGCCCGGCTGCGCCCGTATCCCGAACCCCGAGGTACTGGGTTGCTCGAACCCTTTTGTTCATTTCGAAGGCTTTGTGTTTGTGATGGTGCGTGTGTGCGTGGTGTGTGTGTGTGTCTGTGTGTGGATTGGTTTTTTGCTGTCTGCTCGTCGCCACTGACCCATATTGGTTTCGTACGTTAGCGTACACTGACGACGGTCTTCGGACCGTTTGGGGGCCGGGGGGGGGGGGGGTTTGTTTTGGGCGGGGGGGGGGGGGGGGGACGGGGGGGGGGCCCCGAGGGGGGGGGGGCGGGGGGGCGGGGGGGGGGGGGGGCTGTCGTGGAAGGCAGGTTTGAGAAACACGGTGTGCGTGGCCGTACGCACATTTTCTGTGATTTGACCCAGTTAACGCTGCAGTTTCACGGCGTTCCGGCGGTAGCAGACAGTGTGATCAGCCCCAACAGATTAGTAGATTTCATTACCTCCATAGACGAAAACTTCCCCCTGGCCTGACTGGACCAGAAGGTAATTGGAAACATTTTGCCCTCATTTGCCTAAACCTATTTTGTGTATTCTGCCTAAACCCCCTTTAGTATAATTCCACTCTAAAGGCGGTGGTCAGCCGCAAGACCAGGAAGATAATGTTTTTGTCCCACTGTGAACCTGTTAGGTGGGTCGTGTGTGAACTTGTTTTGTTCGGGAGAATGCTTGGGTGGGGATAACTGTCAGGCTCTGTGTGAACAGGTAAACTAGTTTTCCATTGTAAGCACAGCTTGCATGCAGGGACTCACTGCCTTGAGGTCTAGAGCCTTGTGGATCTGTGGTGGCGTGTGTTTACACGGCACACACTTTTGAGCCACAGGTGGAACTGGCTCAGGTCTGCAGTGGGACCGATGGGCTGCTATGGTGCCACCACAGTGTAGCCCCCTTCCCCCCTCCCCGTTCGATTGTTGACACATGCTCTCAGCACAGGCTGTAGTTTAAGTTCTGTAGGTTAATCCGTAGAGAGCCAAAGAAGTCAGTGTCTGCTTATGTGCATACATGCTAACGTCACATGTGTATGTGTTAGGAGGTAAGTGGATTAGTGGGGTAAACCTTCAATCTCGTTACAAGCCCTGGTATCACACTGGCTTACCATCAAACTGCAGTGTCAGTTTCTCCGAACTGCCCGAACAGATGTGCATTTTGACAGTGTACATTGTGTCTCGGTTGGCATTTTTTGCTGCTGGTGACAGGTGTAGGCCTAAGTAGAGTTTAGATAAGTTGATAAAGGTTTTATTGTTTGTTTCACTTGCGTCTGCTCACAGAAGCCCTCTGACAGGGTTAGTGGAACACGTTGACTGACGGGTGTGGAATCAGATGGAGGTATCTGACTCATGGTGTGTCAGAGTGCAATCAGATGCTGTTGACCTCGAGGTGCGGTGCTAGTCATATTGAACTGGTCAAAACCGTCCTGTTATGACAAGTACTTTTTTCCTTTATCTCCAAAATACACACCATCCTAAAGTTATGGCCAAAAACCTTGACTGCTTTTGTACTATAATGCCATATTATTTGATTTTGCCAGCTGTCCACACTCAAACACACTTTGTTAATGTAGCTGTATTTTAGCTGCATTGATCATTTATTTGAACCACTGCTGTACTAATACACCTCTGGAGAGGGGAAACTAGTAAGACCACAAAATTACTGTTGTAAAGTCTCCCTTTTATTCAACTTACAATAACGATGTCAAAAATGGTGTCAGAATGCACCAACAGAGCGGAACAAAAACTGTAAATGGGGAACCATTTTGGTACAATGGGAAGTGTCTTGTGGTCGCATGATCGTTATTTTGATAAGTAGGGGTTTTCACCGCAATGATACCATTGATAGAGGTATGCCAGCATCATTGGATTGTTTATTAAAGTGGACCCAAATGCTTGCACAGTTTGTTCAAGCAGTTCTGTCGTGGAAATGGTTTATCGGGAGCCAAACACACCATTGTATGCCTTTACTCATCTCAGATGTTAAATCCATAACATCCTGTTTCTCAGGAAGTGGATAAGAGGGGAAAGGGGAGGGGGAAAGCAATGGGATGACATTGATTGTTTTCATTGTTCCACAAAACTCAGCGCTGACTTTCAAGGCCAAAACCAACAGCTGTGCGAGCAGGGAGAGATGGGTGGGGGACTGAACTCATTAGTATGTGAAGAGCAGGATCATTTAACCCTCTCTGACCTGCATGCATTTTTTGCTGACGCATGTCCAATGATGTTCTCCCAACTCTCAAGATATTGTCACGGTTGTGTCCGTCCTCTCAGTTCAACAAACTGCACATTGTTCCACCAACCTCCCAGACTGACAGCTGCAAACTCCCCGCTGCCTGTGGTTAACCCTCAGTCTCACACACACACACAGTCACACTCCCAGCTGCACTTGCCAAGAAATAACAGTCATAGTTTGTAATTAATCTTGCTGAAAATGTACTTGGCCTTATTAGTAAAATGGTGTTATGCTTTTGGATTTTGTTTTGGCTAAAATTATACGATGATAGTAGTGGAGCAGATGTGTGTAAGGCTTTTCCGTGTTTGTGTCACAGTGACAGGACAACTTGGCTTAAAATTCACCAGCACAGTACACACTGATATCTGAAGGATGATTAGTCAGTGTCCTGCCTCCTCCTAACAGTGAGCGAGCGGGTGTGCTGCTAAGCTGAATTGGCCCAAGACAATGCCAGGAATGCAAGATTAGCTTTTATCTTTTATTCAACAATTCTTTGCCTTATCTGTACCCCCCTTTCATCCTCATGTTTACCTTCACATTCTCTCTGTCTCCCTTGCTGTCCATTTATTTTATGTCGGCTTTTCCACTCTGCCCATCTGTGCCTGAAGTAGATTAAATCTCCCCTGTCCTGGCTGTGCCCTTATATAGACATGTGTGATGCAGGACAGCGGTTTGTAATTGGTTCAGGTAGGAGGTTTTGACTCTGGGTGAGACAGTGTGATATCATTCCTTCCTGTATAGTCAGTCTTATCCCGCATGTAAATCCTGGTTGTGGTTGTTGCAGATTTTTTTCTTCCTCATGGGGAGGAGCAGCAAATAAGGAGAGACCACTCCTTTATTTCTCATGAAGCTGTATTCCCATTATACGCACAGATGTGGCTCTATCAGCGAAGAGGAAGTTGGTAAAATTGTTGGTATCGTAACGGTCTGTCTGCGGTGATGTCATCATGTCTGGCTCTTTTCTACAGCTGGTGAAACCATGAGTAGCTCATCACCATCTCATAATGTCTGTGCTTGTCTCTTTTTGCCCTTAATGCTCTACCTGCCAAACCTTTGAACACCTGCTGCTTGAAGTGTAAATGCTGGTCCCTGTTTGTTGCCCAAGCCCTCCACTTTTAGAAATGTGTCTGTGTATGTTGCGACACAGAGAGAGGCATTGAGAAATTGAACCCCGGTCGCCCCTCCCCGTCAAACCGGTCGTGCAGGTGTGTGTTGCAATGCCTGCGTAAATGCACCTTTTAAGCAAGGGCTGATGAGAAAGGACATGCATCAACAGATAAGAGGACTCAATCTCTATGGTCCACTTGTTTGGCTCGGCTATAGCCATGTCTTTCCCTGAGCCAAGATAAAATGGGATGTCAGCGGATAAACTGCTGTCGGGAGAGGGTGATTGGCAAACTAACTGAGTTAGGAGCTATAAGGATAACAAAAAAGCAAGGCTAAGCAGGAGATAAAAAATAGTTTATAGAACATTTGGTTCTCGGAGGCCGTTGTTATCTCAGTTTCTTTTTCTTTATTTGTTGGGGGTTTAATGCTGACAGTCAATGTTCTGTGACCCAGGAATGGCTGCAGTTTGTTCGGCTTCCATCATTACCTGCCGCACACGCAGCCAAATTTGGAGTAAACGCAGGGTGTGTCCTGCCACAGCTACTGCCTGTCTGTGTCTTGCTGCGCTCTATCTGCTCGCAGTGCAAACACGACCCTGCTGCTGACACACATGTATGGTATTCTCACTGTGTTGCTGTTTTTCAAACTGAGGTGCCTTTGCTCAAATGTTTCTCCCTCACTGTCCTCGCTATCTCCCCTCCACCCTCTGTCTTTTCCTCTGCAGTCCGTTCCTCTTGTTTCTGGGCTTGGTGGCGTTCCACACATGAACACTTAGAGCACCATTTCTGACCGCAGTGCAAGCTCTCACCTCTTCAAACAAACCACGCCCACAGGTGAGGTTTGTTTTTCAGACTGGCAGTCTTTTTATATATTGCTTTCGATTCTGGTCTGTTCTATATCGGTGTCTTGTTTTAAAGTGAAGTGGGGGCGTTCATAGCTTAAAAGTGATGATATGCTTCTAAGGAAGGCAATAACCGAAATGAAACGAGGTGGGTATGATGGGGTAAACAGTTACTCCAGTCTTAACCGCTCTAACCAGTGTGCCACTCAGGATTCAGCTGTAGCTTGCATGCGTTTTATCCATTTATTTATGTATTTATTTATTTTAACCAAATAAGAATTTGGATTTCTACGAATGTCTTCTTTTTTAATACATGAAAAAGAATGTTGACTTTTCTGGTGTTTGTTGTACTCAAACCATAGTAAGGAATATACAATTCTCCATGGTTTAAATTATGTCTTCATCTTCCTGTCGACAGTTAATGATGAGAAGGGAAAAAGGTTTCACCATATGCTTATCAGTTTATCCCCTCTAAATCTGCTGACCCATGAATGAAGAACACAATGACATGGTCAAGGAAAAATGTGATTCTACTGTCTTATTAAAAAATATATATGCAAGCAAAAACATCATGCATCAAGTGTTCAGTCTGTTGATCAGAGTGCGATGTTAAAAAATCAACGCAAAGCTGTATATGCGATCTGCGCTGTCATTTCTCCCCATCACTTCCACTACCTGCATTAGTCACATTTATTTCCACTGTTTGACTTTCAATGCACAGCACTGGATGTACACATTGTAAAACTGGGTATGGATGACACGTACAGTTGTACATGATGCATGTGGGTGGAAAAAAAAACATGTATTAGTGAATCAAGCGTCACTCATCCTTCTAGGAATGGATGTCATACAGAATTTCTTGTGAAGGTTTTTTTTTCCCCCCCAGATCTATTTGCCAGTGGGAAACATGTTTTTTTTTTGCGATGACTAGCTTGCTCTAATTTGTTAAGCAATCATCAGATCAACTCTTGTGAAATTCAGATACCACCAGCATTCCAAGATCTTGAGACACAGGTTGTTGTCTCTCTGTTGATTGATTGGTGCCATCGAAATCCTCGTTTTTTTTTTTTTTTGTAGTACTGGCTCTCCCAAAAATCTCAATCCAATGGATCCTGCTCTACTTAGGAGTGTCTGTTTGTATTAGACGCCCTCCCTGTGCTGATTTGTAATGCCCCCTCTTTCCCCTTGGGGCCGTGTAGTGTGTATGGAGCAGTGTGAGAGCGCAGCGGCTCTGCTGGAGTCGGTCAGGGAACAGGAGGTGCAGTTTGAACAGCTGACCCGGGCTCTAGAGGAGGAGAGGAGGAGAGTGGGCCTCACTGCCACCAGTCCCTCTGCCCTGGGGCGCCCTCTCCCTCACACACAGGTAACACGCCCCAGAAACTTTTATAGCCGTCTGACACTCTTACATGCTGCATACAACCGATCTTCATCCCCCTCATCCAACACTCACAGTGAATTCAACATCATTTCCCATCCATCCCTCATCCCTTCCCTACTCGCTCCCTTTTCCTCTCCACCAGGGCTCGGCAGGTTTCCGCCCATACGTTTGCAAGCTGAGTCATTAAAAACTTTGAACACTGGCTCTGTATCTGAGGAGATCATCTCTTACCTGCATGTTAACATGCCTGAAATGATAATCGCATACTTTGAGCATGTCTTTCCGGTCACTCATCAGATGGACTCTGACACGAGCGTCTAACACTGTAGAATTTCAGCTATGCTCCTTTCTGTTTCTGCATGTGACTAAATGAATTTTGGTCACCCGTTGTGCATGCTAGACGTAGTCCTTCATCCAGACGAGTATTTCTGTGGTTCCATTGTTTGTTTTGAGATGTTTTTACTTTACTGAACATCCATTCAGTAAACATCACGTGGCAAAATATTTTCATTGTCGTTGCATATGTCTTTGTCTCATTTAGGGTCAAATACAAGTTGTTTTTCTTCCAGCTGACTGCCGAAAGTCCACCAGCAAAACCCTCCCCAAAAATAAACAAAAACCAAAAAATGAATAAATAAATGGATGCAAATTTGTCGCTGTGTAAAAACAGGGTTTAAAGCTGTGGTTGATTTGGAATTTCTATCTTCATCATGCCAAGGCCGGGAAGCCTAAAAAAAAAAGCTTATAGGGGAAGTGTGGGAGGTGGGCTGTTCTGCTTTGAATGACCAAAGAAAACTGGTGATGCTGCATTCTGGTGGGGTGACTGCAGATATTTCTGGCAGTCATCATGCATGAAAACCAAATGTTACTTAAGGTTGAGCATAAAGCTGTGCAGTGGGTCAGTCACCGGTTACATAAGAGTTTAGTGAAATGGAAAGCAGGGCGTGAGGATGATAGATTGCTTTTCAAAATGCACTCTTCCATTTCTGGTTCTGGTCCACCAATCAGAAACAAGTAAGGGTGGTTGGCCCAGTTCTGCATGTGCTTCAGCAGCACTAAAATCATCTGGGTGGTTGTAAGAAGTACACTGCCTTTATTGGTGTTAAGGAAGAGTTTACCATGGATTGTTTTTCACCATTTTGTCTCCTTCCTTTATGACAGAACGGGCGATTAGGGGATGCAGACATAGAACGTCTCAAACTTACTGACTCCTACATAAACGGCACACAGGTAGGTATTTTAATCTGTGGTCTACCGGTTATTCATTTTGTTTTCTGCTATGGAAGTTCACATCTGTGGTGTCTGTCACAGTACAGGATGGTTGACCCTGCGCACGGTGCTCTAGATGAGAGCTATACTCCAGAAGATGACTCCCATGAAGCACACTCTGTGTTTTCTGATGAAGGCACCGCACGGCGGGCAGATAATGGGGTAGCGTAAAATTATGTTTTTCCAAGCGTCAAAGCCTTTCCATCCTGTACGGTTTTAAAAATGTCCATCTGTCCTGATCCCTATTTCTGTCAGATGAAGAAACCAATTTCGCGCACAGTCATGCCCACTGAGTCGCTGTCCACTGATGGGGGCTTTTCGGTGCCCGGTATCGGCGTCTACAGCGCCACACTGGACCGTCCCTACAGGCAGGCCGGTGTGGGCGACTACCCCACAGCCACAGTACCAAGAAATTATCACTATGGGCCTGTGGGAGGGTACGAAGACTACCGGGGAGGTCCCCCATCGGAGGCGTACACCAGTCTGAGCAGGGGCTCACACATGGATGATCGCTACAGGTACCAGAGCACACAAGCTGCGGGAAAAAACTTTTAGCGGCACACTGCTTCTATACATTTCGAAATGTTAAAGGGATAAAAAAAGTACTTAAGTCCTTTTTCTTTAAGGCCGATGGACGGCTACCGAACTCTGGATTCTGGTTACCGGGCACCAAGCCGTCAGCAGCTTGACCCATATGCTGCACAGCCCCAGGTGGGCCGGGGGATGAGGGGTATGGGCTCAGCAATGGAGATAAGGTATGGCCACGGCCACGGCCACTATGGTCTTGAGGATGATCAGCGCAGCGTGGGATACGATGAATACGGCATGGGGCCTCCACCCATGCATCCCGGAGGCTACGGCACCATGCCACGCCTGGGGCCAGGCCCTGGGGGAATGGACAGACGCCGACTCAGGTAAAGCAGAAATGAGCCGTCTGGGACATTAAATCTGTTGTTCTCTCTCTTAGCTCCTAACAAGTCTTTCCTTCTGCTGATTGCAGGAGCTGTGAGGATACATTAGACGGTGACATGGGAGGGGTGGACCCTTATGCATGGGGCGTCCCCATGACGATGGACAGGGGTAGCATGGCGTCTCTGGACAGCACCTTGAGAAAGGCCCCTCCCTCTTCATGGAGGCAGCCAGAACTACCAGAGGTGATCGCCATGCTGAGCTACCGTCTCGATCCTGTCAAGACGAACGCCGCCGCCTTCTTGCAGCATCTCACATTTAAGAATGACAAGGTGAAACAACCGTCTCCCCTACATGCTAAATATTAGCATTACAACCCTTTCTCTTCTTGTTCTGTTGTCTGGCAGACCTTTTTTCCGAGCGTGCTCATTATGTTTTCAGGTAAAGTCAGAAGTGCGTCGGCTAAAGGGTGTCCCAGCCTTAGTGTCACTCTTGGACCACCCGAGCAAGGAAGTCCACCACTCAGCCTGTGGAGCACTAAAGAACATTTCGTACGGACGAGATGCCGACAACAAGATTGCCATTAAGAACTGCGATGGGGTCCCTGCTCTGGTCCGGTTACTGAGGAAAACTCGTGACCAGGACCTCACCGACACCATCACAGGTACCGGCGCCATGTGGATCTCATTTTGTTACTATAATTCTTTCTGTTAGATGAGACATACATATGTAGTTCAGTTTTATGATTTTAAACTTCGTCTGTCCTACACTAAAAGCTGCTGAAAAACCAAAACCAAACCTCTCACTTTGAGGGTTTCACTATTGATCTTTTTATTGTATAAGCTGAGCACTGACTTTGTTAACAACATATATTGTGTAATTTCAGGCACCCTGTGGAACCTTTCCTCACATGACTCGGTAAAGATGGAGATTGTAGACCATGCTCTTCACGCTCTGGCTGATGAGGTTATCGTTCCTCACTCTGGCTGGGAAAGGGGGAGCAACGGGGGAGAGGAGAGCTGCAAACCACGACATCTGGAGTGGGAGACTGCCTTGACCAACACTGCTGGCTGCCTTAGGTATGTGAGGGCTGAGAGGATGAAAAGCGGGAGGAAATGGGACGGCCTGGCTTATTTTAAGGAGAAAACCTGCAATTATGTGCTTAACTTTCTGCCTGCTCAACAGGAATGTGAGTTCAGAGCGTAGCGAAGCCAGGCGAAAGCTGAGGGAATGCACAGGGCTGGTGGATGCTCTTATGTACGTTGTCCAGTCACAGATCAACCGCAAAGACGTGGACAATAAGGTAACTGCTCCCTGGTTATTGAGCCGGTTTTATTTGATTTAGTTTTTTGCGCCTATTTGTGTAAGTATGCGTCTGTGTATTTGATTATCTCGTCTGTGTCCACGTTGTTCTGCAGTTGGTGGAAAATAGCGTGTGCCTCTTAAGGAACCTTTCCTATCAGGTTCATCGTGAAGTCCCTGGTTGTGAACGCTACGCAGAGGCGGCGCCTCTGAACCAGGGCCCGCCCCCAGCTAGCAAAGGAGGCTGCTTTGGCTCCCGAAAGGGTAAAGGTCAGTATCGAACAGCATTTAAAGCCAAGGGTTCCACTATGTCGGACAGATTAGCTGCTGAAAGGCAGGCAGATACTGGTTTGTTTGAGCTTGCTGGTGGCGGAAGCACCTGTCGCTGTTTTTCACACTCTGCTACTTTTTTCCTCCTCCTTCTGTCTTCCCACCCTCCTCCGTGTCTTTCTCTCTCTCTGCTGTGTTTAGATGAGTGGTTTTCCAAAGGTAAGATTTTCCTCTTGGTGTTTTTCATGACGATTTAAAGCTGCCGTTCACTAGCTCATTTACTAACGCCAAACAAAACCTGTAGAGAAGCAGGACTACAGAGTGGAAGTCGCACGCAGCACATGGGCATGCTCATTTAATGTCACTGCATGCTCACCGATCGCATGTTCACAATTAGAAAAAGAAAAACAATTGTACCAAAGAAGAAGACAAAGAACGTCTGAAGTCTCAGTTCACGCAGGCATATTCATTTAATTATTTTAATGTTTTTATCACAGGAAAGAAGGATGGAGATGATGGAAGTGGAGATCACATAGATATTCCAAAGAGGACAACACCTGCCAAAGGTGGTTATGTTTTTTTTACTCTAATATTTAGATAAATCCTTCTTTTTAAATAGCTTTTGTCCCTCTAAATGTTTAAATCTGGTTCAAGACGCAGGGCTATTTCAATAGTTGCTTGCACCAAGTTTAGATTTGTCCCTATATTTCAAACTGACGATCTCAAATATGAAAAAAAATGTTTTTGAGGACCCATTACTTCCTTGTTTTTAGTTAGATTGCCTAATGAGGACAGTGATGTCTGGTTTAGCTATCATGACATCTCCTGTCATGATCAGCTGCAGGGTCTGCTGGTGAAGTTCGACTCTGACAGGCAGTTCTCCTGAAACTTTTAAATGAATGCACCTGAGTCCTGCCCGGAGTTTCATCCAACCAAACTTTGTAAATCTAAACTAATGGCCCTGTCTATTCTCGACACCAGGTTATGAACTGTTGTTCCAGCCAGAGGTGGTTCGCATTTACACATCACTGTTCAGAGAGAGCAAGAACCCTTCGGTGCTCGAGGCGGCCGCCGGTGCCATCCAGAACCTGTGTGCCGGCAGATGGACTGTTAGTAACATTTTCTGGGTTCTGCCTTTATAAGAAGCCTTAGTTTCATCCATATTTTAAGTTAACTCCATTATTAATCTTGGACCTACTGTGCTGTTTAATTTGCTGCCTTTCTGTTTCAAGCACACTGCAGTTTAAATTGAGGCGTTTAAATGAATCTCTTTTTGTTCAGTATGGTCGCTATATCAGGGCCACTGTCCGTCTGGAGAAGGGGCTTCCTATGATGGCAGAACTGCTGGCTCATGGTAATGACCGGGTGGTTCGAGCGATGTCTGGAGCTTTGAGGAACCTGGCTATCGACAACCGCAACTTTGAACTATTAGGTAAACCAAATTGTCCATTTTCGGCCTGATATCTTCTGAGTTGTTGCCCAAGATTAGCACCGGTTGGCTCACTCTGTCCCTCCTGCAGGTTTGCATGCCGTGCCTAACCTTGTGGCCAACCTGCCTGGAGGCCAGAGCTATTCTGGACGCACTTTATCGGAGGAAACGGTGGTGTCAGTGCTTAGCACGCTTACTGAGGTGCTAGGCAACAGTCTGGAGGCAGCAAAGACCCTCCGAGCATCGCAAGGCATTGAGAGGCTGGTGCTTATCAAAAAGGATGGGTAAGAGTTTTCTCCACGCAGATGTTAAGAATAGTCATGTCATTGTGTGTTCTGGTGATTTCACTTTAACGAAAACGTGATTCCAAGGTGCTTTTGCTTTGCCTAAAGTTTTCAGATTTTTGGAGAGAATTATTCCTGTGCAAAGCTTATGGAAGCTCTGTGATGAACAAACATGTTTCTTTGTATCGTGCAGTAATCGCTCTGACCGTGAGGTGAGAGGGGCCGGACAGGTGCTGCAGCTCATCTGGGCTCACAAAGAGCTGCGCAGAGTTCTGGAAAAAGACGGCTGGAAGAAGACCGATTTCATGGTCAACCTGAATCCAAGCAGCACCTCCAATGGCCCGAGCACCAGAGCCAACGGCACCTACGAGGAAAGCACCACACCACTACTGGACAGAGGTCAGGGAGAGCTTTGATGCCTCAAAACCAAGAACAAAGTGTTTTTTGCTTAACTTATAAGTGTTTTGGGTTTTTTTTTTCTCAGGGGAAAAGAGGGACATGATTCCTATGAATGACCTTGGCCCTGGTTAGTTAATTTATATGAGCTGCCTCTTCTTATTAGTCAGATAAGATACAGTATATTAGGGAATTGAATTGAAACCTGGTTTTCCTTTCCTCAGAGGCCTACTCTACACTGGACCAGAGGGAGAGGAGACACACTCTGGATGAGACCACAGACACTTTACCGGTACCTTGACCCATTCTCTGACACCTTCCCACAGTCGCAGGCTTAACTTCTAATTCCTAACCTCCCGCACAATGATGAGCATTTCCTCACTGTGGCCTTTAATCCTCACAATAACTGACGCTTCTGTCTCACCTTCACTTCCTGTCTGCCTTCTTTCTTTGTTTCTGTGGTTCTCTCTCAGCGAGGGGTGTATGGGGGCAGAAAGGGCTCCCTGCCTCTGTTGGACTCCTACGATGGTTAGCCCTCCCCCCTCCCCTCTACTCCCCTCTGCATGTAACAGCATGGTATGTCCAACTGACCTCTAATCCTGCATGGACTCAATACGAGCTGTGGTCCTGACGTCTTGTATAACTTTAAACCCTCGGTGAAACCTAGCTTAGGTTTAGGGTGGTGTACTAAAGCTCAGGCAGAGGTCTGTCATGCTGATGCTTAACCGTTTGATCTCCCTGTGTTCTGTGCTGTACATGCTGGTATAGTATGCTGAAAGGTGGTCCTTGTGCATTGTGGTCCATTCAGTCTGTCAGTTTAGAGTTCAGTGCCAGAATGATATTAAAATCGGTGGAGTATTAACTTTAGTGCGCACAGCGGTGTCGTCACAAAACCAGAACATTGATTTGAGCGACGTGGAATCAAGTAATTATGAAAATGGTGAAAACTGTGAGTGGTGGATGTCATATCACGGGCTTGATGGCGCTGTGCCCTCTGAGAGGGTTCATGTGTGTCTGCTTTGAGCTCAGCCCGTTTTGTGGCGTGGCCCCCCCCATGCTGTTATGTTACAGCGCTCACTGGTGGTACCGTGCAGAACTAAAACAATGTACCCAATGTAAGATACAGACTTTGTATGATTCTGTGAAGTAGGAGCACCTACAGTAAGAACCTGTTGAAGTTTTTTGGGGGGGGCATTTTTTCATGTCATTCACAGACTGCGTAGCAGAATTTAAATATGAATATATGCGGAGCATCTTGCATGCACCTCTGTAATGTTTCAATTCCATTTAAAAAATTAGCAAAAACCATGAAAGACGTATTGGGGCATGAACAATATGAGAACATGAACATCAAGCTTAATTAAGTTCTTTCTGCAAAACTTGGAATTATTCAGCTCCTCACTTTAATGAACACGTAGCCTGAGATAATGCTTGTTTTCAGTATTGAGGAAAAGATAATGCACGCCTCATGCTGACACTGGACTCTTCGTCGCTTCCTAATTAGTCCCAGCAGGGATGTGAGGAGGGAACAGGCATGAGGACGCAGCAGATGAGGAGACGCGCACTTTAAACCGTTGTCAGAAAGGTGCGACACGCAGCACAGCTGGCAGCAGCAACCCTGTGTGCCACCATTTCTGTCAGGTTACCGGCTGGATGCTGAGCAGACATTGCAAAGGGGCTTGTTGGGGTATGCTCACAAACAGCTCCCATCCAAGAATTCTTCCTCCCATGCTCTGGCTGTGTTTTCCCGTTTGATAACGGCTGCACCGTCAGTAGCAGTGGTTCATCAGCCGGACTCGTCTTCTCTTCTCAGAGGTTAAAGGAAGTCTGAATTTGTGACGGCACCACTGTGCAGACCCAAACTCGTACCACTTATGTCTTCCTTTTTTGCCCTGTATGTGTTGATTAGTCACATGTTCATCCGTTTCTAATCCATGCGTTTTCATTTTGTGTTCGTTTTTTTTCTTCGCTGCTCCAGAAAAATTGATCGTGTGCATCACCCAGTTGGGGCCGTCCCTGCCCTACCACTGCTACTGAGGAGAGAAGACCCAGACCGCCGGCTCCTCTTCCCTCCTTAAGTTCCTCTCCTCTTCTCCGTCACCACACAGATGGGATGTAAAGATGAGGGTTGGCATCCAAAGAAAGCAGTTATGTTGCAGGCAAAAAGGTTTCATGCAGCACACCATTTCATTCAATTGTAGCAGCAGCAGACTGTTTCAAACTATGTTTCGTTTTATAAATTATAATTCTCTTCTGTAAAGGCAATCACTTCTGTTGACAATCATTTAATTTAGTTTTTTTTTTCATCCTGCTTGTTTTAATGTTTTCTTTTTTTCTTGCTTGTGTCAAAAGTAGATATTTTTTTCTCATGGCTGACTTGTTGCCAACAGCTGCATCCTGATACTGAATTTGTATTTAGACTTTGAAGTAGGGCAAATGCTGTATATATATAAAAAGAAAATGGGGTGAGTGGAGTAGTTTTGGCTCATTAATTTAAATGGTCCCTTTACCGGGAATGTTGGGAGTTTGGACAGGCTGCCCTGTAGATGCAGAATGTTTATATAGGAGTTATTTTTCTGTCTAGTTTTATTTTCTCTGTTGGGATGAGCACAGACCTGAAAGGGCAGGTGTATGTATATTTGTCAAATGCTAAACCTGTGGCTATGTGTGTCGAAAGGACTGTGGACCTTTTTATTATATAATTTTTCAGTTCTTGTTATCCTTTTGTTGGGAGTCTCTTCTCATGTAAAGACCAGACATGGGAGACACATTATGTTGATGGTCTTATTGGTCATGTTTTTCCTTTTTCTTGTGTCTCTCATCCTGTGACAGATTTTTTTTCTCCCCCTTTTTTCATGTCTCTTGCTGTGTATTTAATTTTTTAACATTTTTTACTCCCCGAGCAGAAACATTTGTTTAGATTTTCTGGTTGAAGCTGTTACTGTTTTGTACAGTGGGTCAAACCTGAGATGGGAAGCTTTGAGCAAACACTACATCAAAACTACACTTGGACCATTCCTTACTCTCCTGTTGAAGATTTAAAGGAAGAGGAGAATCATTTGAAATAGTGATCCCTAGAAGTCGGAATTAGTATTCATTACCAAGCGTACAAACGGGCTTTGACGGTATTCAAAGCTGCATCTGTTCTGCAATTTCCGTCCTTCAGAGGAAACAAATATGGGAGAGATACTAATTATGAATATAAATTGGGAGGTAGACAAAAAAAGCCCAGTCTGTCTATGGCCTGTTTGTTTTGAGCATTTCAGTGTTTTACTTTGTTCCCTTTGTTCCCTTGTCTGGTTTGTATTTTATTTTGGGGTCTGTATGAGGGTGAGAGCATTATGCAATTTGTTCTACTTTTAAACCCAACTTTTACAGTTCTGCTTTTAAAAGGCAAAATAGACCAACCTTTTTTTTTTTTTTTTCCTTTTCCTGATTCTGAACTTGTCACATACATAGTATATTTGTACTGTTGCCTAACCATGTAAGATGATGATGTACCATTCATACCTGCCTTGGCTCTGAGAACTTGCATTTTCAGTGAAATATGTATCTGGTAATACTGTTCTTTTTGTTTTTGTTTTTTTTTTTATAAATAAAGATCTTTTCTTGGACATGTTTTGGTGGCATGTGTTGCGTGAGGTGAGGAAAGACTTCTGACACAGAACACTTCTAAGTACAGAGACGTTGTGTGTAACTCCATGCCCCGGCACGTGCGTGGGCAGATGGCAAATGCTTCAACATGACACTGCTTGGATCTTCACTCCCAAACATCGGCATGCTCCGTTAAAGCTTAGTTTTGGGACGTGCTAATCACCAAGTATTGCTGTCCAGGAAGTCATTTGTACTTATGAACATTTTATTCGTCTTCCAACTTGACACCTTTTAAACCTTGTTTATACCTACTTCAAAACACCGTGTTCACCTCACCCCGCTGAGTGTTGACATTCTCAGTTTGGCTCTCATCTCGGGTTACGCACCAAGCCGCATATCGACAGTGAATCATGCTGTTTGTCCGAGGAACACGAGTGTTTGAGGTCAAGATGGTGTCATGGAGCTTTCAGTATCACACAGCAACACATCCCAAACTACTTTTGGGCAGCTGCAATATCAGGAGTTCCTCAAGTGTATGAGAAGGTTTGATGTAAAACAGGTCACTCAGTTTAGTAGTCGGCCCAAGCAGGCCATTTGTTTTCTAATTAATGATTGAAAGCTCAATTACATGGTTCGCTGATGTGGCTCACTTAATTGTCAGATTAGAATCTCCTTTGAAGATGCAAGAGAAGCTAAATATGATTTATCTCCAGTCTGGGTCTGCTGATTTTAATTCTCTTTTCTCTTTATCTTCAAATTGTGAAAAATAGTCCTGTGTTGTCTGTTCAAAGGACTCATTATGATGTGAATTTGCTCATTTAATAGAAAAGCTGCTTTTTCTGCAATATGGCGGCACCCCTTCAAAACTGGAAGTGAGAGCTGACAGGGGGTTGAAAGTCATAAGTTAAACTGTAACTCAGCATGCGGACTGCACAGCTAGAATAGTAATGGAGACCTGGAACTACTCATCTGTGAGTGCTATCAGAATGATTATGCTTTCATTTCTTATTCAAATCAAATTAAACTGAACAGCTGACATTGGAAAACACATTTGAATCACAAGATCATCATATGCCTGTGCTAAGATGGAAGGACTGAGGTTTCTGTTGAGTGTGAACTCTTCCAGCTGCACCTGTCCCCATGTAAAAGCAGCTTTATCAGAGCTGTAATATTAGAACTGTTATTAACGGCACAGAAACATAAATGTCCTCTGGCTCCTGCTGCGAGCGCATATCAGACCGACTTGCGTGTTCCGATCTGTGGTAGTCACTACGTGTGTGTGTTTCAAATGTGTGTACTTTGCAGATGATACAAACACACACTCTCCTTAAACCTGAGATCCCGAAAGCAGCAGACGGCCCCCACCCCACCCCTGCCCACACCCCTGCCCGGTGTACTGTTATTGGGTGTCATATCTATTTATGGCAGCCATGCTGTTCTTCATTTTCTCACTGTCCCTAAAGCTCAAATAGAAACAGCTACAAACCCGAGAGGAAAACCGACCTGAGGACGATAAATTCAGAGGGGAATGACTGGTTTCAGATGGGATTTGGTGGATTCATCACCGCAGGACAAAGTGCGCTTTGGGGAACTGCTAACTGATCACATCTCTGGGAGTTTATGTTTGGCTTCAGCCCTCCTTCCTACTGATCCTTTCATTTGGTTTGTGGAGTCCAAACAGGACAGCTGAAAAGCAAAGGCACAGCTTTGTTCTGGAGTGTAACTAATGGATTCACTTGAAGGCGCTGGTTCTTTCTCTTCAAACTCAGGTGAGGATTCTTCGGATCGCTCTCCAGCTCCGGATTCTTCCCGTCGAACCTCCCACATTGGCAACCAGGATGGGCTGAGTGGCCTGGGCTACATAGTTGGTGTGGGCTGGCACCACCTGAGGCCCTTCATCCCCTTCTTTCTCATCAGTTTAATGGTTGTGGCCCTCGTCTACCTGATGCAGGCCATCATTTTTGGGGGGCCCTTCAAGGATCCGCTGTTTTTTGTCAAATTTGATGAGCGCTGGCCCAGGCCATCTACTTATCAACAGGACTCTGAGGCCCCCACCAAGGTTTTTGGTCCAGTCCCCTCTCCGTCGTTTGAACAGGTCCACTCTGATCTGGTTGGAATCAATGAGACAGTCTGAACTTGAGGAACTCTTTCTTTTCTATTTGAATATCAGGAACTACAACTCTTATAACAAAAGACTTGTTATTGATTTACTTTAAGACATTTGGTTACTTTTTCACCAGACCCCAGTTGCATTGGCACTATTTCTCAACATTTGTGAAGATTTATAAATATACTATATTTTCGACATTGATGTTAAAAGTTGCTAATTTAAACCCAATCAAATGAGCAAAACAATCCCATAATACACATCTGTAAGTATGTTTAACTGAACTAAAGTAGAGAAAGCAAAAGTGAAATTACAGTGCAAGAAGAAGCAGGTCCAACAAAGTGTGACTGTCACAACTTGTTTGTTTTAAGTGAGTCAGAGTACTGCCTATCTTCTGCACCTATTTAGAGGAAATGGGACTAAATTAAACTTTTCAGGGTTAAATGAGAGAAGTTAGGTTTAGAAAAACGGACAACAGCACATTCCAAACCTAAGAACCTTAAACTTCATTTAAAAAAACAAACTGGTGGTAGAACCATGGTTCACTAACAGTTTTCATCAGATGTGTCTCTGATTGTGCTCACTTCTAATGAATGACCAACTATTGAAAAAATGTGTCTTATGCAAAACTGGACTCTCCTCATCGACTTTTATGAGTCGTGTGAAACTCTGAGGTTTAACATCATGTTTATGATATGGGGGGAAAAAAGACAAACACAGCTCTACTGCTGACTAGCATGATAGCAAAAGAAATGTAAAACTGTATCAGTATGAACTTTCTTATTGTACCTGCCACTCATCATGTTAACGCTCTTCTGAGGTATTCTACGTCAGACACTGTTGCAACACTACTGTGGTGCCATGTTCCTGCCTTGTGTTGCTCTCTTAACTCCATGATGGCCCAAAAAGCAAACACTGTACTGTTAAGCTCTCATGTAAACTTTCCTTCTGTCCTCACTGTTAAATGTGCCTTCCAGTGTATTCATATGAGCATGTGAGCATTGTATAAATTTGAAATACACGCCTCTCATTTAGTTAACGTGAGATGCAATTGTTTGCCATCCATCAAGAGTGGCGTAGTACCAATATATAATAAAAATCATGCTGAAATAACCATCTCTCTACAGTCTAACGCAAAGATACTTTGATATTTGGACAAATGTCTCTGTTAAGGTTACGATCATTACTATTTTTTAAAAATGTAATTCACTGGAAAATAGTAAAGATTGACGATTTAGGTGGAAAACTCAAACGTCACCCGTGTAATTAATAATTAATCATTTTTAGTGTGAATGTGGTTTCTGTCTTTCTTCCGGTTTCGGTGCTCCGGCTGCGTGGCGCCGCTGCCGCCCCCTGGCGGCCATTCGGCAGACTGCAGCACGGCTTCCGCTACGCCTGCGACCCCGCCACGCTGACCCGTGTGTGAACTCAGCGAGTTGGAAAGGAAAAAAAAACAAAGAACAGTACATCAATATTCTCTCTCTCAGCTTGCTATGAAAAGTGTGTTTCTCTTAAAAATGAACCGGTTGTATGTCTTTTGACGCTGGAACGGATACACAGGGCTCGCAGACGGTGAGTGGAGGCGGTGTCTGACACCTGCCCGTGTTTTAGTGCAACCGAACCAGCCAGCGGCCAGAGTTTTTTTTTTTTTTCCTCAGCGCCCCAGCAAGGCGTGAAAGCGTCGTTATAAGTCGTTATTGAGTTGTTCTTGACATGTGAACTAACATTTGGTTCGTCATGACAGTTTTAGACGTGCTTGGTCTGCACGGTTCGGGTCAGAGGTTAGCTAGCTGTCACCCTGATGCTAAGCCGCAGGCCTGCTCTAAGGTCCCACTTTGCCACTTTACTTCCAACAAAGTAAAAAAAAAACACTTTAAAGAAAGTAGAAAATCTTTAAGTTTCAAGCTTGTGATATGATATTAATTTGGCTGTTTTGTACACCTCTAGTGGTCCAGAAATAATCTGAGTTTGGTGTTTGATGTCTGCAAATGTTTTGATTTATTATGGATCGAAATCATTTTTAAAGTTATGTTAGATGAGAAATTCTACTCAGCTCATTCATAAATATTTCTAAAGATACATGAGCTAAATCATTTTGTTAAAAAAATAACTTATAAAGGTACTGCAGCGTTTAGTTTAATTTTCTAAGTTTAAAGCATTAGTTATCAAGTCAAGGTGGGGAAAAAGTGCCAGTCTCCCTTTTTGTTCACTTCTAGGGAATTGGTTTGAAGACGAATAACTGTATAAACAACTGTAATGCTTCAGTCTGAATGAAATCCTAAAGATTCACCCTGTCTCTCGTTATCTTTACCCCCCTTTTGAGGTGGACGCGGCAATGTGGTGCTACCAAAAACCGGACTTTGAAGGCGTCCTGCTCTCTGAGCTGCAGAGGCAGCAACAGTGCAGCCAGTTCTGTGACACTCTGCTCAAAGCAGGAGGTACTAAACACTCTGGAAATGGTCAAATTCGCAATGATTGTTGTCTTTATAGGATAGCTCTTACCTGACACCTGTACTGGGAGTTATTTCTGCTGACAATGACTGGTTTCACATGCCAACATGCTATCAACTGCTTTCATAATGTTGTGGAGGACTCTGTGTCATTATACACCCTTTACACCTGTCCTACAGGTGTATCGGTACCGGCGCATAGTTGCGTTCTGTCCGCTGTTAGCCCCCACATCTCCTCGGCCCTGTCCGCCATGCCGGCGCCCCCCGCGGGACAGCGCCGCCTGCTGGAGTTCCAGGCCCTGGGGGCCTGCACGCTGCTCCACATGGTCAGACTTCTTTACTCGGGACAGATGATGGGAGAGGGGGAAAGCGAGAAGCGGGAGGCGATTTCTGCAGCGGCCAAATTGGGCATCGGCGGGTTGGTGGAGGTCCCGAAGAGTAAAAGCACAGTGGGAGGTCGGAGGGTGGAGGAGAGTGTGGAGGTGGGAGTCCAAACGGAGCCCGAGAGGACGGAGGAGTCCGGGCCACAGGGCGGGTGGAGGAGAGAGCTGAGGGACGGGGGCATTTTTCTCTGGAAAGAGACGCCGTCGGGTGGAGGGAAAGAGGTGTGGACTCAGACAGAGGAGCCTGACTTGAACGCAGCCCCTCCTGCCCACCCGCCCTACGAAACAGTTGACATGGAAGTCTTCCGGAGTTTACAGCAGGCCGACTGCCAGCAGTTTGTCCCCGTGACAGTCATTTACCCCCCAAGCGAAAGTCAAATCCTGCCGCCCTTACCTGCGGCCGCAGCTCCTCTGCACGAGTCCGCGGCCGCCGGGAACGCCTCCGTTGACTTTGTGGTGCCCCCGCCCACGTGCGCCCCCCCTTCGCTCTCTCAGTTTCCCAAGTGCTACCCCTCGTCTGACGCTGACCCTCAGAGCTGCTGGAGCGGTTACCAAGTAGCCGGCCGGGAAGTCCCGGCAGCGGAGGAGTGGGAGGACGTGCCCCTGGAGCAGTTCCAGGACAACATCCCGGGATTCATCAGCTACTTCCTGAACCCGGAAGATAAGGACGCCCGTCGGGGGAGGAGGGCCAGGCGGAGGCAAAGGGTAAGGGGCGGCAGGAGATCCGGGACAGGGGAGCAGAGAGCCCGGACGCCACGAGGAGGAGCCAGAGGGAGGGGCCGGGGAGGCGCCACCGAGCTGCTCAGTGTGCAGGAGGTGGGGGTGGGCAAGCTCCAGAAGCTGTTCCTGCACAGGTGGAACACGAGGACGCCCAGGACGGGGCTGGGGGCGGGGGTGGTCGGCAGGACGCTGTTCCTGAAGACCAGAGAGTCTCTGAAATCGGGCGGCAGGTGTCCGAGGAGGAGGGGCCCCGCCAGAGAGTGGGACCCTGGCCGGAGTGGGGCCCTGATGCTGCCCAGGGGAAGAGGAGGAGGTGGCCCTCAGTGGGGACAGAGAAACGCCCCGCAGCAGGTGAGTGAGCACGCCGTCCCCAGCAGGACGCGGAAGCAGGCTGTTGTATCAGAGAGCGGAAAGCTTAAGGAGAGCAGAGCTCCGAGAGGGGGGGCTGGGGACTGGACCCGCCGTTAACTCAGGGGGAGCGCTGCTTTCCTCTGCTCTCCTGATCGGTGCTCCTGTCCCCTTTCTACAGGACTGCCCTCCCGTCAGCCGGACTCGGAGGGGCGCTGACTGCTCAGCCCCTGCCCCCTCCTCCGTCCCACCCAGACGGCCGCCCGACAGATCCGGTCCGTCCCTCCAGCCGGCTGCCCCACCCTGTCTGGTGTTGCCTGCCGCCCCCTACGCCTCCCCGGCGCCGTCCCTCCTCCACACCACCGCCCTTCCCCCTCCGGCCCCCCCACCTCCCGAAGACCACCCCGAGCGCATCGAGCGCCTCCTGGAGGAGGTCATGATGGGACTGGACATTCTGCCGCACCACAAGGGTGCAGGCGCGCGGTGCTCCCCTCCAGCAGGGGGCAGCGCCGCGGCCTTGAGCGGGCAGCGGGGCCCCCAGGCCGCCACCGAGGCGCCCGTCCTGCAGCAGCCTTGCGAGGGCGAGCTGAGCGAGATGCTGGACCAGTTCCTCCAGTCCTTTGAGCAGCACGTCGAAAACGAGAGGGGCGTCGACCTTCCCCCGCAGGGCGGCTGGCCTCACGCGGGGAGAAAGCACAGCCACAGAAGGAACGCTCAAAGCAGAACCCCCGACACCAGCGACGACGAGGAGGCGTCGCAGAGCTCTGCATTCTCAGAAAGCACAGAGAGGGTTCAGGAGAAAGCCAGAGCAGTGAGCAGGAGAAGAGCAAAACGCCGTATTTCCTCCCAGAAAATAAGGAAAGCAGCTCCATCAGACAGCACCCAGAAGAAAAGGGCTCCCGGGGGGAGGACGGAGCAGCTCCAGAAGACGGCGGTGGTGGAGCTGGACAGGAGGATGACGCTGTCGGCTTGGGGCTGTCCGGCCGCCGGCCAGCAGGTGAAACAGCTCCTTTCTGCTTCCCTCTCACTGTTCTGCTGTCAGCAGAGCACCAAAGGGGTGCAAAGCTGCCAACTCCAAAAGTAGATTTTATTCCCTTTTTAAGTGTTGAATGTTTAAAGTGAGACGTTTTCTCACCTTCAGAATAATCTCCTCATTATCGCCTGTAACCCTGCCAGGCCTGCCACAGCGGAGCAGGCTGTCGGCTTTTTTTTGTGTCAGTTTGGTAGAAAAAGCCAACTTTGTTTCAGATCTTGATAATATTTTCAGCCTTTAGTAACCTCAAAATGTTCCCGAGCCACTTACTTGTTTGCCCCCATCCCAACATGTTTTTCCTCAATCCAACGGCGAAATTTAAAACCTCTGAGTGATTCGATCGATGGCAACAAAAAAGAAACATAGTTACCTTTAAAGAGAGCCCATTAAAAAGGCAGAACACGATGGAAAATTCATTTTTGCACAGTTAAACGTTCCATTTTCTCACCGCTGTCTGCTTCCTTCACTCAGGCTGTGGTGGCACAATCTGTGGTGGCTTAAGGGAAACTCTTTTTCTCTGGATTCTTTGTCAGAGTCCTGCAGAAGCAGAGAGGAGTCAGTCGTCAGGGAGAGCCTCTCAGGACAGCATGATATTCAAGGAAAGGCTGAAGTATGCGAGCACAAAGACCTACCCGATCAGGAGCAGGTTCAGGGAGGCGCCTGTCATGGTGTGTGCTAGCTTCAGTGGTAAAACCAAAGATCTACCTTAAGACACAGCTCCTTATGGAGACATTTCATTGAATTATTTGACCTTTTGCCACATTCATCACTACATTTTACGTGGGTTTTCACTTTGATTCATCAGCACATATCTAAAGGCAAAGGTCAGTTACATTTGGTGTTCTAATTTAGCTAGTGTGCATTCTAACACATTAGTTGATAGTTAGCTGTGGTTAGCATGCCGGCAGGATGGTGCTGACAGAAGCGTGTTTAATATAAGGAAGCTGATTTGCTTTTTGCAGAGCAATATGTCCGCCCCTCCTGAGCCCTTTCCGCACAAACCGCCACCTCCAGCGGAACGTCCGGCTCGCCTTCGAGGAAGGCCGCCGAAAAAAGTTCTACGCGCGCGCAGCCAACTGGAGGGAAACCAGGAGAGACACGAGCAGGGTCTGACTGCTCAGCCCCGGGAGGCAGCAGACGAATCCGCAGGAGGGCAAAGAAAGAGGGGGGCCGAGTCTCGTGGGGACCTCAGTGAGGGCGCCACGGCGATCAAAAGAGTTTGTTCCGCTCAAAACAGCAAACCAGCCAGAGGGAATCCCGCCTCCATTTCTGAATCTGCGGCGTGGGAATTTCCATCCGCGGCCTCGGAGCCGGAGGAAGTCATCGACATAGAGACGATCTCCTTGGCCAGTTCAAGAGAGCATTTATCAGGAGCCGAAAACAAGCAGGAGCCTTTTCTGGGGGAGGACATACTCGGGAGAGATGGGGGAAGCTTAACGGGCGAGGACACGGACTCCAGCACTGACGACATCATAGACGTAGAAGGTCTCTTAGACTCCGAGGACAAAGAGGCAGACCGGCAGGACGGATTAGCACCGGGCGAAAGGACAGCAAATGAGGCGAAGGATTCAATGGCCAGAACGCTCAGAGCCCAGCACACCGGAGCGCAGTGGGAAGAAGACGGAGACCAAGATGGAGACGACGAGATCGACGTGATCGGCGCTTCCAGTCCGGTCCCCGATCCGGTGGTCATCATCTGGACAGAGTCCTCTGAGGAGGAAAGAGAGGAGCTCATCGACGTGGTTGGAGAGAAGACGGACCGCTCTTCATCAGCTATCTTCTCTGCTGCCATAAAAGGGGAGCTCGTTAATAGAAAAGTGCTCTCTCATTAGCAGCCCTGCTTCTCTTTTTCCCCCGTTTCCTGCAAAACGTGCCGGCGTTGGCCTCGTTTAGCTGAGAGCCGCGGGCAGGCAGGCAGAACAGAGGATGATAAAAGGGAGCCAGAAGGGCCCTTTTTGTCGATTTGTTTCAGTTTGACTGGCTCTGGAGGTTTTGGTTGTCCAGTGTCCCACTCATGTTCCAGAGGAGTGGAGCGACGTGCTAGCTCTTTGTTTTTGGACTGCAGGTAAAACACACACTTCCTAGAGCATTAACACACACGGTGGGCTGAGCCAGCAGAGTCAACAGGCCTTACTGCTGGAAACCTGTGAAAGGGGCTTCACAGTTTATTCCTCTCAGGTATTGTCACGGGGATTTTATGTGAAGAGTTCAGATATTGCTGCTAATTTGGTGCAGTTAGGCAGATGTGTTTGTTTTAACTATGAAGCAGAAGGTTTAGAGTTTTAATGCCCCCCGAAAGGGGGGAGAAAATCAGGCTTTGTATTATTAACAGAAATCAGAAATGTTTTATTAGTTGCCTAGATGACTGTTTTAGTTGTAAACGCGATTCTTAATGTTGGCAGCAATCTCTGCGGCTGCTGGTCTGTCATCTAATTTCGACAATAAATCTTTCTGTTTTCCTCATGCTAAAGAAGTGCTTTTGTGGTGGGAAATGAGTCCCTTGATTTGGGCCTCAGCTTGTGATTTAGATTAACTAAAAACATAAATGTACAGAACAGGCTGAGCTCACCACAAAGTGGTGTAATATCCACCTAACATCTAAAAACATTATTTAAGATCATGGCCTGAAGCCTTTTCATATCCCAAAGCTCCCCATCACCACTAGTCTTTGCTTTACCCACCAGTTCTTTGTGATGTAACACAAAAATAGAACACATTGTCAGGATATAGATCATTCTTAGGATGTCCTGGCTGCCTCTCTTGCCTCCTTAGCTGTGGTCATTGATCCAACCCAAACCAAATGAAGTGGACACCCCACCCCCCCCCTCGTTCAAACCAACTCAGAAATAATCAAACAAGAACACGTGAAGTGAAAAGGAGTTTATTAGTCATCAACCTGTGAATAAACCTCCTGCACACTACAACACCACACCTCTGAGCTGCGCCCCAGCCCGGCCTGCAGCACCGAGGGGGGGTTGGGGGGTGGGGGGAGGGATTCTCTGGACACAGAGCCTTACTGGAGCTTTAACACCCCCCCTCCCTAGAATCTGTTGGTCTTCCTCAACTCTTGGCCGAGGTCAGGTGGGAGTGCAGCGCAGGTGTGTGCTGCTGTGTTGTCAGTGTGTGGGGACCTCTAAACCAAATAAAAAGACACAGAGTGTCAGTCATATCAGCACGTGTGTGTGTGTCCCTGTGCTTCAACAGTGCGATATTGTCTCTTATCACACTCTGGCAGCGGCTGTAAATCAGTAGTGGTGGGGTCAGGTTGGGGCGGCTCGACTCAAGGGGAAGGAGAGGATTAAAAGAGGGGGAAAGGAAGAGAGAAGGGGCTCGTGGGTGGAGAGAGCGGGGAGGGGATGGAGGGGGAGAGGCTGTCCGCGGGCCGTTTCCTCCACTCAGTGCTGGATACGCCTGATGGACTGGATCTGGGGGGTCTGACAGTGGGAGCCCCAGTTCCTCCAGTGCTGGTAGTCTCCGCTGTGTCTCTCACACTCCATGATGTACTGCTGGCCCCTGTAGCCGGGGTACTGGTAGCACACGAAGCTGCAGGGGGGACAGGAGGGGGGGACAGGGGGGGGGGGGGCAGGCAGGGCTGCGTCAGAAGCTGCCGTGTGGCTCTGAGCCGGTCTGTTGCCGATAGCGACAAAGGACACGGATGTACGCAATGCACAGCTCCGACCACACGGCTGGTGTTCAACTGAACCGGCAGATTATTTTAAAGGTACATGGTGTAAGAGTTTCTCCATCTAACAGGGGAAATTGTATTTTCCATCCTGAAAAATGGTACTCTCTAGTGGTTATCGCAACTACGGTAGCCATCGTGCTTCAAGAAGTAATGACAACATGACTTCCACATCATCCAGTTTTTTCTGATGAGGTTTGTAATTTTAAATATACATATTTAAATGAATTAATTGAATTAATAAAAAAAATGGATGATTTTAAAAGAAGTTACGTGATTCTCGCTCAAACAAAAACGCGTTGTGGATTAGCTAGACAGGTAGACTAGTGCTTTATGTCCCTCTCTGCAATTATAGTTTTTCAAAATGGCGGTACGCCATGGAAACCTCTGTGGACTAACCCATCCTGTGTATATACAGATAGGAAATTCTCCACTTATTATGAGAAGTCAGATCAATGCAGAGGTCATTTTAACCCAAATGAGAACACATTTATAAATGAAGAAAACAATTTTAGCTGATAATACTTAAGACGACTTACGCGCCGCACTGCACGTGCATGGAGCCGACCTCCGGCATCATCCAGCCCATGGCCTGCAGGGAGGGGTAGTCATCACAGATCTCCGAGCTGCGGCCCATGAAGTTCTCCCTCTCGAAGATAATCATGCGGCTGCTCTGGTGGGACTGAGAGGAGGGAGGGGGGTACAGACAGGTTCAGGTCTCCTGCCGGTCACCCACCCACCCCCTCCCCCCTGTCTGTGGCCGGCGGGGGGTACTCACGGCACAGTAGATGGGGCGCAGGGACATGAGGCGCTCCACGTGGTAGGAGATGTTGCCACTGTAGGCGTCCCAGTGGGGGTACTCTCCCCTCTCCAGGATGAACTGCTGGCCCTGGAAGTCGTGGTGCTCGAAACCCACCCAGCTTTACGGAGAGAGACACGCACAAAGAAGCCCGGTTGTCCACGTGATGCAGATTTCCTTCTGCCGGCCGCGGGTCAGGATAAACCTGCCTTCTTCTGACCCACAGAGGGGACAGCCGGCCCCAAAGCAGCAAGGTTTCGGCCTATGGATTTGTCTGAGAAATGGTCTGAGACTTACGCTCCGCTCTCCACCCTGATGGAGCGGATGTTGTCCATCCCACACTCCTGAACGTTGCAGCACTCGGAGGTGAACTCCATGAACTTTCCCTGGAAATGCTCCTGCTCGAACACGGTCACCTGAAGGAGGGGTAGAGAAAAAGTTCCCTTCCAGTACATCCAGCACGCCTGGTCCTGTTCTAAAATCATCGACGATCATCGAAACGATGGATGCTGTGAACAGTTAAAAAGGGTTTACCTTGAAGAAGGGAGCCATGCCCATTCCTGAGTTGATCATTGGCTGCATCATAGAGGACCTTGTAGTTCTGTACATCTTGACTCCTGAAGTAGACAATGAGGACAGAAGGCGTGAGGAAAAAAAAAGGCTTTTTCGGGACAAACGGTGTCAGAGAAAAATATTCCCCAGAGGATCTGTGATCACACGTGTTGATTCCACACTTGTACTTTTCGGTGTTCAACGTGAGAGCGCTCAGTTTCCTCTTATAGGAAAAATCTTGATAATGTGCAGGGGGGTTTGGGGGTGGGGGTGTCTGTTCAGTACAGTTGTGCCTGATAGAGATCGAGAGGTCCTTCAGGTGTCAGAGAGTGCTTCTGGGTTTCGGTCTCTGTGCGGAAGCGAGCGGAGCGGAGATGAGCCTTACCTAAAGTTGGCACTTAAAAAGAAGAGTTCGGAAGTGGAGCGCGCCTACTGCCTGCCTCGCGTAGAGCTCCGGGAGAACCTGGCGCTCCAGTTTTATACCGACGCTGTGGGGGCGCGCCTGTCCCCGCGCCCCCGGCCCCGCGCCTGGAAACTGCCCATTTGGCACGGCTCAAGTGGCACGTGCGCGCTCCCGCCGGCACCCCCGCCCCCCCCACTCCCCGTCCCACCCGGCGTGGCCGCCGGACTCTGTTGTCCTGTGTCGCAGCGACCAGCTCAGCAGATCCCATAGTGCTGCCGGGGCCCGGCGAACAAAGGCGCTCCGGTATGTTCGCACCGCGGTCAGCAGTCCGGCGCGTGGCCCGGCACAAAGGGGTCGGGGTGGTGGGGGAGAATGTGGGGATTAGCGGCCCTCGCAGAGGGGCACGCACAAGCAGGCATCTGGGGGCGCCCCAACTGATGGATGGAAATGTTACAGAGACGGGGGAAAGCGATATGTTCTGCTCCTCTAAGAGAGAAGTCAGTGTCACCGCGCGCTGCAGGGCACGAGCCTCTAAAGGTGTCTTCTTGTGTGTGATTGAGACAAGTGAGTGCAATAAACTGAGTTAAAGACTGAGATTCCTATTTTATTTTTGCACAGATACGAATAAAACCGAAAGTTTTCCCTCTAATGACGCCCATGTTTCAGTTTGTAAAGTTACACATGTTTACAGCTGATATTTAAGCAATCAGAAATGAGCTTTTCTTCTTGATGTCATGCCCAAAAAGCCAGACTGTGGTTCATAGCTCAATTTATGGAGTGCCATGGAAAAGGTGTGCTGAATGATGGGATGATCGTCTTCAAATGGCTCAAGTGAAGGTGCTGCAGAAAAAACTCTGTTGAGGCAGACTTGGTCCAACAGAAAGGATTTTATTGTCAGCCAAGTCCGAGTCAGAAGTGAAGATTGATGCATCAAGTCTGGAGAGGTCTCATCACCCGGTGTCAGAGAAAACTCTGCTTAACTCTGGGGGTGTCTGCCCTTATATTTGGTAATCCCGTATCTGTACTTTTGGTTTTACACCAGGCTGTTTCCATCCAGGCGTGTAGCCAGAATATAGTTGATCCATATCATAAACAGTCCATCTCCACGCAGCCAGACTGTAGTGTATATAAACCATAAAGATCCCCGCTACATTCTACTTTAGTAATGTGTTTCCCAAATGTTTATGCTCTACAAACAGAACAGTCTGTGCTTAACTGTGAGCTTCAGACATTACAAAGTTTTAACAGTTCTGAACGTGATCCCTTTCATGCTGGTGTTTCGGGCAAGAATGAACAGATGATGACAAAGATCAGTCTAAAAATTCCACTTGAGATTGTCTTACAGCCAGCCTGTCCGGGGCTACTGACTAACAGCATTAAAACAGGTTGCATGTGCTGTAAAT
This sequence comes from Menidia beryllina, assembly GCA_013363375.1. Lineage (NCBI taxonomy): Eukaryota > Metazoa > Chordata > Actinopteri > Atheriniformes > Atherinopsidae > Menidia > Menidia beryllina. Next base: position 471,630 of record JABUIW010000031.1, on the reverse strand, counting down.
GCTGGTACATAGAAATAAAGGACGCAGGATAAACACTCTAAATAAAAAAAGTTCAATCTCTGTGTTTCAGGCCACATTAACTTCTCTTAGTGGGTCCTCCTGTTCTGCTGCTGGTCCTGAGCCTCCGCCCATCCCCTCTGCCCGCCCCCCTCTGATGATGTGGGGTTTCTTTTGTCTCCCGCTTCTGACCTCAGCAGGTTTGTTTCTCTCCCCATAATCCCTCTCCTGTGAGCGCCAGCGTATAAAAGCAAAGGGCTCCCTCAGAGCCGCACACACTCTGAGTGAGGTTCGGCGCAGGCATCGCACACACACAGACAGGTAAGGTGCTCTGTGCACCTGCAGGGGCACGAGGGACCAACTCATCTCTGCATTTTCAACCTTTCGTGTCATATTAGTGAATTTTATTTCACATGAACCAAACCTCTCTCCCTGTTTGTCGACTCAGTAATCATGTCCAGTGGAGATAAGTCCAAGACCTCTTCCCAGACTGATGGGAAGGCCGCTCAGGGCAAGAAGTCTGAGATGGGAATGATGTCCTACAAGGTGGGTTGCTTAGGTCCACAGTATGTGAGACGTAGCTCTATCGTATCCTGAATCATTCCCGACTTTTTCTGCTGCGCTCCCTCCCACCAGATGTACGTGTTCGACCAGGAGAACTTCCAGGGTCGCATGATGGAGATCTGCAACGAGTGCATGAATGTGTGTGACATGGGGATGGACCGCGTGCGTTCCCTGCGCGTCGAGTGTGGACCGTAAGTTTTTTCGGAGGCCCGGTGCGTTCTTCTCACGGCCGAGCTGAGACGTCTGACGCCTCCTAACTTCTGTCCTCCCCGGCAGCTTCGTGGGCTTTGAGCAGATGAACTTCTGTGGTGAGATGTACATCCTGGAGAAGGGCGAGTACCCCCGCTGGGACTCCTGGAGCAACTGCCAGAAGAACGACTACCTGCTCTCCTTCAGGCCCGTCAGAATGGTAAAGACAACTATTCCCTTCTTCTCCTTTCTCGTTCTGTCTGTTTAGACTCGTCCTCAACCAAGGGGTTCTCCTTGTTTTTCCTGCTTCAGGACCCCGAGAAGCACAAGATCTGCCTGTACGAGATCGGAGAGTTCAAGGGCCGCAAGATGGAGATCATGGACGACGACGTCCCCAGCCTGTACTCCTACGGCTTCACCGACAGAGTGGCCAGTATCATCGTCAGCTGCGGAACGTGAGCTCCGAGCGCCGAAGGGTAGATTCAAAAGCCTTGGTACAAAAAAAAAAGCCTCTGTACTGACCCCTCTCCCCTTGTGTCCCCCCCCCCCCAGCTGGGTGGGATACCAGTTCCCCGGATACCGCGGCAGCCAGTACCTGCTGGAGAAGGGCGACTACAGGCACTTCAACGAGTTTGGCGCCCGCCATCCTCAGTTCCAGTCCGTGAGGCGTATCCGTGACATGCAGTGGCACCAGATGGGCTGCTACACCATGGCCAGCAAGTGAGGCTCAGGGAAGGAGAGAAAGAGAAAGAGCGGAATGGAGGGAGAGGGGCGGAGGAAGAGGGAAAGGGGGAGAGATGCCTGAGGCCTTTACCTCAGTACCTTCAGTAGGTCCAGACTAACACAGCGAGGGGAGAGGTGGGGGTCTATTTCTGCCTCTGATCGCATCCTTTCAACACCTTTGTGGAAGAGAAACCATCGAGCCACCCTCCATCCCTCTCTGTCTCTATTTTCTCTTTCTCCCCTATGGGCTGAGCTTTGCTTTCCCCCCTTTTCTCCTTTTTTAAATTCAAGTCCCTCACTCGCTCCCCTCCACGGTCCTCTGAGACACCAAAGAGGGATCACAACACCTCTCGCTGGTTTACACACGATTCTCGGCTCAGGGTTTGATGCATCATGGGAAACTGAGTTCCCAGAGCCCCCTGCCCCTGTCCTCTTGCCCCTGTGCATTGCACACCCTCTCTGCTGTACAGAATCCTGGCCAAGTTTTCAATAAAAAGGAAAATCTTGATTTCAAACTTGATGGTTTTGTTACTTTTTGAAAGAAAATTTAAAAACAAAAACAAACAAACCATAGACACATTATAATAAGTCTGATAATGTAAAGTTTGTAAACTAGAATCATATTTGTTTTGAAAGCAGCCTCTCTCATGGACATGCTGATGGGGGTTGTTTAAAACTTTGTTGAGTCACTCATTAAAAGCCGGTCAAATAACCGTATGAAAGGAGAGCCGTTTCCGGTCTGAGCAGTTGATGTTTTCTTGTTGGAATTTAAAACACAGGCTTTGCCAGATGACACATAGATTTCTGATCATGAATGTGGAATGATAGTTGTGAAAAAAGTGATAATTCTCAGACTGAGCTAATTTAGAAATGTCAAATCCTTTCAAATCAACACATTTCCCATTTCTAGTTAGCTCTTAAAAATGTTGAAAAGGAAATATTTTCTTGTAAATGAAGTTTTCCTTCTGCGTTTGCGAATGCAAATGTTGGCCATTCCTCATTACTTTTATATTTAAAATGTAAGTGCTGTAAAAAAAGCAAAACAAGAAAGGAATGAATGTTTTTTTAATTTTCATTAGAATAAAAACATTTACAAACAAGATTTTACACTCAGGGCACAAACACTTATATATAAAAATACATTTAAAAAACAGATAAATCTACATCTGTTCTGTAAAGCTATTGATATGTTTTACAGACGTTAATATGCTTAAAATGTTTCACCTCAGTTGACTACTTCTCTCATTTGATATAAAAATAGAATTTTGAATGAGTAGAAAGTTGACAGCCAGCCTCGCGTCTGCACACCACACGGACTGCTCAGCGGGACATCATCCTCACAAACTCTGAAAGGACAAACCCAAAGGTGTCATGAGGAAATCAGACGGATGGATCTCAGAACGGGCCCCTTTAAAACTCCTCTTTTACCCTCAAAGTCCACCAGCCCGTCTCCGTTGAGGTCCACGTCTCTGAGGATCTCGTTGATCTCTTTGTTGGTCACCTGCTCTCCCATCAGCTTCTTCATGGCTTCGCGCAGCTCAATCAAACTGATCAGGCCGTCGCCGTTAGAGTCAAACTGGAGGCAGGGACGAAAGAGTCGCAGCTCATCAAGCTGCACAAACCAGGACTTTTTCCTCACGTTGCCAGTCTTTATATCACCACCAGGTGACAGTAAAGTCAAACATTCTGACATCGTTCTTGCAGAATTTCCCTTTTTTCCCCCATCCTTATCAAACTGTATTGGGAGCTAAAATAAATAATCACATGTTTACTTTATGTATCATGTAACAATGCTTATTATTTGTTAAGGAATGCTTTTCTTTAAAGAATTTTGTCTTTATAGTAATCATCTTCATTGAAGTCTTCCTTCATTATAGCCGGAAAATGCAGTTATCTACTGTGGGCAATGACTCCTCCAGAGGGTCAGATTAAAAGACAACCTTTCTCTTTACACACAGATAAAAATCTACCATGGAAGTTCTCCGTTACTGTTTCATGAATACAAGTGCCTTGTTCCAAACAGAAATCGGATCAGTAACAGAAGCTCATGTGGGCTCTCTGTAATCCGCAGTTAAAGGCTGCTTTGTGTCTTCCTGCTTCAAGTAACGTCATACGTGTCCTGACCTCTTTAAAAGCATCCCGTAGCTCTTTGACTCCGATCATGTCGGCCGTCTCTGCCAGCATCTTGGGTCCCATCAGCTCCACGAAATCCTCAAAGTCCACTTTACCGCCACCTAAAACGCAAGAAGCAAGACCTCAGTGAGTTTTCAGACGACAGTAACAGAAACTCCTGAATTCAACAGCATCAACAATAAGTTGTTGGTCTTCTTCTGTTGTTTCCAGGGCTTTTTAATATGTTCAATTTAGTGTTTTAAAACTGAGCTAGAGTTCCACTCACAGATCTGTTGGCTCAGTTCAATGAGCTCCATCTCTGTGGGCATGTATCCCATGGTCCTCATGCACTCTCCCAGGTCCTTATGGCTGATGTAACCTTTTTTGTTCTTGTCAAACTCCACAAATGCCACTCGAAGCTCTGATTTGAAACAAAACACTCTTGTAAATGTTTCGTCGCAGTGAGAGGCACCTCTGTCATCTGGATGGAGGAATTACTGTCATCTCACCTTCTATCTCCTCGGGTCTCAGCTCTCGGTCCTGTCAGAGAAACAAAGAGTTTTAGAAGCTAACCTCTCGTCTCACATACAGACAAACACACGTCTGGGCTGCTTAAAGCGTTTGTGAAGCCATAATACTAAACATTTAAAAACACACACGTCAAATTAAACATCCTGTGTGTGAACACACATGCACATCGATTGAAGAGGGTAAACTGAGCAGGGAAGAAAGAAAATGTCTTAAAAACACATAGAGAACAGCCATAAAATGAGTAATGAGTGGAAACTATTGTCTGAATAAATATTGTGTCATGTGTGGTCACAGTTCAGACGTCTGGCCAACATTTGATTTATGATCTGTCCTTCTTATGAACTGGGCAGAAAAAATTGAGCTATGTGTGCTATTTGCTTAATTTAAAAAAAAAAAAAGGTTTACTGAAAGATTACATGGCCCTGAGATGGACTGGTGGACCGTCCAGGGTGTACCCCGCCTGTCGCCCACTGAATACTGGGATAGGCTCCAGTCCCCCCGCGACCCCATTTGGGAATAAGTGGTTCAGAAAATGGATGGATGGATGAAAGATTACATTATGCAAACAGAGCATAAACTGTCTATTATGGTTTACATCATATATGCATGAATCTTGTTAGTCATTGATTATTAGAAAACACCCAACAAAAATCAGAAAGAAGACCTTTGGCTAAATGTCGGCTGATTATATGCAAACACGTGTCACCAAGAATCCATATAATAAAAATATATAAATAAGATACTCTTGCTCTTATAGCACAGTGAAGTGAGAACCTTGTCACAGCTTGGGTCAAATCCTTTCATCTCTTTTTATTCCCCAATCCTTTCTTTCCAAATCCTTTCCCAATCCAGGTGCTCCATGGATGTCTATCGCTCCAGCCACAAATGTTTAATCAGCCAAAAAATGTTGTTTTCTGTACTGTTAGTTGCTGTTGGCAGGTTGAAGCAGAGTGCAGAAAAGCTCCAGAGAGTTTCTTCCATCAGATGACACTAATGCACTGACTTGTTTTCTATTTTGAGCAGTTTGGTAATGACCTGGAACCACAGCATCTGAAGTTAAACGAATTCCCTGTAGAGTAAGTCCATGTTTCCAGCAAAAGAAAAAAAAAGCAGCACTGGGACAATTCCAGCCCGGAAAGATCTTAATGTGGCCAGCTCTTCCTGTGCCTGGACCCCCACCTCAGCCTGTGCCACACATTATAGAACCGGCTCCACAATGCCAGTTAATGATTTTTCCATCAAAGTCACTGATCCCAAAGAGCAGATGCCGTTATGTGAGATCTGATGCTCTGACGTGGGCCAGCACGCCGGGAGGGGGATGAGGAAGAGGAAGGGGGACACGAGACAGCTGGTGTGGTACAGGGCCACGACGTGGGGATGAAAACGACCCGACACGAGTGGAAAAAGTCGAACAAAGGTTGCATGAGAAACACACACAAGTGTCTGTGTGTTACATACGAGTAAAGTCTGAGTAAAGTCCTGTTTAACGAAGACGCAGGCCGGGCCCACAATGTGGTGGAGGACCTCGCAGTTCATCACCAGCACACCCAGGGAGTCCATGCAACGCTCCACATCCTGACCACCCTCTTCCTCCGGCCGCAGGCCCTGCTGGTCACTCATCTTACCGCGGAGGGCCTGATGAATCACGCCCTTTCAGATTCAGACCAAGCTGTTAAACCACTGCTCTTTACATCTTCTAAAGGTTTAAAGTGAGGACCTGTTGGCTGGTTACACAAACGGATTCAATTGCTGGCATTTTTGTTATTTCTTGGTGCATAATTCGATTGTAAAAGAAAAAAAAAGCTTATTCAGAGGTCTTGACCTGTCAGACAGCAGTTAACCGGTGAAGATATGGCTTCTTATGGCGGTCACAGCCGGTGAGGAACCACAACCTGCTTCAAACATGTGCTTTTAACCAACTGATGCCCACAAAGCACAAAGAGGGTTTAAGCTGTTGATGCTGTCAAAAGTTTTAGCAGAGCTCAAACAGAGGTCTGGAGACCATGAACACTTTCCAAAGATTAGCCACTGGATTGTTTCTCTGACTAATGATGTCAATCCCTGCTAGAAACAAAAAAGACCTTCATACTCAGCCTAAACTGTAAGCTGTCCTGTGAAGTGACTGAGTTGGTATAAGAGCATTTTGATCACAAAAAGCAAATACGCAACATCAATTAACCCCATTACACAGTTCTGGAAACAATTACCTATCTCTTAAAAAAAACAACCCCAAAAGCTTATGTAAACACTTCAAAATCTACAATTAACAATCTATGATGGGACAAAGTGAAAGGTTTTGTCTTTGCCCTTGTAGCCTGCTGACCTGAACATAACTGAAAATCTGTCGACCTTCAGAACGGCTCAATAGTTTCACCGAACACGCAGACCTTTGCCTGGGAATGGGTGAAAATCCTCTCAAATCAGAACCAACAGACTCTGTGCTGCCACAAAAAAGTTTAGCACACTTTGATCGATTTCCTTTAATCAAGCTCTATTGATCAGTGTGCACAATTAGCTTAAGGCATCCTTTAGTTTAGAAATACAAAAAAAAAGACTGACAAAGAAATGCACTTTTTTACTTTAAAGGAATCCAAATCTACATGCTTTCTAATACTATGACCAAAAAAATAAAAAATACAACTTTAAATTGTCACAAAGGAGAAGCTTTCCATTCCCTTCCATTAAGTTGAAACTAGTCTGAGTCAAACAGAGAGGAGACAGACAGCTCCTACCTTCCTCAGATCATCTTTGGACGGTTTGGTGCAGTTGCCCATCACCAAACCTCTGCAGGTCAAAAAATCTGCTGCTCAGTGTCTCCTTTCTCTCCTCTTTTCTGTGTACTTATGTCTCACCTCAGCTCAAACCCATGTACCAGCTGTCCTGACTGACAAAAAATCTGATCAAGTCAAACCCGCTGACAGCAGCTGAAGAAGTAGCGTCAGCCTCTTCTCATCCAGCGCTCTGAATCCCCATCCGTCTCCCTTCCCTCCTCTTTTTCTCCTCACTTGCCCTCCATCTCCCGCCCCCCTCCCACGGTCAATATGCTGCTCCAACATTCAACTGACCCCATCTACAGTTAGAAGAGTATAAGAGGGAGAGTTCAGAGGAGATGAATGGTGAGTATTTTTAAGATGAATTCCTGAAATTACATCCAACATTATAATTCATTACCAGCTTTTTCCAGTGAAGAATTCTGGTGAAAATAAATGGGCAGCAAAGGACAGATTCAATTTAATTCTTTGCAAACCTTGATAAGCTTCTGTTTGGCAGAAACTTGGCAGTTAACTTTTAGTTGCCAAACTGTTTTTTTGACACAGTAGTCTCATTTCACACAATCTGAAATATGCAGCACAAGTGGAAACTAAAGAAAAAAAACATCATTTGAAATATGAAGATGGCAGTCCTCAAAGATAAGAATTCAGCCTCTGTGTTTGTATAGAAAATCCATTTCTGTGGGTTTCCCTACGTGGCAAATTCACAGGAGCCTGCATATTACTACCTTCTTTGGATGTATCTTAAAAAAAACCCATTTTGAAATAATTAAATTTAATTTCAAGAAGTTTGTCCTGAATTTTATTGACATTAGTGGTTGGGAAGCGATTCAAACTCAATTATTTGGCTTAACATTAGTTTGGCTCCACCACCCCTTCCAGACTCTAATGCAGATTCACTTGCCTGTTAAATATAACATCAAAATGAATTCATGTTGATTAAATGAAATTTGGTGATAGACAGTGTATCCACGTTTTTGTTGTCATATTTTGCTGTGACAGTGGGTTGTAATGTCAACATGGTCACTAACACATTTTTGTGAGACATTTGTTCAGTCTCATGGAGTTCAGACCAACAGCATCCACCTTTCCTCCACTGTCAGAGTCACTAAATCAACCACGTGTTGATTAGCTGCCATGTAAGATGTCACAGACGAACAATGTGATAAGAGTTTGTAGATTTAAGTCACAAAGTGGCAAGAATGTCTCTGCATTGTCACTAAGAGGTGTCTCTCTGTGAACTAAAAGTAAAAAGAATTAAGAAAAATGTAGTTTTGATTACAGTGGATTGCTTAGCTTTAATCATTTCCAGCAACTTGAATAAAGAAGACGAAAAGTGGCTGAGACAGGAATCATGGCCTCTGAAGAATCAGAGAAAACTAAAACACTGGAGCTGCGTGTTGATAGAGCTACACTTTCTAACCAAGAGGAACAAATTCAGACGCTTGTGTGGAGGATATTTCAAGAAAGCCCAGTGAATACGCCTCCACTTCTGCCTTCTGCTTATCACTGACAAAATGCCCATTCTGTTGGAGAAACGGAGGAGACAGCAGGTATTCAATTTGCCTGCTGAAATCTGAGAGACGCTGACAAACCTACACAAACGCACACTGTTTTATCGTCCACATGTCCCATTTTTAGAAGCTAAAAATATGTTTGTATGCTCCAAGTTTCTTCACCGACTGTGTCACAGTTAATAAGGCCTTTAAAGTCTGATCTAGCATTCACTTCTCATGTATTTCTGAAACTTCACACGTCGGTCAATTGATCATTGAAACCATCTAAACTGAAATTGAAACTAATGTGGTTGTCTGTTACTAAAACCAGGATGAATGATTTATATAATTTATATTGAACTTGCAAAGATGAAACTGAAGCAGTGCATTTACCCAGAAGCTGTGATGAGCCACTGACAGCATGCTGGAAATTGTAACAAATGGACCACGTGTGACTTTCCAATCAAAGACAAAGCCAGAAACGGCCTGCTTCCTCCTGCTCTTACCCCTGTGCAGTAAGCAGCTGTGACCACTAGAAGTCTCTTTACCACATGTCATGACTGTCTGAGGGCTGGTGCAGAGCAAATCTGAGACAGTGAGGACTATTTTTAACTGAAATTAGAGGCAGATTGAGCCTTCACGAGCAGCTTAAAGCTACCACTGCAAAATAAATTAAACTTCACCCAGAAAGACTTCTCCTTTATTTTGAGCAATCGAACCAGCAAGCAAAAAGAAAAGAGTGGGCTGAGAAGATTTTGATGTCTTTGCAATCATCTACAGCTTGAGGACCAGATGAAAATCCCATATAGCCTCCGAGAGCCTTATTTCCAAAAGTGCTTTGAAAAATATGTTGAATTTACTTAGAATCATTAAGTGGATGGAGCATTTTATCCCTACTGGTATAAAATGCTGTCTTTGTCTCTTTGACAGCTGAATGTGAAAGTCAAATAAAAAACAACAACAACATCCTTTTACAAAACCAGCTGACCCCTGTAACAACTTACTAGATCATGTCAGAGCCGAGCAAACTTTCAAGATGGTCAATTCTCCTTTTTATTTGCGGCTGGACTCAAGCCGACCTTTGACACCTTGATTTCAGCTGCGATGTTTCAATCCTGGAATCTAGATTCCCTGTTTTTGTTCTGCCTTGTTAAGTGATTGATTTGCCATAATCCACTCATCGTCACGGTGCATGTGGAGCTGGCGACATGCACATCTGTGAAGTGCTCGTACCGGTCCTGAATACAGGAGCGGCCCATCAGCCAGACAGCCGGTTTACTTCAGCCACAAAAATATCTGTTCAACATCACAAAAATCCAAAGATTCTGCACAGACAATTTCTCAAATTTCAGTTTGATTGGGCGCAACAGAAAACTGGAACCGGGAACTGCAGTCGAAGACACACAAAACCACCTCTAAAGCAGATTAATTACCAGTCTGAATCTCTATTACCGATCACTTCATTTAATCATTCGCATGAGAGGACTCCCACAGGTGCATGTGTGTGGTTGTATGCGTACACTTGTGTTACTGGGTTCCTGCTTTGATTACTTTTTAAGTGCTTGTCTCAGATGATCCGCGCTGATAGCCACACCAGTACCTGAGGGTTAATTCTATCACTTACACACACACACACACACACAGACACACACCACATTCAGCAAGTACTGCGTGTGTAATGTGAGAGACGGGCAGCTCTCAGGTAATGTGATTCTGTCCTTTGTTTCTGACTGGACGAGTACTGGAGTGCTGCTCTGGTTTCAGACCCACATCAGCTGGTTTCAAGTAATGACAGCTGATGAGCAGGGAAACACGAGACGGGATGGAGTGGATCAAGTGCCGATGAAGGAGGAAGGATGGAAAGGAGAAAGGAAAGACGTGTAAAAGAGGCAAAAGTATCACCATTTTATTAAACAAAAGTAACAAGCACACACAAGAATCCATTCACACTCAACTCATTGGTTCTATTTCATTGATTTGAAACGCTGGACCTTAGTGGCTGCTGTCTTGCAGGTTTTAGATATTTAACTGCTTTATCACACCTGATTCAAATCATCACACCACTGGCAGATTTGTAAAGGGCTTCAGATCCATTCAGTCTAAATCAAATGTGTAGAAGCGGGAAAAAGACCAATCTTAAACTCACAGTATTTGGTTTTCTGCCTAAATATAGTGTTCTTGAACTCCTCACGAGTCCCCCATTTAAACTGTAAAATGGCATCAGATTCTTAAAACCTGTTTCGCCAGTAAATCTTTGTAATTTTTGTTTTCTGTCCAAAATAAGATCATGAACTTCTTAACACTGAGAAACATTGTTCTTAAGGGGAGTTAATCCCATCCCACTGTCAATGAGTTTGTTTCAGTGACATGCTGTCTGTTTTTAGCTGAAAGAGGTTCCACCAAATATCCATTACACAGGTGACATATTTCCCTAATTTTTATCCCTTTTCTTTATACTTTATTTATAAAATTGCATCCTAACCTTACAATTAGAATTGGTGATTTCAGATAATAGGTTTTCATCACATGTTTTTTTTCTAATGTTGAGGTGAGGAGAAATTATTTTTACTTTTAAAGTAAAAATCAATATGTCAGAAATCTGCTCTCCATTATGACTCAAATGAACATATGAAATGCTAAATAAATACAAGATGAAAGCTTTGTGATGTATAGCATTTAGCTATACTAGTGCTAAATTTGAATGTAAGAAACCTGATTAAAAACATTTTCAGAATGTTTTGGCGAATCCAACCTTAATGAAGTGTTTGAAGTTTCATCACTTTAACTGTGATGTAATGCAGGATTTGCTTCTGTGGTAGATCACTTTAAGGAGATGATGAGTTTCCCAAGCCATCTGTTTCTCCTTCATTATGTGGTGGCTGAGGGTCTTTAGGAAAACTCACCATTTGACTTGTCTCCTGTGCTCAAGCTCTATGCCAGCATTCATCCTGTTCTGTTCTGCTCTTCTCTTTAGACTTTCGCTGACTGCTCTCTCCCACTCACTCAGCAGATTTTTCTTATTTTGGACCACTTGCATCACCACTGACATCATATTTCTCTTTCTTTTTGATCCATTTCTCGTGGCAGAAGCCCAGACCCACTCTGTCACACTCAGAGTTCGCTGACGTGATCAGGTGGACAGGAAATGTGAGTCACAGAAGTCGGTTGGGGGAAGAGAGTCTGGCTTTAACTTTAGTTTGATCTCCTTAGATCTCCGTATTTGCGCGGAGCTCGACGTTTTCTCGCTCTGTGATTGTGTGACTCTGGGTGACAGACGTTGTGTGTCGCTTCGGGCCGTTTGAGTGATGGCCTGTGATGTGATACAGTGCTGACTGAGTAACAGCAGACACAGGGCGACCATCAGATCTCTGGTTGACTGTGGCAGTATCTGTTACCGGTTATTCTTTCAGAAAGCGTTCCTAAAGTGATGGAACTTAAATCCTTGACCACGCCCTATCGTCTAGCTTTGCGGATTTCAACCATTTCTAAAATTAGTTTGGGGAGGAATGAAAAGATGTCATGCTTGACGTTCCTTTTTGCTGCGTTTTATTGCTTTAAGAGGCTTTGGTTTGAAGAGGTCAGAAGTAACCAGCTTTTGTTACCACCTGGAGGAGAGCTGGGTTTTAAATTGGAACTGGAGGTGTAGAGTTTCGATCGAGCCTCTAAGGAGACATTTAATCAGCCAAAGATCTGCATGCAGGGGTAACCCAATAAAACGCAGACGCATGAGACAAACACAGACCCTCTCCAGTCCTACCTGTCCAAACACTGAGTCCACTATGGGCAGCAGGTCGGCAGGTTCTGCGTCCTTCTCTTTCTCCCCGTCTCTCCTCTGTGGCCCCTCCATCATCTCCTCTAACGTGTCCTCCAGCGTCTCGCTGTCCTCAGCCGCCTCTGCTGCCGCCCTCTGTGGGAACTGTCTGGACCTCTGACGGACCTGAGGTTGAGGGTCTCCGACTCCCGCGCCCTGTTCGATGTTTCGCATCCTCTGCCTCTCCATCTTCTTCTTGATGGCAGCCTGGACCTGTGAGGGGGACAGAGGCTCTTTAGAGATTATGTGAATTTGAACTTGTACAAATTGCCGTCGGCACTTCAAACCGTGAGACAAACTGTGGAAATCTCCCATTGTTTTCCCCCAGAATTTCCTCTAGTTGACCAATATCTAAACTGAATGGTCCACACAACACACCTTATCACAATGAATTATGACACATTTTTAAAAACAACACATACCCTTTTAATTGGCTTTCCCTGTCTGATACATAAACATTTCCTAAATTCATATCTAAGCATTTGCAATAGTTCAGCGAAAGTAGACATCAAAAGCAGGCGTTTCATTTTGACATCGTCCAGACAGAAGGAGTGCTTTAAGGTCATATTTACACTCTTGAATTTTCAGATGACTTTCCCACAACAATATACTGAAACAGGATAGAGGCACACAGAAAAAGATGCAGGATGTGATGAGAAACACACAGATATCTTTACATAGGGCCATGCAGCCCCGACACACACCTGCTTTGCACTCCTCTCCTGCGGCGCGCTCATGGCTCCAGCACCGCCTCCTCCGGCGGACGACTCGCGAATGATCATGAACATCTCAGCGTGACAGGCTCTCTCACACACACACACATGCAAACACACACACTCTCTCTCTGTTCCTCCCCCCTCCCTCGCCCTCTCTTCCCTTCAATCGTCTCTTCTGCTGTCCACTCTGCGTGCTAAAAAATCCCTTGAATTAAAGTGCCGGAGAGCTCATTTGATGAGTGAGATTCTCAAAAAACTGTGTTAAAAATGATGCAATCATTTCTTTGTTTGAGGTAGACACAAAATGAGAGGCCGACTGAGGTGATTCGAGCAGAGAGCGAGGCTGATCTCTTGGTCCTTCTTCTCCTCTGTCCTTGCAGCTCCTCAGACTTTCACCATGCTTCTGTCCACATCTGTCTCTTGGTGTGTTCAAATGAGGAGGTTTTTATCATCATTAGTCGTCTTGGCTCTGGGATTAAGTTCCTGTTCCTCTGCCCCCACTGGCTACCTCCTGATCCTTTAGGTGACACTCTATACTTCCTGAACTTTACCTCTCCCACGTTATCTACCTGTAACACGTCGACCTGGATCTCTCCTTCGTTTCCTCCCCCTTTTGTCTGACTTTTTCTCTTCTTCGCAGCTAAACACTCCTCTTGTTGTGTCTGTGCTTTCCTTTGGACCACTCCCCTCAGCATCAGAGTGCATGCAGCTATTATAAAACATGCTTGTGTTATTCTGTCATCTTCTTCTGTTTGCTTACACTCATCCTTTCCTTTTTAAAAAAAATCTTTGATTGATTTCTTTTGTTTTTTAATACAGGGACGAGCTTTTCATTTTGTAAGGGATGGAGGAGGGATGGCAGGACACAACAACCTCAGCTGCTGAGCAGAGATGAAAGGCTTTTGTTCAGCTTCGGCACATCACTTTCATGATGTCCCGCTTGCTTAATCTCATCCAGCATGGCTGAGTGCAAACACATGCACGCACAGGTGGACATGTCACCGCTGACCACTATTTTTAGATATGAGTGTTCACACGGGCTTGTACACACATTACTGTGCTTTTTGGCTCTCTGACGGAGCTGTACGTAGCTTTGTGGTGTTTATCTAAAGCAACCAATTCATCTAAAAGCATCAGCTCCCTATTAATAAAAGGGCCTATCAATTTGCTCGTCCTCCTCTCTCCTTTCGTCCAGCAGAAAACGGGGACGCGGACAGGTGTTTGACAGCTTTGAGCTGATGAAGTGTGAGGCTTCTTAAGCCCGTTTATGTCCCTAAATGCTTCCAATCACATCACCGCATCTCCTTTTAACCCACATCAAGGATTTCTCCGTTGAAGCGAAACCGCTGACAAACTGATAATCTATGGCCTGACTTCTCTCCGGTTTCTAATGAGCTTTCCATTGATCATTTCAGCCCCATCTTTCAGCTGCCTCCCTGTCCGTTCTCAGCCCCTTTCCTCATTGATAATTGATGGGAGGTCAGTCACAAATTCTTGAGTGAGAAAGAAGCGAGATCCATTACAGAAAAGTTAGGTTACACAACGGAGGGCTTGAAATAGTGGCTGTATTTTGGGAAACAGATCTATTATCTAAAAGCGGGCGGACGAATTATTCAAACGGAAATTGAAAAATGGACATTTAGAGGAGGTCAAAACTGTTCAAACTTTTTTTCCCTTATAATTTTAGTCTCTTTCATACCAGACATCTGTGTCACCTTAAATGAAAGATTTACATGAAAATGAAAAGAAATGAAAGATCTGAGAAAAGATGAATGGAGGCAGAGTGGCAGCTGAGCAGTAAAGCAGAGATGAAGGCTTGTGTTGCTGCACGTTGATCAACCTGCAACGATATCTAACTACAGATCTGCTGTTTATGGTTAATGCATGGGCGGATGACGCAGACTGAGGGGTTTTATTTGCATCAGACTCATTCTCATGATTTATTTGTTTGTAACCGTAGTCACAGTTTACTTAATTACTCAGCTGTCAAAAACACACTCATTAACCTTGCTTAACAGGGCAAAAAAAGCCAGAACATTCATGGGTCTCTGTGTCAACTAAACAACTAACTCAGACACAGCCAGGGCACAGTTAATCACATGATTATGTCCAGTAAGACATCAATGCCATCAATGTAATAATCAGTTTTTGTTGGGCTTGGGTCGCTTTTTGTGTTCTCATGTAACCATAACAAGGTGGAGAACAGATGCCACCATCCACCCATCCATTATAGTAACCGCTTATTCCCCAATGGGGTCGCGTAGTAGTCAATGGGCGACACGGTCCGCCAGTCCATCGCAGGGCCACACAGAGACACACAAGGACAAACAAACCACTCACATTCACTCCTAAGGGCAATTTGGAGTGTCCAATCAACCTAACATGCAGGTTTGTGCTGTGAGGCGATGGTGCTGACCACCACACCACCACCCAGATGCCACCGTAAACTCTATAGACAACAGAGAAGTCAACACTGTGAGCTGGGATGGCACATGTTTATTTGAAAGTCACTTGCGGTATGTAACAAGATAATGAAAGAGCATATGTGAGAGTGAGAGTGTGAATTTATTTTTGTTAATCATTCATTTGCATTTGTGGTAATTCACATGTAAAACATAATCGTTTAAATCGTTGATCGCTACAAAGAGATTTAGCTCCAGAGCTCACATTTCTCCAGTTGCACCTTTCTTCAGTGGCCCGCTGTTAGATTCAGAATTGAATACAGCTCTTAATGGTTAAGTTCCCGAGACGTAACTGTGGTTCCAAGAGTTTCTAAAAGTAGAATATGAAACAGAGCCTTCAGTTGGCAGGCCTCTCTCTGTGGAACCAGTTTATCGCAGACACCTTCTCTATTTTTATGATTAGGCTTAAAACTGTCCTTTTTGGTAATGCTTTTATGTGGAGGGGTAGCTCAGATGACCTTTAACACAGTTATGCCTCTACAGGCTGAGACAGGTTTTAGGGAGTTGTGAATGCTCCTCAGAGCTCAGACCTCAACATTATTTAAGCAGAGTTGGATCATTTAGAGATTTACACTTGATTGTCAACCTGCTGATTTACACCACTGTAAATATGCATGAATTTATTTAATAAATAACAGGAGAACATTTTCTTGAGAATTTAATGCGTTTTCTTTCAATAATATTCTTTCAACCTCCCAAACATCAACAATCTTTCTATCATTAATAATGATACCATTTTCTTTTCCACTTTGATCAGTGATATCTGTTAATAAACAGTTCTTGATTGGTAGAAAAAACAAGTTAATCAGATCATGGACAAGTCTGTCGAACTGGACGCTTTAAGAGATGGTTTTTGTTGCCATCTGGTGGAATCAGTTGAACCAACAACCCCTTCCGCATGAAAGCTAGTCATAATATCAAAACCCCGAGCCCGTCCTACAGATTGAGGACAAAAACAGAGAAAGAAATTCTACTTAAGAAGGCAAAGCTAAATAAATGTGATGGCAGTGAGAGGTACACACTGTCAAAAATGTATACATTAGAACTTAATATAATATGTAAAAAAAGGGCTGGACACACACACATTTATATACATCACATTTTGCTGTTAGATACAACATTCAGTAAGTTAAAAGTTGAAAAACAAAAACTTGCCAAATTAATCACATTCAAAGGCCGAAACTCAAAAAGTTAACTCCGACTCCACTTTTACCCAATATAACTTTGGTAATTTAATCAAAGTCTGGCAGGATGATATTTCTCCACATATTTCTCATAAGTAAATCCCATCAATATTAACAAATGTGATTGGGGTTAAAAGAAAATAATGAATAAGTAACAATGAAAAGCTCAACTGGTCGAAAATCAATACATCCTGAACAGATAAAGCTGTGTAGATATCATTCTCTTGGATAAATCATTCAAGAAAAACAGGGGTCATAGAATCTAGTTGAGTGATTTTGGTCATTTTGCGGTTTGATTAGTCTTTAAAGTGTCATTTGTCAGACTTTTGTTTCGTCCTCTCAGGTTGAACTGAAAGTCTCTTGTAGTCTCAGTTCCCTACAGGTCCACCATCACACCACAGTGTCTTTACGAGGCAAACCTCTGAACCCTGAAGCACCTCTGAGTCCCGTGGCATTTCTCTGGTGACGACGTTCATCCCCAGTGTGGTGTCACGATGGTTAGAGGCTCTCGGTTTTGTCCGTTAATGATCGGCCAGGGATTGAAGTAGGGGAAAACAGGCTCCTGGAACTTTGCATCGTAGAAGGTGAAGAGGTGGCTCATATCTCCAGCATCGTAGAAAGCCACTTCCCCCCGCCCGTAGTCTAAATAGACACCCACCCTCTTGGGGGCTTTGGGGGGGTATATCAAGCTATCGTCTGAATCCGTGCAGGCTTCGTACTCGCTGGTGCCGTTGCCTCTGTCCCGCCGCACCATGGTCCAGAAACCATCGTCTGGGCAGAGGCTGATCTCCTCCTTCCTGTTCACGGAGGCTCTGGCCACCCCCAGACCCCACGCCGTCTTGCCTCCCACCTCCACCTCCCAGTAGTGTCTGCCCGAGGAGAAGGCCTCAGAGCCAAGGACGATGTTGTAGCGGGTGAAGCGTTCCGGGTTGTTGGGCAGGTTCGTCTGGATCTTTCCCACCTGGACGCTGGTGCGACAGGCAGACACCCACAGACGGGGGTAGGCTGTGTCGGGGTCAAGGGTCACTGCGGAGACAGCTGGAGGATGCAAAAGAGTCAGACAAGGACGACAACAAGCATCCTTACAGGGGACGACCGTCCTGACAGTGATCCTCAACACGATACCGAATGTCTACCGTTGCACTTAATGTAAGATGAGCTGGATTAGAGCATCAGATACACGGACTCAAATGAAATATAGATGATGCACCTGTCAGGACCAATAGAGGTTTAGATAATCTGTGGAGCTGCAGCGCGGGGACAGATTTCCAACATCAATATGTGATGAAAGGTCGTTGGAAAATTTCCAAAGACCTTTCCAACGACCTGCCTAAATTTCCAATGACCAAAAATTAGCAGGTAGGTATAAACTTAAAATAAAAGGACATGCAAAACAGTCTCCTTCAACTACTGTCAACTTGTTAAAAGATTATTTTCTATATGTCAAAACATTTCTGTCACTATCTCACATTTGTTCCCAATATGCCTATTTCTACTATTTCTAGTACTTTCTTTTATAGTCTTCTATGGTGTATTAATGTTATCATTATTATTTACTTTTTATTTTTTCTTTATACTTTATGTTTATCCCTTTAGGACCTTTCTGTGTGAACCTTGATATCTGTTGCTGCTGTTATAGTTGAATTTCCCCTCTGCGGGACAATAAAGGCTGTTTTGATTCTCTGTTCTATTCCATGAAGACGATCTACAAACTTGTGACAACTGAGCCTCTTTTTGTCTGGAGGAGATTTAAAATGATTCAATTATAGATGTGACTGAACTTAATTCAGCAGCATTTGAGAAATGACTGAGAACAGACACAATTATCTGTTTCACCCACCATTTAGGTACCCCAGAACTCAAGCCTCACTAAACTCTACTCGAACGAGCACTAATCCTGGAAGAAGTCAAACCCATGCCAAGAAGCCTGAAATACAAGCTGACCCCCCTCAAACTCTGGGCATACGTGCACTGACATGCGTTTCTAAACACATTTTTGTTAATACATTCTTGAAAGTCACTGGGCATAGTAATAAAATTTGCACATGTGCTCAACTTCTGCTCAGTCTTCATACCTGGTTGAAAAATGGAGCTCATTTTCCTCCACGTTCTGTACTGCAGAGGTCCCAGGAACTCCCCCGACTGCAGATCCACGCCCACCTCTAGGGGGCGCTCAAACAGGCTCTCAGCCCTGAAATGAAAGGAAAAAAATCTGTTATAACATGACTCCCTAATTACAGATTTACTGCCGGCCTAATGAAATCACTGTAACTCTTTTGATTGTAAACAGGAGAAAAAAAAACTGTTCTCTCTTTCCAGGACGTGACCTATGAGTCATACTTCTGACTATGCCGCCCAGTAAAGCAATAACATAAACTAGTCCTTCCAAAAAATGTGTGTCCACATTTTATTTCTAAATGACAGATATCATATCTATACAAGCACTCGCAGTTCACCTTTCTGGTGACTGATTGGCACTATGTGAGACAATGAGTCCTAAAGTACAGCCGTGCCCTCACATCCTGTTTCAGTAAGACTTACACGTGATTGCAAAACAACACATCGTCTCCTTGTGACATTCAGGACAGACAACAAGTGGACACACAAATCTGAAAAGAATCACTGTGATGAATCATCCTGATAAGTTCAATGTGTTACTCACCCTCCGATGAAATCTTTGATTCCCTGAAACAAGACAGAGCAAAAGTTTTTACCCATATGCTGGCTGGTCCTTCAGACCAAGCGCCTAATAATGTTTAAATATTCTGAAGTTTACGAAGCTGAGAAACACAGGACGCCTGTTCTGTTTTACCTTGAGCTGCTCTGGATTTTCCTCCTCCCTCAGTTTGAGGCGAAGCTTCTCTGCGGTGCTCTCCAGTTGGCTAATTTGCTCGGTGGCCTGCGTGAGCCCTTCCTCCAGCTGGCTGAGCTTCTCCTCTTTCTCCTTCTGCAGCTTTTCCTTGATGTGCTCCTCCTCCTGGAGCAGGAACTCCCTCAGACGGCTGAACTCGGCAGTGACCTGCTCTTCCAGATCTCCCGCTCGCTCCTGAAAACCCCCCAAAAGACGCCTGTCAAGCAGGGCGAGGACTTGTTCCAGTGGAAAAGCTACAGGGTTTTCTGCTCAAATATAGTAAAAATCATAGAGTTTATTTTGTATCGATGTTTTCATGTAAGTAATCAGAGCGCTACATCAAAAGCTGCAAGAAAAATGACAATTTATTTGGCGTTAAAGAACTTAAAACAGTAGTACAAACAACAACCTCTTACAACTTAGTTTTTGAAGGTCTCCCTCATGAAAGACATAACTTATCCTAAATGGTCTAACCTGGATGAATATCAGCTAACTAGAAAAATAACATGGAATTCAATAAGAAAAACGATTCCCTGTTTATCATAAAGGGAAATAAATACTTTAAAGTAGAAATTAAAACCTCCTTCTTTCCTCCTATTTTTGGTAACAAACATCAACTAGCGCAAATCATTGGACTTTTTTTCAATTAGCACCCAACAACAAAAAAAAAAAGATAGACTTAAAAAACATTAGACTCATCAGCATTCTTTAAAATCAACAAAATCACTATATCTGCATCCTGTCTGATGAGAGAAACAACAAAGGTTCTAGCTGAAAGAGCAAAGGAAATTCTCTCAAATGCTCCTTTGAGCCATAGGGCACTAATGGAGTTGTTGTGGAATTCACATGTCAACAGTTAACAGCTGAAGAATGTCAAAGAAAAGCACAACGCCTTCAGTCCCAGGAAACTGCACTCCAGTCGCCGTTCTGCCTAAAACGGAGCAATTACAAACACACACCAAAGCCGCTCCAACCCAGGAATGACATGAATGTGTTTAAAGAATTTAGGCCTCCTCTCTCTCTCCTTCAATGAGAATGTGGTGAATTTGAATTTCAAATATGAAAGCTCCATCGAATCGGTGGAGGGCGTGTGACCAGGCTGGGAGTGATTCCTGCACATTCTGAGCACCAGTCAGAGGAAACCGAGTATCGGAGTGATTCATACACACGGCTGTACGGAAACAAAAAGAGACAACACAGCCAGCGGTCATAGCCGGAGCGAAAGCAAATACTAGATAAAGCATTTAGCATTCATGTGGAGTTTGCTGCTAGTTGTGTCAGCTGTTTTCTCTGACTTTCCACACAGAGGAAGACACAAATACAGGAACTCAAACCTGCTCTCACCCACATCCTGTCGCTCTGGCACACAGACCAGAAGCGAAAATCAGCGAATCTGCAGGCAAAGTGGGTCAAACGGAGAGACGGCAAAAGGCTGACGGGTTTAGCTAAGACGGGG
>JABUIW010000031.1:420186-450667 GCA_013363375.1 Menidia beryllina | reverse complement strand
TGGTGCTTGTCGGGTGCCTGTGTCATTCCAGGTGGAGCCTCTGGCCCCATAAATGACAGCTTCTCACGTCGGTGAGCAGGAATGAGTCACGACCTCGGCGCGTCACCGCCACCTGTCAGCCGTCAGCCATCCCTCAGTCTGCTCTGCCAGACAGGTAGAGGTGGCGGGGTGCAGGGGGCTGGCCTCTGGATAGCACAATGTCTGCTCACGCTCAGAGAAAAACAGCCACAAACGCATTCGGCTTTTTTCTTTTTGGACGATATCGGGTCCCAGAGGTGTTCTAAGGCTTTCACACCCACACATACGCAAACAAACATCTGGATACCTTGATGAGAAGGATCTTTTCGTTGGTCTGCCTCTGGAAGAGCGTGGCGTCCTCCGTCTGCAGCTGGACCCTCTCCAGAGCCACGGTCAGCTTGTCCTGTTGGTGGGCAGCAGAAAAAAACGCCGTCACATGCAAAACCTCGTTAGGGGCTGAAGTCGGTAAACAAGATTATCCTTAAACGAACGGTTAATTGGATCGCCGCTCTGCTCTTAGGGACGCCATTCATGCTCTAAGGGAGTCATATGATTGACCTCACATCCTCCACACTCCGACCCACAGAAATGGGAATTCTGAGGTCGTGAAACAAGCGGAAACACCCAGAGAGGAATATTCTAACCCTCCGATCGTAGTTAGTCGAGAGGTCTAAAAAGTCGTGAAGCTGGAGAGGTTCACACATGCCTGCTGCATTCCTGTAAAGCACAAAGTCACAAAACTAATAGTGGCCCGAGAGCTCTTCCTGACTTTAGATCCACACAGTTTGAACTTTGTGGCACACACACACACCCAGCAGGAACATAATTATACGGTTGGAAAGCCTAAGTCTGGCAGCTGCTTCTTGTAAACTGCATTGTTTAAATGGGGGGAAGAAAATCAGTGATAGGAGGTGTGTGGAGGCCTCGTTCAGAGGAAAAACAGGAAGAAACCGTACAGTCTGAGGACAGTTTCAAAGAGGAAGGTTCGGGGGGAGCAGTACCCTGTAGTTCTCAAAGGCCTCCGTGATGGGGATGACGTTGTGGGTCTTGTGGTCCCGGGACATGCCGCACACCAGGCAGATGGGGAGCTGGTCGTCCTCGCAGTACAGCTTCAGCTTCTCCTCGTGCTCCTCGCACATGTCCATCCCAAAGTGCGGCCAGTGTCCGACGGACGAGGCCACGCTGCTCATGCTGGAGCCGGGCTCGCGCTCCTCGGGCACCTCCGGGGACGCGCGGTGCTCCCAGCCCGACGCCCCCCCCCCAGCCGCGGCCGCCGCCGCCTCGTCCATGGCGCGGCCTCTGCGCACGCTGTCCACCACGTTGCACAGCAGGGAGTTGGGTCTGAGCCTGCGGGCGCACGACTTTCGGCACTTCGGGCAACTCGACAGCTCGTCCGCCTTGGCCTCCCAGCACTGGATGATGCACACCTGGCAGAAGTGGTGGCCGCACTCCAGAATGACCGGGTCCCGGAACAGCTCCAGGCACACCGGGCAGGTGAGCTCCGTCTGGAGCTCCTCAAGCGCGCTGGCCTCCGCCATTCTCCGCCGCGCTCATAGTCCTCAGGAGGAAGCTCCGACGGCCGAGGGGAAGATGGGAGAGACAGAGAAAGCTCTTCCGTTCCTAGTCGCGAAGGGAGTGGCCTGAGACTCAAGCGTTTTCGGAGAAAAAGACGGAAGACTTGCAGAAACAGGCTGAGCGCGGCTGCGCAAAGGCGCACATCCAAACGCCTGGCACGGGTTCAGCCCCGAGCACGGGAAGATTTCGCAAAGGGTGTGAGCAGCCACACGATGACACAGACACAAAAGTACAGGAAAAGGAAAGGTGATACTTTTTTTTATTACAGAATCCAGTAATCACCTCTACCTGACGCCTGAGTGAGTTTGTTTTGAAAGATGTCACTATTCCCTGGTGAAACGAGCAGTGGATTGGTTAACTGGCTGTTATTTGACAGTTAAACAATAAAGACAACCCATTTTGCATTGTCAAATATAATTTCTCATTAATAGGAGTAAAGACTCAAACACCTGAGCAAGACGCACAGTTGGATTTAATAAAGCTACTCAATAAAGTGAGTCTTTAGTTACAGTCAGGGACAGGAAGACTTTCTTTGTACTCTAGAAATTCAGTTAAAAGCGTGAAATTCCAAAACACGGCCTACGACAAGAAACACAGCATAAGAATGACAGGTGGAGACGAGAGGGACTTTAAATATAAAACCCCATTTAATATTCACTTGAAACGTTAAAGCACGACCATTCACAAAGACCATCCCATACGTAACCTCAAACAGTCTGACTGGTTCTTTAAAAACAAACAAACCTCTGCATGACTGCTATGTCTTCACTAGAGGGCAATGATGTCTTCTTTGTCCTGGAGTTTCTCTGCAGAAATGCTTCTAATAAATTTATAGTGTTTAGTTAACCTAACGTTCATGTTTTTTGGTCAGTGGGAGGGAACCAGAGGAGCCAGAAGGGGAGAACACAGACGTGGGAGAACACATTCCATTCCAGGTAGAACAGGAATGCCCCCATGTCTCCTCAAGCACGTTCACAACCACTGTACCCTATATCCCTATGACTCTGAGGCATGTTTGTACTTTTAGAGACCCTGAAAGGTACAATTATGTCCCAAATAGTAAATGGACAAACTACAAAGGAACACCAGCAGGTAACCTTTCTCTCGAAAGCCTAAAGGCATATAATGAGGTGCTTTATTTCCTGAGAATAATGCCATGTATTGTGTCACACAGATCTATAAATAGAAGAGTTTGTTTAAAGGCAACTGCACTTGGATGTTGAAGACGTTTCACCTCTCCTCTGAAAGGCTTCTGGACATCTAAACTACAGATTTTGTGTGTTTGGAGTGTCAGCTTATAAGCAGAGATCCGCTCTCACCTGGCCAATGTAAGAGCCATTCTCACCTGTAGATCGTCTAAGTGTCTGAACGGGTGAGTTTTTTGTCACACGGTGTGGATGGCCACCAAACTGCCCAGGAATGAAGGATGGTTTTGCATTGTTAGTGCTGAAAAGAGAGACTTACTCTTCTCTCAAATCAGCTGTCTTCCCTGTCCAGAATGTGTGCATTACTGTCCTCACAAGTGTGTAATTTAACCTCAAAATGGAGTCTTGGCCTGAAGCGCTGCCTCTGTTGCTGTCTCTTTTGGAGCTTTTGTTTGGCCTCTCCTATATGAAGGTCCTCAGCAGACAGTTTAGTGTATCAGCAAAGGCACTTTGTAACATTTAACTTCATCTTCAACACTTTGGTTTTCCATACATCACCTTACCGTAAAAATACAGACATAGAGGACTTTCCTGTAAACAAACTCAGTGGAAGCAATCTGAGACTTGTGGTAAACTGGTGGTTGGGCAATACTGGAAGTACATCTTGTCTGAGAGGCAGTTTCGACGAGAGAAAAGAATGATCGCTTATAAATCAGTGAGGCAGAAATTCAAACAAAGGAAGTGTGCGACAATGTGATTTTATCAACCCTAATGCAACCAATTGCAAGGGTGCACCTGCAGAGGCCGGAAATAACTGCGCAAGATAGTTTCAAACATCCAGAGTCAAAATCAGGAATTGCATTTTTATATTTCTGAATCACCTCTGGGTTTCTTATCCTGCCTCATCTTTCTGGTTCTTTTGTCCCTCTTTGTTTGTTCAGCCATGACAATCTGGTGTTATACTGATAATATATGCATGACAAACACAAGGCAGTGACAGCTTATGACTGCAGCGTTGATCACATGCTGGTCGAGTGTCAGCAGGCACCAAAAGGAAAACGCAAGACCAGAGCTAGACTAGGATGATATATAAAAAAGGAAACCAATTTCATGGTGTTTCCCTACAAGATCCAGTATTTGAAACCCGAGGGCAAATGAAGCACTTTCTCACGCTGCCGCTGGACTGCTGGTCAGCAGGGGGAAGTTAGACAGTAAATGGGTGTAATGGGGCTGTTTGAATCGTCATCCACAAGCTGTCTGTTGTCACTATATATACGAGGGGAAAACTCAGTGAAAGCCCACACTCGAAAGAGAGGGGGAAGACTTTTGCTCCGGTAGCTCTCTTTGACACAAAGTCTGTTTGGCTGCTCCAGCTGAACTGAATCTGTACCAGGATGTTTCAGAGCAGCCCCGTGCGACGCTCCACCGGAGCCCTGTTTCTCCTCGTGTCCTGGTTCAGCTGCCTGGTTGTTGGAGAGATCAGCAGTGACTTCTCCCAGTGCCTTGATTTCTTCTACGAGAGAATTCCACCGTCGGGGATAGCTGGGGCAGGGTATCAGCCCATATGCCAGCGCTACAAAAACCAGTACCGCTTTGCCAGCCTGTATCACTGTCAGCATCGCACCCCTTTGTTCTCGGCCTACAAACTGAGTCCTGCGGATGGGAAACGGCCCGCTTCCACTTGGCTGTATGAACCACAGGTACGTGAAAGAGGTATTATTGTGATTGTTTTTAGAGCAAGTAAAGCTAGCACTTGGTCGGGTTTTGTGTTGAACTAAGTGATGGAACTTAGTTATAACAAAAAGATTTCAAAAGTTATTTTCATGGTATTGCTTACCTCATTAAAGTTAACTGCAAAATATTCTCCCAGGCAAAATATATTATATGTAATATTTCAATAATACTAATGTCTCCAAACACACACTGAAGATATTGGTGGTTTTAGCAAAAACAAAATCAGACCTATTTCCATGACAAACAATGGCTTGATGGACAGCCTCTCTGCTCTATTTTAGGGTATCATAACTACTTCACATTAAAATTAAAATGCAAATATTAATGAAAGGTTTCAGATGTGTTTGGACATTAATTCCTAAAAGACTAATTAACTAAAGCTAAAAATCTGCCATTTTTCCACATTCGTAACACAGTTTCAGTTCGAATGTGTTTTGACACTCAGCTCAGAAAGTGATGACTGTTGGACTCATTTCCAAGCATATAAGGAAGTCTTACACATAAACAGCTGCTCCTGAAACAGAAAAATGGCTGTTTAACCCTCCTCTGATCCATCCAATCGCTTTTTTCTTTTAGTTGGCATTTTCCCGTGCCGGCCCAGAAATGACAGCGTTCCAAACACCTGTTGACCAGAATGTGATCGAAAGCCAGGCGGTTCTTCAGGACTACAAAAACTCCAATTTCACCAAAGGCCATCTCAACCCTAGTATGCACCAGAGGACAATAGAAGACCGAGAGGCCACCTTCACGCTGACAAACGTCGTCCCTCAGAAGGCCGGCTCCAACTCTGGCCCCTGGAGCCGCCTGGAGAGCCAGGTGCTCGGACGGTTTAAGGCCTTCTGTAATGGCTCCATGCATGTGATCACAGGGGTCCTACCCTACAGGTCTGGGCCGCGCTGGATCAATGGCAGGGTGTCGGTTCCTGAGTACATGTGGTCCGCGTACTGCTGCCCGTCTTTCAGGTCAGACCTCCCGGGGTCCATGCGGCAGTTCTTCCCCACGTTTGCTGCAGTGGGGAGGAATGACCGCGACAGTGGGGAGGAGATTGTGCCGGTCAATGGGAAGGCGAAGGCCGCCGTACGGGGGTACGACGTGAGGCGGATGCCTCTGGAGACCTTGGAGGGCATCCTGGAGGAGAGGCTGGCTCTGCCCATCCGTTTGTTCAGTGGAAACTGTGGAAATTGACAGAAAAGTGAGCCAGAACCTACTGATGTTCTGATGCCTGAAGCACATGATTATCCTTTAAATGACTCCATAAAGATGATCTGAAATAATTTCCTTTGATTTTTAAATGTACACTCTGAATATTACGTTGAAGCAAGTTACAATTATTTTCGATTCCAGAAGAAGCCTGAGCAAACTAAAACATAACAGCAGACTTCACAGTGTAAATACAAATGTTTGCAAAGCATTATTTCTATTCAAAGCATAGAAATCAACAGCTCACAATTGCAACCCTATATCTGATCCCGCACAATTCCAGATTATGTCAGCACATTCTGCAATCCTTTTTTGGAGGGTCATTTCTCCCTTGTTTTCTTTAAAGAAAGTGTATTTTAAAACTGAATAGTAAGTTTTTCACCTTGATTTTTCATATAAATTGTACTGTGTAAAGTACTTGTGATTTCTGAGGAAAAAATATGAACACACCTCGCACAATGAATTGCTTCTAATCTTCCTTGTATGACATTTTCACCTAATAAAGAAACATGAGTCAGTTAGTGGGTGGCATTTCTCTTTTTGTGCACCAGAAAAAGTCCTTCAGTGTGCTGTCACAGGTTTTTCTTAAAACCAAAATGCTCACCATCATCACTTGCCACTTTCAAATAAAGATAAAAAGATTGATGGACCCATAACTGTATTTTTAAAATTTAAAATACCTCCACAACCAAAACTTCTTGTCTCCAGAACAATAGCTTATTGTGCAAAAAAATTGTCACTTGCCAGACTCCTGATTTCCATTGCGAGCAGAACGTGAGCAAAGAAATCCTTCAAGTCGCGGCAAAGGCTGAGAGG
This sequence comes from Menidia beryllina, assembly GCA_013363375.1. NCBI lineage: Eukaryota > Metazoa > Chordata > Actinopteri > Atheriniformes > Atherinopsidae > Menidia > Menidia beryllina. Next base: position 444,179 of record JABUIW010000031.1, on the reverse strand, counting down.
GACAGAATAAAATACATCTGACCAGATATTAGCCTCTAACGACATCCCCAATTTATAGAATAGACCACTTTTCATGCAAAATTTAAAGGATCGTCTTATTTTTTTGTTATTCACAATAAATAAGAACTAGGATTTCCACCTTCTTTTCGTCCATTAAAACAGGAGGAACATCATGAGATCCACACGCAAGCTATCCAACACACACCTCTGCAACACAACAGAGTCCCAGGTAAAGGCTCAGTGTAACCTGCCTTTCAGGGATGAATAACATCTTGGCATAAAATATAGTTCTACAATAAAACCAGCACTGAAATGTACGAAGACCCGACATGTTTATTTCTGTAACAGAGTGACCAAAAACACAAACATACAAAACACAAACAGAACATACAAATCTCGTCAAATATAGTCAGAAGAAGGCCGTCTGTTTCAACATGAGTTAATTATTGCTAAAAATTAGTAAAATGAATTGTAACTTGATCATAAATAGGCTTAGATACAGCAAGACATGGCTGCCGACATCCCCACTATACAGAAGCATTTACAGCTGACGTCTCGTCAACTAACTTTTTCATTCTGTGCTTTTTCTCTTAAATCATGAAGATAATCACGGAGAATAACAGTCTACCAGTCACATTCGCCGGCTGGGCTCTGTTGGGGGTTTTAGGCTGGGGCTCTAAAAACACTGGTGGTTCTTCAGCTGCTCCACGTCGCTGAAGCCCCGCCCACAGCTGGAGCACTGGAGCGCCGCCTTTTCGCTGCTGTGGATCAGCTGGTGTCTCTTTAGGTACTCCACCCGGCTGAAGCGCTTCCCGCACGCCTCGCAGCCGTACGGCCGCTCGCCCGTGTGGATCCTCTGGTGCCGCTCCAGGTTGCCCAGGCGGCTGAAGCTGCGGCCGCACTGCGGGCAGCGGTGCGGGCGCTCGCCCGTGTGCACCAGGTGGTGGCGCTCCAGGGAGCGGGAGTGCGTGAAGCGCTTGCCGCAGATCTCGCAGCAGTGCGGCCGCTCGGCGGCGCAGGCGCACTCGTGGTTCTTCAGGGCCCAGGTGTGGCTGAAGGTGTTGCCGCAGTGGGCGCAGGGGAACAGGCCGGCCTCGCCGCCGCTGCCCGGGAGGTGGGCGCCGCCCAGCGGGCAGGGGTGCTCCTCCAGCTCGGCCTCAGTGGGGAAGCCTCCGCCGCACTGGGGGCAGAAGTGGAGCAGGTCCCCCCCGCTCTCCTCCTCCCCCACGCTCTCCCCCACGCTCCCCGGGGCCGACAGCTGGTGCAGCTGCTCCGACTCCGACTGCTCGCCGCCGTCCTCGCCGTCCTCCGCCGCCGAGTCCACGTCCCGCTGCTTTTTGGACCAGCCCGCCCTCAGCTCCGCCTCGCCGCCCCCTCCGGCCCTGACCTCCTCCTTCACCCGGCCCGGCGCGGCCGGGTCCTCCCTCTGCAGAGTGGGCGGCTGAGGCTCCAGCTCTCCTTCCTGCTCCATTCCGTCCAGGCCGATGTACTTGGGGAGGGGGGGGCCCTCGCTCCCCCGCACCGCCTCCGGGAGGCACTGCGAGGCCGTCATGGTGGCCTGCTCCCGGCCTCTCTCGGCCCGCAGGGCAGACTCCAGGCCCCGCAGCTCATCCATGGTCATACCGCCATCTGCTGGTTCCGAGGACGCCATCTCCCAGCTCTCCTCCTCTCTCTGTCTGGGATGAAGAGGCGGGGAACAGTCGGACAGGTCGGCTGCATCCACAAAGAGGGAGGATGGGAGGGTTTGTGTTATCAGTCATTTCTGATTAATCTGACTTCCGTGTAACGTTTAACTTGACCTTCTTCAGGCAGTGAGTCCTGGTCTCATTACCTTCGGACTGAGATCTGGAGGCGGCGTGGAGGTTATGCTTGGGCGTGTCCATCTTCAGAGCCTCCTTGATGAGCTGCAGAGAGGCCGGCTGATAGCCCTCCGTCTGAGCAAACTGCACAGAGAAGCACAGACAGTCAGAGAGCACACAGCCGGGTCCAGGAGGGAGGTGACACACCTATCAATGCATCTGTTATGGCAGGAGCACAGCACAGGCCCACGGCAAGCAAAAAATCTGAGCCTCTATGCTCAGTTATTGTCTAAATGTGTTATGTGTGCAAAGAGGGATACAGTAAAAACTTTGGTTAGCTCCTCTGAGCACAGAGTATTTTCATGGTGCAGTCCGTCATTAAGAAGCAGCTGTTAGCGGGGATGGAGGGTTACAAATGACAAATGAGATTTTAAATCAACATCGTTGGAAGCCTGACTCTTTTTGCAGAGTTCTGTGGAGTGAACTGGAACTAAAACAGAACTTTTTAGGCAAGAAATTTGTGGAAATTCTCTCTTCTCCAACTTTTGGTGGTTTATAAATAATGTTCAGGGAAATAGTATAATTCTGAACAATTTACCCTAAAATAAAAGTAGAAATATTTACTTAAGTATGGTACTATGTTACATCTACAGGACACAGTGTTAACTATATAAACTTTTAACTCCATTTATCTAATCAAAGCCACTCTATAAACCAACTTTAAGACTTTGAAGATGCCATTTAACACTATTTAAGTACACATCAGAGGAGTCATGTGGATCTCTGTCATGTGCTGAAGGGGCAAAAGGCTTTTCACCTCCAGAAGAAGTGTTTCCATTTTTAAAAAGCTAACTCAGAGGCCAAGATCTGCATTTTAACAGCTCCTCAGAAGTCGAGCGTTCCCCTCATTCTCTCCACGTCTGCAGTGATTTGGTGGCTGAGGAGCACAAGCCAAACTCTGTCTCGCGCCGTTGGACTATGTTCCCTCTAAGCCGATATGTTGCTGCTGTGCCACTTTCTCCTCCTACTCCTCCTCTGAGAAAGCCTGTCTCCCTCACCTCCTCTTTGATGTGTGTCGTCTCCTCCCCCTCAGCGCTGAGGCTGCCCTCCCCTTCCTCGTCCTCCACCATCTCTTCTCTTCCATCCTCTTCATCCCGGGAGAGCTGCATGAGGTATATCTCTCTCGCCTCCTTCCCCCCTCTTCCTCCCGCTCCTGCTACCAAGTCCAGAGCTCCTCCACTTCCTCTTCCCCCGCCACCTCCTCCTCTTTCCTCCCACACACCTTCAGGCCAGCCTTTACCGTAGGCAACCGCGGGGCCCTTTTTAAACCTGCCTCCTGCAGAGAAAGGAGGATGGGCGGATGGAAGGAAGGTGCAGGGCAGAAGGAGAGAGCAGATGAAATATAAGGGGTAGAGATAAGTGGGAGGAGATGATTGGAAGGCAAGAAGTGAAGGATGAAGGAGAGAAGTGGGTGGAGAGATGCGAGATGAGGAGGAGGAAGATGGGGGATTGGAGAGGCAGATGGGAACAGGAGTAGGATAGAGGTTGGAGAGGAGAGAAATAAGCAAGCGGAGGAGGCGTGAGTGTGATGAACGAGTAAGGAGAGGGGGCGTAGAGGGACAGGCGAGGGAGCAGGGGAGAGAGAGAAACGTAAGAAGAGAGGAAGAAGCAGAGTTGGAGGGGAAAAGGAGGACGAGGAGACGGGGGTTGGATGAAGAGGTCGGAGGGACAGAGAGGAGAGAAGAGGAAGAGAAGCGGGAGTGTGTAATTATGGAGAGTGGCGAGGAAAGGAGGCGGGAGAGTGTGTGTGCAGCGTGATGAAGGAGAGAGCAGAGCAGGAGGAGGTGGGGGCAGGGAGAACAGAAAAGTAGGAGAGGAGCGGGAAGGAGAGGGAGGGAGCAGAAGGAGGTGGGGGAGGGAAAGGAGCAGAGAGGGGAGGGAGGGAGCAGTGCACAGAGGAGTGGGAGGGACAGAAAGCAGAAGGGAGAGAGGAGAGGGGGAGGTGAAAGACAGAGGGAGCAATCATGAAGAGGAGGCGGAGGAGGAAGAGGAGGAGGAGGAGGGAGGGAGGGAGAGATCAGCTCTTGCCAGATGGTTTCCAACAAAACAAGTGTCTTCACATGAGCTAACTGCAGAGCAGGGCCCGTTTTCCCCTCACTAAATCCTGCATTCAGACATTTGGATGTGTTGATATGTGATATGGCTGCTGTGGGGAAGCTAGACCTGAACAATAAGCGGTAGGATACTTACTGGCCGCGTCAACTTTTCGCTTGGGCCGGCCCCCCGCCTCCCCTGCCTCCGCCAGCCCGGCGCTGCGGCGGTTGGATGCCCAGCCCAGCCCGTACTTGCGCTCGGTCCGCAGCTTGCCCTCGGTGAGCTTCAGCCGCAGCTTGAGAGCCTCGTTCTCCTTCCTGTTCAGGGACAGCTCGACCAAGTAGTCGTTCACCGTCTCCTGGAAGAGTTTGGTGATCTCGCAGACCGAGGCGCGGATCAGGCTGTCCATGACGGCCGTCAGATGCGTCTCAAAGGCGGCCACTGACTCCTCCATGACCCTGCTCTAAGACCCGGACAGCTGTTGGCCGGATGAAACAATTAGCTTTAAACAGCAGGGAGGGTCGCCATGGCCATATTTGACAGTTTTTCAACAGGAACCCCAAAAGTTTAGTCTCAAAATGAATCACATCTCCAAGTGTCCGTTACTGCCCCCGTTAGCTTGCCGCTACTAACAACACTGGCACTTTAATGTGGCAATCTCTGGTTATTTAACCGCTGTTACTGTGTAATTAGTCTTTGATTTTAAATAAAACACCACAGCCACAAAAATGCAATTTCACGAATGTCAAAAAGATACACCAATTCGGGTGAGCTTGTCGTAAACAGAGCTAAAGCAATAACGTTTAAGTAAAAGGGGGTAGCAGCCCCTCTAGAACGCTGGAAAGTGCTAGCAGCCAGGCTAGTTCAGCTTTGCACACGCACCTTTTCACAATGTAATCCAGAGGAGTAAGTTACCAGACGAATACGCACGTAGAAGAGATTGTTTCGCGAATTATGAAGGACCTTGGCTTTCTATAAGCACATCGAAACAATGGGGCGCCGTCTCCAACTTGTGTCCTCTTTTTCCTGCCTCCTTCTGCCACTGTTTCCTTGTCGCCTCCAGAGCTGCTTATGATGCTTGACAACACTGCGCATGCCCAATACCGTAATTACCCTACTACGAAGAGAAGCCGCACCCGAAAAAACATGTATTCCTGATTTGACCAGATTCAAAGCAAAGAGATAAGCATACTTAAACAGATGTCGTCATAATTCAGCATGGTCATTGGGGGTGGATAGTATGAGTAGTTATAGGAGTGTTGACACCCCAGAGTTCTAAGGGGAATAAGTCTGGTTTCTATAAGTTGAAAGAAAAACTAAATCAGTATGTTATAGAGTAGAACATAGTAGTGTTTGAACTGATCAAGTAGGACGTCCTGAGGGTTTCAAGGTGTTTTTACATTGTTGTTGACATTTAATCAAGTTTAAATTGCACTTTGAACAATCAGCGAAAAAAAAAAATCGAATTTGGCATTTGATGTATTTCAGTTGACTTGATGCATATATGGGAGAGAAACTCATTGGTAAGTAATACGTTTCCACTTGAGATCTGCTTGATGAACGGGTTTCTAACTATCTCTCTGTATGTTCAGACAGCCTTCAAGGCCCAGGCTTCAAAGAAAATGAATTTGTTGGAAATGTGATTGAAATGTGGCTGAGGGCATGGGGGCGTCATCACTCATCCTAAGTCTCCACACCATCAGTCGATGCCAAAATTGGGTCAAAGAAATCCACCGATCTGAGCCACGCCCCTACCAGCCACTGTTCACTGTGTGGAGTTATCATAAAAAATCAACCCGATAAAACATAAACCAACCACGTTGAGTAATAATCGTGGGGAACGCGATGAATGTGTGCCAAAATGAGACCAACAAGATCTGAATAAGATTAAGTATACCACATCTTCCTGCTGGGGGCGCTGTGCTCACTTTGGTACGTTGTTTCAAACACCACAAACGAGGAAGACTGAGCCTTGGTCTTCCGCTTGTGAGCTCAAAAGACGCAAACGCCTCTTCAGAGCAGCATAGAAGAAGTTTAGCCATCATGCCGATGTTCGTAGTAAACACCAATGTGGCTAAAAGCGACGTCCCGGCTGCGCTGCTGTCGGAAGCCACGGACGAGCTGGCCAAAGCCATGCAGAAACCTTCTCAGGTGAGCCCAGTTCCTGCAGCACGTCTGCTCACATGACCCATAAAGCCTGACATCCATCCTAGAAACTCTCGTGGTTCATCAGTTCATCAGCATGTTTGCATAAGCATGACGCAGGATTAGTCTGAAAGTTCATCTGCGTTTCTACCACGTGGACGTGATATTTTGCACAGTCATGCTGGTAAATTATTATGATATGGCATCCGTTTATTTAACACGAATCATGACTAAAATCTCCTTTAGCAATGTTTCAGACCTCATGCCATTCAAGGTTGTCCCAATTTCTGTGCTTCTGTCTTTAATTTTATTTTTCTATCTGTTAGTACATCGCTGTGCACATCAACCCTGACCAGATGATGATGTTTGGGGGGAAAGGGGACCCCTGCGCACTCTGCTCCCTTCACAGCATTGGCAAGATTGGTGGCACTCAGAACAAGCAGTACTCCAAACTCCTGTGTGGGCTGCTCAACAAACACCTGGGCATCTCTCCTGACAGGTGGGAAAGCTCCACATCAGCCAGCCAATATTCGCTCTGTTGCGATTATTTCATGTGGCATAACTCACTCATGGCTTTCATGTGTGTCCTTTTCAGAATTTACATTAACTTTGTGGATATGGACCCAGCCAATGTGGCCTGGAACAGCACTACATTTGGCTGAGATGGAGGTGAACAGTCAAATATAGATCATTCCAGTATTTCCCCCTATGTGTTTCTAGCTTATTCAAAGCTAAAGAAATGAAGAGCCAAGACGCTTGTAATTTGGACAAAATACTGTATGGCTATCTCTAAAGCACTTGAACCCTTTTGGCTTTGCACTCTAATGTCCAGATTTAAATGCAATAAATAAAACCCTGTAGACCATGAATGAATTTCAGTTTTTTAATTGTTTGTTTTTGGTAGTCTCATCTTGCAAAGTGACAGTGTATAGTACAGGTAGGTTAATCACCCTTGCAACAAACTTTACAAACAAATATACCATGTTTATGTGGATTGGATGGTGTAGTGGATTAATATCCTGTAATAATTAATCTTGTAATGCTTGTTAAAAATGATTAGTTGTAATGCTTGTTAAAAATGATTAGTAGCAATGCTTGTTAAAAATGATCAAGTAGTAGATAGTGTCACAATGAGTAGTAGTAGTAAGTGCACTAATGTATCCATATATCAATGTAGTGTCACAATGAGTAGTAGTGAGCTCATTAAATGTATCCATATATCTAAAGGAAGGAAAAGGAAGGAAACCTACGTAATTGGTTGGGAACATATCTAGGAAATAGAAATCATGGTTCAGAGGCCCAAAAACCAGTACAATGACTATGAGTTTACAGGGGAATTACATACAGTCATAAAAAAGCTAATCTGTATCAGGAAGGAAGGGGAAATACACACAGTAATAAAAAAAGGTTAAGTGGACCTATATCATGAATAAAAGGGAAATACACAGAGTAATAAAAGGCTAAGTGGATCGGTATCATGACATATGAAGATTCACATAAGAAAATGTAAACATATATCAAAGGGGAAGTCAAGATAACCAGGTGTCCCATCTAGAATTACGAGCAGCTGTCAAAAGAAGCGGAAGGGAAAGAGACGCCCTATTTAAAAAATGTGAAGTCAGGAGAAAATCCACCGATAACATGGAAAACGTGGGGAATAACGGTAGAATATGTATTCGAAATCACGTCATAATAGGAGGGGCTCGGGGAGGAGCCCCAAAATTCAGAAAAGGTATATAAGGACTCATTTCCCGAGAGAGGTTAGGTGTTAGCCCGGCTAACAGCTCATGTGGTTGACTTGTGTTTGCTGCAATAAACCACTCTGGACCGTGACCAGCTGCCTCTGTTTCTTTTTGACCACTCTTTGAGATTTTTCAACTGTTTCTTCAAGAACTTAGAATTTTTGCAAGACTTAGAATAATTCGACACGTCGTTGAGAGGACATTCCACGACAATGGTGTGTAAATAGCTCTTCGCTGTTAACTTCACTGCAAAATCTGTGTTGCATTTGTGTGACTTGGCTTCACTCTGAACATGAACAAAGAGCTATATTGTGTAGATCCTGAAGCCAAATATTAGCAAATTGTGATGACTTGGCCTAGATGGCATGTATGTAATTTAATATGGAATCAAAACATTGCCCTCATGTTTGTTGGACCAGTGGGTGCTGTTAGAAACCCATTCATTTGTACAGAGGTGCCTGGGGAAGTGGGTATACTCTGAATTCATGTTTTCTTTTTTTCTTATCATTGGGGAAAAACACACTGATGTGAAAAGTTAGTTTTTCAATTTGAATAACATAAAATGGTCCTGGTTGTATTTACATACTGTCACCAAACTAACCTTAACCTCAAGATGTTTGTCAAGCCAAATCTGACTTGATCAATCAGGAGATACTTCTCACTCGCCTTTATAAATAGGGGTTTCTGGCGTTGTACTAAAAATCTATAAATAACAAAGAATAGTACCCCATCACAGTGCGTTGAATAGATGTTGGAAATGTTTTATTTACAGCTTTTACAACCCTAAAGTTAAAAAAGAGGAAAAGATTATAGCCTTTCTCTTTGTAATGCGGGTTTGATTTCAAAAGATGCTCTCCATTATAACATTCACCAAAATGAGCATGTAATGTAAAGGCGTATGCATTTCTTATCCTTCAGAGAAGTAAAGACACACACAGTTTGGTCTGCACTGACTTGTGAAAGATACTTGCCTGTTTTTCTGAGACAGCGCAAAAGCTATGCACCACCCTCCGCTCCATATTGAACATTCGAGCAAACTCTAGTTCAGCGTAGTTGCCTGACAACGTAACAACAAATCACAGCACGGCATCGGTCCTCCATGTCCGCTGCAGACGTCATTGTTATGCGCGGCGGGATCAGAAAGTACTGCAGTTTTCTTCCCTCTGTTACCTGTCTTTTACTGTTCAGTTGAATGGGTATCTCTTGTTTTCTGAATTAGAAAAAGTGTCGTCAGGAATTCGTTGTCTGCTTTAAAGTGGTGCAGACTTATCACGATGTTATCAGTAGATTGTATCATGTTGGTTGCTTTGGTAACCGTAATGCTGGCTGAGTGCCAAACACATCCGGAAGTGGATTTGTTTTGTCTGTAAAGACATGTCTGTCGAGTCCCCCTTTATCGTAATAGTTTGTACACTGTTTTAGCCTGGGAATAATTAATCGATGTCAATTCTTGCGTGTATGTTGCTTAAGTGGTAAATTGCTGGTCGAATAAAGATGACGCAATAGGACCCGCCTTTTGGGGTGCTTGAAAAAGAATGGCGGATGTGTTTGTACTGTGTGGCAGAATGTTGAATAATTTGAAAAGAACAGCAGCAGGAATTAGCCATTAAAAGCTATACATTCACGTGTTCAAGACAGGACATAGGGGTTCTACTTCTTCCGAAAGGTCAGTATTTCGTTATACGTGGTAATTTGTCATCTGCCCTGCGTGTGTAAAATCTTTTTAATCTCAATGTCGCTTCACACGTAGGCTTATAAATTGTGCCATATAAGGCAAAACCTTTTTTTTTTTTTGCGGGAACGCCTAAAAAAGAAGAGTTTCCACATATTTACCGGTACTCAATTTTATTGGTACACTTTCTATTAAGTGAGGGGTCTTTCAGTTTTTCATTATGATAATCTTTAAAGTGCCCAACTTTCATGATTAAAACTTTAAACTACAGAGAAGCAGCTTTGGTATTACAATAAGTGTTGCTTGAACCAAATCTGTAAAGTTCTATACTGTGAGAACTGCTGCATTTCTTTTTAGGCATAGGAGAAGCAGTTTAATGTCAAAATTAGCCTTAGAAACAATTATTTTTACATTTCCATTGATGTTCTGTTCTGTACTTACTGTGTAATATGCACATATGCCCTTTGCAATGGAGAAGTTCAAAGGAGGATCATTGTAATCAAACCCAGGAACACCCTCTGATGTTTCCCGGAAGCTGTATTGTGAAAGACTTCGAGGGATAAAAAGTTGGGATTTGAACAGTTAGTTCTTTCAACTACCAGGTGTCCAAGGGGGGATTGGTAGATTTCTGTCAAATTATACCAATTCTGGACACAATTATCTACTACTACTAAAAAGTAAGCGTTACCTTTTCATAGCTGAAGTAAATAAAATCTTGCCTCTACCTTGTCTCTTTCTGGTTAGGGGATACATACAGCCACATAAGAAAGTCCATCACTGTGGTCCCCTGTAAACTGTCTTCAGTTATCCTACATGATGTCTGACCAAGTGATAAGGCGGCTCCGGGTCAACCTCATCACAACGATGGACAGAGTTCTAAACAGAGCCGTGCTTGAAGTCATGAAGGTATTTGAAAACAGCCTATACGATCATCAGATGGAGATGGCACAGAAGGAACAGGAGATAGCTCGTCTTAAATTAAAGCTTCAGCTATCTGAGCAAAAGCTGAAAGACCTGGACTCTGGAGATCCCAGAGGTGTGGAGACAAACCAAGCTCCGACTGAGCCTACAGCCAGTCCGGACGCACCGGAGGACGCACCGGGGGACGCACCGGGGGACGCACCGGAGGATGCACCGGAGGATGCACCGGAGGACGCACCGGGGGACGCACTGGAGGACGCACCGGAGGACCCACAGGAGGACCCACAGGAGGACGCACCGGGGGACGCACCGGGGGACGCACCGGGGGACGCACCGGAGGACGCACCGGAGGACCCACAGGAGCACGCCCCGGAAGTTTCTCAGCCCGATCATGGTACAGCAAGAAGTGTTGTTTATGGCAACTCGGGGAGAAGTGCGGCTTTCTGGGCCTGCAGGTTTACTTGCTATGCGTCTGTGTGTGTGTCTGAACAGAGCCCGATGACTGGTGTGCTCCACTGGGATGTGAACTGGTGTCCAAGGAGGATGAGGGCGTGTGCCCCAGTGTAAGACTGCGAGCGTTTTCCATTTCTCTGAGGCAGATTCCAGTCGCTAAGCACAAGGTGTGTAGCTGAAGCTTATCCTGCTGGTGGTGCATGGCTGTGCATTATAACACAGTTATAGATGTTACAAACATGTTTCCATATTTCATTATTTGAATGATTCTTTTCTTGTTGCCTGGACTGTTAGTTGTTGTTTTTTTTACTGCCAACAAGAACAAAACATTTCAGATGGACTCACTGCTCTGTAATGGTCAGCTTGTGATGCAGGTGAGTATGAGCGTCACCATGGCCACCGGATGCTCCACAACCAAACAGTTGCAGAGCAGCTACTGCTCTCTTTCCACTGCTTATAGATTTTTCTCCACCACATAAGGAACATTCCCTCAAAGAAGTGAGGGAATGAAATACCTTGAATACCCTCTTTGCAGTGATTATTCCGTTATTGGATCCTCATAAAAGCTCTGAACATACAGAGTTTGGCGTTAGTTGCTGCTAATACAGGCACACTCTGGATGGGTAAAACTTTGAACAGTTTTTAAGCTCAAACATTTGCATTTCAGGCAAACAATTCTGACAATGACCTCCAGGGACACAGCCACGGCAGAAAATCCGGGAGAAGTGAGTTTCCCTCAAAAGTGTTTTATTATTTTGTGTCCTTGATTCTATTAAAATAAGGGTTGTTTCCATACTTTGTCTACATGGCATTGCTGTAGTTTCTAATCCAGGCGTTGAATTCAGTGGGTTCCATAATTCAAAACTGGACGCCTGTTCTGTTTGGAGTATGTAGGAGCAGGAGGGTTTTTCACGTTTTTTTTGGGGGGGAACATTCCTACAGCAACTGACCAATAGGGATGCAGGATCTGTAGAGTGGCTTTGCATGTTGTTCAGGAGTGACCTTGAAAAAGTCCATGGCGTTATATCTTCACTCTGTGTATTACCTTATTTGTAACTAGAACAATGTAAACAATACAGGTTAGAACTGCAAGTTTTAGTCTTCCTGTCACCCCCACCTAATGGTGTGCTTCATGTTCTTTTTACAGTTTCTGCTTCAAATTACAAGTCCAAACGGATCCAGATCAGAAAGCTGCCAGTCTCTGTTCAAGAAAATCAACGTCAGCCAATAATGAACGACATGAAAAGATCTCTGACCGAATTCTCTGAGCATAACAGTTTGGAAAGCTTAAGGAAAAAGAAAAAAAAGAGAAAGACAGAGTTATCAGAAAAAGGGCCAGAAGATAGAGTAAGTAAAGGAAGACGTACAGCAGATGGCAGCAAGTCTTCTGGATTAAAGAGCACGGACAAAAAATACCCCTGTGTGGTTTGCAAAAAAAAGTTTGATTCAGAATTCGGAAGACAGGAACATGAACTTCTCCACAAAACATGCCGAGGATGCAAAGTGGTCTTCCGTTTTCGAAGTCCTCTCAGGTTGCATAAACGGTCTTGTGAAAAATTTTTGAAAGAAGCCCCAAATCTTCCCCAATCCTCCCAAGATGAAGAATTTTGACCCTCAGACACACATTCTATTGTTGTAAGTTTGATTAGTGCGCAAAGCTCACCAGTCATTGTTATTTTCTGCCTTTGCCTGATAAAGTGCCACAACATGCATGTTATAAAAAAAACATGAATCCACAAATGGAGACCTTGGATGGACCAATAGGGGTGTCCAACTCCAGTCCTTGAGGTTTCAGATGTTTTCCTGCTTCAATTCATATCAATGTGCCATTAGCAGGTTTGAATAGATTCAGTTAATCGTAATCGGGTGGATTGAAACAGGGAAACTTCTGAACCTGCAGCTCAGGGCCACCCTAAGGACAGGAGTGGGGCACACCGTACTTAGCAATTAAGAATATTATCCGGATGACTACGACTTCTACCACCTAAGACGCAGGTGGACACAAAAAATAAAAATTGGGCAAACCATATTTAGATTTAAGATGTTGGGTATATGGTGCTGTAATAGATTCAGCTTCTGCTTCTATGGAGAAGAGAGGCCCATTATCTGCGAGATGCCCTGCAAGGTTTAGCTCATGTGCCGGCAATATTTATTCTGAAAATCAGTCGTAAACTTAAACAGCACCCTCAAGAAAACCTCAGGTTTGGTTGCTGTACATATTTATTTGCTGTTAGTTCTGTTCCAGGTTATATGCACATTTTTAAGAATCAGAAATTGCCTGTTGATGCATTTGGTTTTAAAGTTAAATGTTTGCTGATTTTAATCTATTTTTATTTATCCAGACTCTCTTGTATCCCGAGAATGTTTCATACGACATTGATCCCGTATATGTGATCTGCCTACCTCTGCTCATTTAACCCTGTTTTTATGAATGAATTACATTGTCTTTATAAAAATAAACTTTTTCATGGTCTTGCATATATCTGAATTTTTAGATGGTATAATCTTTTAACATTTAATTACACATTATTTATGTTTTATACCTGTCACACTATCATCAGCATCTCATGTGCCTTTAGCCACAATATCGCGAGACTTGCTAACAGCACAGCATCACAGGTACAACCAGCTAGCTAAGCGATGAGTGGCTATGTCTTTAAAATGAGCCAGTTTCGTTGAGCTAACTGGTGGAAAAAACTTGGCCAGCGAAAGCCGGCATATCAGCCAACGACTATTGTGGCATTTTTTCTCTCCCTTGCGTAAAGATATAAACGTCAATGCTAGCCATGGGAACCTTGTACAGATTGGACTTCGTCGGCTCCAGTGTTTACCTTTTGGGATGAGGTAACGTTAGCTAGGACTGCGATACAGCAGAGTAGTTATAGCTTTACCTGTTAGCGGGTTTAAAATAGCAGACAATGAGCCGTTTATGTTCTGCTCAAGCCATCTGACTGTTAGACAACGTTGTTTGCCAACGCTGCTTGAATTAGCCTAGTTGAGTAAGATAGCATAAAACAGGTCTCAATATCAGTACTTAAGAGAGAGGTGGACCACAGCGCAGGTTGGTCTGGCGAGTTCTAACCTTCGGGTGTTAAAAAGAGAGCCTGTTTTTGCTGAAAAGGGCGTAAATCAGCGTGGTATGGCGTCACCCCATGGCAGAATTTAGATGTCAGGGCAGAAGAGTCCATCTGCTGTCTGTTGAAACCAGCTATCGGAGATAAAGCCGGTAACAGTCAATCTCAGAAATCCAAACGGTATCATTTAAACAAACGAACATGGAGTCTGTAAGGAATGCTTTCCACGCTCAGCTGGCCACCGTCATGGACTCGCTGCTGGCAGCAGCTGTCTGCGAGATCGCAAAGATATTCGAGAGCAGCCTGTGCGAGCAGCAGGCGGAGCTGGCGCAGAAAACAGAGGAGATCTCCATCCTCAAGAGCAAGCTGGAGAAAGTTGAGAGGAGACCCAGAGCTAAGGCCCGGGGAGGCGAGGAAGGAGAGGTGTCATCGGGAGACAGAGAAGGCAGCGTGAGGCCACAGACCCAGCCAGCACCAGGAGCATCCTCAGGCAGGTGTTTCCAAAGTCGCCTCATTCATATTAGAAATTCCACTTGAAGAAAATCCATCAGTCTGATGAATACATAGCAAAAAGACAGGGCCACACAGAGATAAACAACCACACGCTCACGTTCACTCCTGGGGCCAATTTGGAGTGTTCAGTTAACCTGACCTGTATGTTTTGGGTGGTGGGAGAAGCAGGAGTACCCAGTGGGAACCCATGCAGACACAAGCATAACATAAACTCCACAGAGAAAGGTCCCCAGGACTGGGGAACCCTCTCACTGTGAGGTGTCAGTGCTAATCACCTCACCAACAATTATGTGACTCATTATGGAGACTCTATAGAAAGGAACAAAAACATTTCAGGGCTCTAGAAAACAGTTCACAAAAAACTGTAAGTGTGACACTGCTTTTTCCCTAAGATATCAGGAGCCAAAATGTTGAAACTGTCAGCACTGTGATGGATACTAACGCAGCACCAGGGACTGCTTTGATGCTAATAGGTTACTCTTTTCCTGTAGACTCAGTGGAAGGACTCACCCAGAGCCTCAGCAAGCTGAAAGAGGAGGTTATGAGTCAGGACGGAGCTTCTATCAAACATGAGGTAAGATCCTGTCTTGCCTCTGCATGGGAGATGGAATGTAACTTTGCTGCTGTTTTAAATCTTACTGTGTTGTTTCACCTTTTCCTAACAGCATCAGTCTACGCTGGAGTCGGTCTCTGACCAAGAGGGAAGCTTCTCAGCTGGGGACCAGAGGCAGATTAATAGCATGTCTGCTACACAATCAAAACCCAAAAGTAAGCTTTTTTCACAGATGAAGAAAATAATTAGAGTCTGTGTAATTGTAGGTAATGAGATAAAAGTGTTTGAATACTTGTTTGCTTCTTAATCTCTCACCAGTATCTACTTGGGATCATAGCAGCCGCAGTGCAGACTCCCAGGATCAAGCCTCTTCCCCTTTTCTATCCATCTCCCAAAGTGGACGGTGCTCTCCCAGACCGGATCCCAGCCTTATTGAACCGGGACAGTGGCTCCCGGGCCTGGACACCGCCCGCGCTGGGATGTCGGGTTTGGAGAACCTGCAGGTGGACGGCACCGGCTGCTCGGCTCCTTCTGGCAGCAGCGCTGAAGCAGAGCCGCCCTGCTTCCGACCTGGTTTCGGATCGGACGAGACCAGCAACGAAGGCGACGACACCTCTTTCCCTTTCTTGGACCAGGAGCCCGAGAATCAGAACTCTGTGCCGGCTCTGAGCGTGGGTCAGAGGGGAGGTCAGCAGGGTCCTCCTCAGGACCCTCCCGGTGACTTGCCATGGCGGACCAGAGGCCTGAGAGGCCCCAGCAGTCACACACAGCGGGTCGCCAACAGAAACCCTCTGAGGCCGCAGCCAAACTCGCACCTGCTCACCCCACGGCACACCAACAGTCTGGGCCCCCCTTCGGCTCAGGGCGGGGGGGGTGGGCGGCCCTACACCTGCCCGTACTGCACAAAGAGCTTCACCTACCCCTCCCATCAGCGCAGGCACCTCTTACGCCACACAGGCGTCAGACTGCACCCCTGCCAGTTTTGCGACAAAAGCTTCCTCACCCCGTCCGAGCTCACCGTGCACACGCGCACGCACACGGGGGAGCGGCCCTTCGGCTGCGCGCAGTGCGGGAAGCGCTTCGCCCGCAGCGGCAACCTGAGAGCCCACCAGCGGGACGTTCACATGGGCAAAAGGCCCTACGCTTGCTCTGAGTGTGGAAAGAGATTTGCCCACAGGGGGAACCTGAGGGTGCACAATCACAGAGTCCATCAGGGGGATCCGTACTTCATGGATAACCAGCCTGAGCCCGATATGAACCACAATCCCATTTAAGGCCGCTTTGGTTTCATTCGGAAAATGAAACCCGCCAACTGAACCCATTACTCAGCACTTTAAACACTCCAGAAGTATTTAAAGCTTTGCTTTGATCTGTTTGTGATTTCGAAATATGATCCAGATTTTCTTCATTTTATTTTTTATAGTTGTTTTGACTCATGATGTATATATGGATTATAAATCAATCTAAAATATAGATTTGTATTCCAGTGTGATGTGAAATGGTCACGGCTAGAATTATGTGTGACTAATGCACAAGTTTGTTGTGAAAAAAGTGATGACTTTATTTTCCTGTGATCTCTCCTGAAATGAATGTCCCTGAGCTCATTGAAATTACTTGAAGTGAAATAAGCACAAGGTTTTTGTTTGTGTAGTTTATTGTTGGTTTTAGAGTTAGATTCACTGTGTTCTTTAATGGGACGTGTTTTATGGTAGCAGCTACATGACACTGGTTTTGGCTCAGTGAAATAAAAGAGTTTAGTTGATCCCTGAATCATTACAGCGTGTGAGCGCTGTGTAGTTCTTCAGCAAACACCAGGGGGCAGCCTGGGTCCGTTAGAGTGTAACAAAAAAGGCTTTCAGAAATCTTCCAAATACAGTCTGGGCATGTTTCACCTGGTGCCCTACATTTTCCAGATCCGTTTCCCTGATGCGTGCACGTGTCCTCCTTCCATCTCTCATGTCAGATTTATTGTAGAAGGATCTGCTTGTTTGGCAAAATGAGAATGGGGGTCTTTGGTTTGCTGCGTTGGCACTAACCCAGCTGCCCCCATCACTGCTTGGTGTTAATATGGAAAAACATTCATCATCATCATCTTCATTAATGCCATTGGTTCATCTCGTCCAGCCCTAAGTGATGGCTTCATATTATTAACGCTTTCTTAGTCTGGGAGGCTGTAGCTTTTTCCCAAACTATCCCTCTCTTCTGATGTGTGGATTGACAGAGAACTGAATTTGAGTTTGCATTAATCCTGTTTTTAAGAGATTTATTCCAAATGCAGACCTCCTTAGTTTATCCAAAGATTTGTGCTTTGCACATGGTCCTCATAAGGTCTTCAACACGTGTGTTGGTGGGGTTGATGGGACATTTGTCTCTGTCTTTCACACACAGTCTGCCCTGCTGAGGGAGGCCAGGCGCTGCACGTATTCCCCGGGCTGCTGAGTCCGTGGTTTGCTCATCCACCGACCTCCCCTCCCCCGAAAAGGTCACCTGTGTCTTTCTGTTTTGGACTCGGTGATTAAAATTTAAAAAACAGAGTGCACAACCGAAGACCAACTCCAGAGTGAGTCAAACGGGAGGCTGACATTAGTGTTTACATTTAGCTGTGTGTAATCTCTTGTTTTTGCTCTAAGCAGCTTTTTTTTTTTCCCTGAAGAGAAACGAAAAAAATAACATTTGGAAAACGACATCATGATTGATTTGAATGAATGGCTTTGAACATTGTTAGATCCCTCTTTGGTATTCCTCTGGAGGCAGTGATTTGATTTGGTCATCATTCCTCAGGCCATGTTTAGAACCGGCGTAAATCATTTCCACTATACGCCGACATAGATCAAGCCTTCATGTGCCATTTGCCTAAATGTCACCTTGTATGACTTTATCTATCCCTTCGGGCTGCAGCTTTACTCTTAACTTGCCAGAAGGAGAAGAAAAAGAGCCCATTCGGCGTCCTGCGGCCTCGGCCGGCGAGCCCCTCCATCAGCGTCCCGTAATCCACGCCAAGCCAAACGATCCCCCCGAGGCCCGGTCGGCCCGCCCTCCTCCCCAAACACCTCGTGTTTCTGAAATATCGGAGGACCTCTCTGAAATGTGTGCTGGTGTCCAGACACGCCGGTGTGTGAGTGTGTGTGTGTGTGAGGCGCATGGCGGTGGCTGTATTTGCATACGGGCGGCATGATGGGGCTGTGAGGGAATTAGGATAGCCCAGAGGTTGTTTATAATCTTCCCGATCCCAGCTATCCCCAGGGGGCTATGGCTTCATGCAAGATGCCATTACTGCACAGCCCCCCCCCAGCCCCCCCCCCCGCCCCCTGCTTTAAGGGAATTACACCGCTGTCTCCCGCTCAGGGCACCGGTTGATCCATGGTCTGCTGACGGTATTTAAGCCTTAATGTGGTAATAGTATTAGGCTGCAGAGAAGCTGCAGAGCTTTTGACTTTCGTCTCCTGAAGCAGTTTTTTCCCTGTCAGAAACTCCCACTGACTGGCCATCAACCGAAAATAGACGCATGTTTGAGAAGGTTCTGCTGGTTCACAGAGGATGTCCAGTTGGGCGCGTGGACCTCCGCCTGCCCAGATCTCTACCCCCTTATGTCGGTGTGAGAAGGCACTCTGTGGGGCTACGGGCCAAAATCTCCTTCAGGCTCCAGGGTTCAGTTGAGTTCACAAATGTTTTTGGAGGAGTAAAGTAGAAGCACATTACAACCCACACCCCACCCCCTCAGATTTGTAGGCTTTTTTTTATTTGTTAGTGTGAGTGAATGAGAGAGAAACTGCACATTTGAGTGTGTGTTCTCCATAGGGCTGCTCTTGCGTTGCTAAGCAACCTGGTTGCTGCACGGTGAAGAGGGGGTGGGACAGGAGAGAAGCTCCAGGTCGACAGAGGCAGACACAGGCTCTGCTGCAGCTGATTGGTCAGATCTCACACCTTGATGAATGACACAGATCATTATCATGTGGTCTGGCTGGGAGGCCGGACGGAGCTCCACCGTGCCTTCCACAGCCTGGACAGTCGCTCCGTCTGGATCAGAAAACAGCTGCCATTCCCACTCTGACACAAACTAAGGGTATGGTTACAGAAATTCATCTGTTTGTTTCAAAAAGCACCAGATGACAGTTCTTGTAGTAGTTTGACACACATCTGAGCCTAATCTCACATGGACACGTGTTCGATTAGGACACAATGTCTGCGTGAGAAATGCTTTTCGTTCGAAGGTAAGTTTATTCATCGGATTGAGTCAAATGATTTAGTTGCCCTATGCCAGATTTCCTGTGGACAGCACAGCCGTGCCTCTGATGCCGAGGATGCTGTTTGAGTGCATCGATTTCATTCGGGTACAGCACACTGTCACCGGGGCTGAACAGAAGAGACATGGATTCAGATTAAAAATCAAAAGTCTATCACTTTATCTTAAATTGAATCTCAAGCCAAAGTCATGCGACAGCGTGGACGCTGGCTCATGAGCAACATATGCCACCACTTAAGCAACAGCTTCTGGCCCTGCCAACAGCTGAACAGTCTCAGACCCTGTTCCTTATGGCAAGAGTGTGACTTTATATTGATAAAAAAACACTCACAGGATTAATAAAGTATAACCATCTGTCGGTTGAGATTTCGTGTCAAAGAAATTCAGATTCATGAAAAGACATTACAATGTGGGAAACCTTGCTGTTTGTTGTGTTTTGTTATATATCTGCTGTTAACTTCAGGCTACTTAGTGCCTGAGTAAAAGAAACTAAACATATTCATCACATTCGATGGGGTCAGTTACCTTGATGATGTTTCATTTAGATGGATTTAGTTTTTCGTATTTCAGCAATTACATTTTTGTAAAGATTTAACTTCATGTCATGTTTTGTAAACTAAAACTCAGTGGAGCTCTGTTACACCGTACTTTACAAGCTGAACATGAGTCATATGTAAGTACCGGTAAGCACATTAACTATGAACCATTCATTCTTATTCATTTTAAGTCCAAATGTTGGCTTTTCTCACTAACTGTTAGATGAGCATCCTGGACTACATTCCCCATCATTGGTAGTGAAGAAAACTATGTGAGGACAGAAAAACAGCCCGGAGGAATTGCAGGGCAACGGGTCCAAGTCAGGGAGGGGAGAGTTTAGTGGTCACGCTTGCTGTCACCAAGGTAACAGGAGAGTCGGAGGCCAGGAATTCGCGCCTGAATGGAAGAGGAGACAGACTGCTGCAAGTCAGGGTCACTGCGGGTTAACAAGTACAAGCTGAAGTGGATTTACTGTACTGGAGTAAAGCTGCCACCTGCAGGGCTGATGATTGTTCTGATAATTAAACTCTTACAGGAGCAATTACGATGATTTTACGGCGTGGGATAAAGGACAGTTGGGTAGTCTGGACAATGCGCTCAGTCAAATTTGAAGTCCATTTAAATGTGAATGAATATTAGAGTCTACGATCTTCATTCAGTTTTTTATTACTCGTTATGAGACTGTTTGATGGCTTTAGCCAAGCTTTTTCTTAACCGTGTAGGTACCTGTATTGTGATGTCTAAAATGTTTTCACATCATTGCACAAATACTGTTTCCGTATTTGAATTTAAATGCAGTTAATTTGTATGAAATTTCTAGAAAGTCTGACTTTAAATGAGTAAATTAGATCTTTAGTAACATTGCAACATGTTCTTTCTGAGTCTTGTTAAACGAAATAGAAATAGAGTATTAGAAAGGGGGAACAATAAGCAACTTTCAGGTTAATTCTTGGGTGTTACATTTTTTTTTAACATGCTCTCTTAGCTCCTTTTGAAGTGATTTTAAGGGCAAACATTATCAGCTCAGGGGTTTATTTCCCATTTCTCCACAACCTCTTTCTTTGATTTTGTGGCTTGCAAATGGGCACGTCAGAACAGTTCCTGGCGATCACATCAAATATTATTGACATCATTGATATATTAGGTTTTGTCTACCTCCCTATCTTTGTTTATATTTAAGCAAAAGGGTCAGTTTATTGAGTGATGGCGTCATGGATGGGAATATCTGACCTTTTCTGGATCTGAACAATATACCAGAAGTGAGTTTCTGTAGCCTTGGGCAAGAAAAGCCACAACAATACCTATATATGAGAGTAGGAGAGCTTAAATAGCTTTGTGGTGAATGTGAGGCCAGCTGGGGGCAGCCAGGGCAGGCGGGGCAGTGATGTGTGGAGTATTCCTCATCATTGGTAAGTTGTAGGTGGGGGAGGGCAGCGCTGGCAGTCTCGGAGTAAGTCAGATAGACAGCAAATCTCGTTCCCTGGGAGGGAAGGTTAAAGCCTGGTGGCAGACAGCCAGCACCAGTGATGGCACCAACTGTCACTGGCAGCCCGATCACACCAACTCACACAACAGTATGTGTGTGTCGGTGTGTAAACTATGTTCTCCCTCGGTGAATGGTCAGCTCTGATCCTCTAAAGGAGGAATGGACACTATGGTTCTAACCACCACCACCTCATGGTCAATATCCCTACACCCAATATTTGTTTATTGTCACAGTGCAATAAGATATAGCATTGCAATATTATATCGTACAAAGTGAGATACTCCACTCTCCTTCCTTTACTATATCGTATTCCATGCTGCTACTACACTGCCTTTGTTATCCCTCCTATTGTTTATATTCAGATCCAACTCTTCATATTTTTTTACATTGAATCAATGTTTCCAGTTCTTTTATAATTATATATATATATATATATATATATATATAGCTTAGGTTTTGTAATTATCTACAGATTATTTATTAGCACTCCTACTCGCAGACCCCACAGTACCAGGTAACCAAGCGACAGCATTTTGCCGTCAAATTCACCGTGTGGTTTTGTACAATGACAATACAGGAAGTCTAAAAATGGGGATGGATAAGATTAAATACATTTTTAGACGATTCATTTATAAAAAACAGCTTAACATCTTAGCTCCCTTCGGGGGAAAAGTAGGGTATCTCCTGGATGGGTCACCTGTCACCACACAGCCCTGTTGAGAGCAATTAGCATCACTATTTAGATATTTTGATGACTTATGAGCAGAGTTTGTACAAAGTACTATAGGCTGCCCTTTTAAATAGAACAATCATAACTCAATACTGAAGACCTTCTTCAAGTGAACCTGGAGTTTGTGGTTAACTGGGTGACTGTCACGTGTTTGTGTCTTTCAGCTTCAAAATATGCTCAAATGAGTTGGTTTGAGGTGCTTGTGTTGTTGTTCTGTGTGTTTTTCAGTGCCTTTTTGTGTTATCATTTTTACCTTTCTAATTGTGCAGTCATGGACTTAAAATGATTGAAGCCACGTTTGCCTGCTTAATACAAAGCTTTAAGCAAAAAACACTCACACTATATCTTGTTTGTTTGATAAAAATACATAAAAAACTGCGCAGAGGCTTTTTGGAGCACATCTGTGGACTTGCTTCACTGTTCAGTGACAGATTCAAGCAATAAAATACTATATTTTATTAATTGATCTTGCCTGGATATCGTCCAGCATTGTGGTGTTGTGGCCTTCTAACCTTCAGCAGGTAGGTGAACAACTGAAATATCTACAATGATGTCTGGATGACATGATGAGATATGGCTGAAACAAACCTGCTGTTTCTGCAGATTTTCGTGGCCTAAAGTGTGTTGTGTAGTTGTTTGTCTTCTCATTCCGTCTCCTGGTGACTCCTGTGGTTGTCACCGTTCTGTGGTTCATATTCAGCACCTAGTCAAGTGTAACATCCCCTCTCTTGGTCTCTCAGCTTTCTTCCTCATTAATCACAACCTTATGAGACACTCCGCCACTTCCGCTCTCCCTCCCACTCCTCCATCCTCTTGTCTTCTTTATCATCACTGTTAATCACCTGCAGTCAGCGCTCAGGCAAATCTTAAACCCGTGATGATTGGCTGTGCCGGAGAGAGGGCGGGGCCTCCGGCGATGCATCATCCAAACGTACCAGCGCAGCAGGAAAGATCCTCTCTGACTCTCCCTCCCCCTCTCCCTGCCTCTCACTCTGCCTCTCATACGCACGGCAAAGCCCGGACTGCAGCAGAGCGTGGGGGGCCACCAGGATTTTCCTCCTCCTTCTGGAACAGATGAGAAACAGGGGAGACTCTTTCCGGCTTTTGGAGGACGGAGATGTCCCTTATGGAGAATCCACCCAGGAGTGTCTGACCTGCAGGCCGCTGAGTGTGTAGGTGAGTGTTTATCCGGCTGTGTGTGTGTGTGTGTGTGTGTGTGTGGCCACGCATGTGAGTTCACTGCAGAAGCAGCAGCAGCACTGCAGATACTCCATCCAAGGGCTCTGCTCATCCCTCCCTCCCTCCCTCCCATCCCCCCACTCCCCTCGTCCTCATCTCCTCCTCTTCTCTTGGAGAATCCGTTTTCGAGCAGGCACTCCGTCCGTTCCCATTCCCCACGGCGGTGTGCGTGCTGCTGCCCGTGGGTTTGGGGAGAGGAGCTGGTCAGGCCACACCTGGACCAGGACATGTGGCCTTCATGATTTTTGTTGCCACGCCAAGTGATGACTTTCTCCAACCAGGCTTACAATTCTACATTCTCCGCCCTCTGCAGGTTTGAAAAAATCCCATCCAGTGGCAGTACGGTGGACTCTTAAAGCCACCCATCCCTCCCGCAGGACTGCCCCCTTTCCCCCCCCCCCCCCCCAGCCTGCCACTCATCCTCATTTAAGGATAGGATGCCCGGCTGTGCGCCCCTGTGCTGAGGAGGCGTCGGCGGGCAGCAGCATGGGCGCTGCTCTAGCCGGCATCCCCACCATCCCCTCCGCCACCAATCCGCCACCGCCACGCTGCCCCACCGAGACGGGCCCCCCCCCCGGCCCCGCTGATGGGCGAAGACACTGACGCCACCCCGACGCTCAACCACCACGGCTTCCTCCCCGACCACAACTATGTGACTGAAGGTAGGGAGAGGACCCGGGGAGCTGTTTGGGGCTGAAGTGGGTTTGAGTGTTCTCCCATCTATTCACTGAGCCCTGAAAGAGCCTGTGTGTGTGTGTGTGTGTGTGTGTGTGTGTGTGTGTGTGTGTGTGT